>CM053601.1:72894760-72956430 GCA_028646575.1 Pseudocheirus occidentalis | reverse complement strand
TTAACTGTGTGATGCTCAGAAGCGTCCAGTTTTTCAAAATCGGTCGTTACACATATGATGTATCTGTGTACAAATTTTTCCTGGTTCTGCTCTTCTCACTCAGCATCAATTCATATAAGCCTCTCCAGGTGAGTAGGAAGTCCATCTGGGAAGGAGAAAATTTAAAACTCAACTTAAAAAATGATTATTGAAAATTTTATTTTGTTTTTTGGAGGGGGGGGAGAAGGCAGGGCAATTTGGGTTAAGTGACTCGCCCAAGGTCACATGGCTAGTAAGTCAGGTGTCTGAGGCTAGATTTGAACTCAGGTCCTCCTGACTCCAGTGACAGTGCTCAATTCACTGTGCCACCGAGCTGCCCTGATTATTGAAAATCTTTACATATAATTGGGAAATATTTAATGAAATAAATAAAATCTATTGAAAAAAATTAAACCTTTTATCTGTCCTTGAGTTGTATAGCTATCTTTGAACACAAGTTTAATTAACTGATCTGAATAGCCTGTCTCTCTAGTAGGACTGGGAAACTTTGAGAGGAATCTGTAGAGTGGACATTTACCTGAAATGAAAGAAAACACTATTGCAGTATTAAAGGTGGTTAAGAGTTACTGTTCTGATGCTGAGTCAAGTGACAGATTAGTTACTTTGTCCTGCTTGATGTTTGTCTACAGACATGGCTGCTTAAGCAAGTCATTCTGTAAATCTAATCCATTAAAAATCCCTCAAGTGAGATGTACTGTACATGCACTAAAAAAACCTGGTGTCTATTTTAATTATTTTAATCTTACTTTCTTTACATTAATGCTGTATTCATCCTCCAAAGGATATAGGAACTAGAATCAAGCTTAGCTTTGTTTGCCATGATTTAGATAACCTAGATTAGACAGGGTCTGGTCTTAGAGCTTTGCTCTGAAGTTATTTATGAATTTTTCTCACTGCTGTTAAACTGAAACTCATAACACCACAACCACCGTTCTTCTTCCCTTATTTTAGTGCTCTTTGCACTTAGGTAGGTTTCACATCTACCACAACTTGTCTCATATTCCAGCAATCTTCTGATTTCCTGATGACCCTAAATGCTTCCTGCAGAGCTGCAAATCAACTATTCCCTTCCTCAGCTGATAGAGAAAAAAAGAGAATGAAATTTTCCCATGAAAATAGCAACATCTGTGCCTCTCTCCCTGTCCTACACTTGCAATATTCTAAGTTCTCAACACAGTTTGTTCAACCATACCATACACATGGTTCTGAGAATAGCAGTAAATATAAAATTTGCTTTGCAAGGTCCCACAACACTGGGAGCCCCATTATGTGTGTATTATTATCCCCATTTTACAGATTAGGAAGCTCAGACCCAAAGAGGGAAAATGATTTAGCTACAATCACACATCATGTAAGTGTCTGGGCTGAGATTCAAACCTAAATCCCCTGACTCCAGGCTTCTATATTTTTTCCATTGTGCTCAACCATCTCCCAATAATGACCCAGCCACAGATATGAATGCCAGTTGAAAACATTTAATATGAAAAACAGCAGCCACCAGAAGATCATTAAATTCACTCTATTCATTGTCAGGCTTAATTAGGATAGTCTTTAGCTTAGTAAAAGTAAAATGAATTGCTGATTCAGTCATAGAATCCCAATACCCCAGGTGCGCATGTACGTAATATATCTGTACTGGAGTCAGAGCCCAGAGCTCAAGAATGACACGTTCCTATCCTTAGACTCTGTCTTTTAGAAGTTGTCTCCTCCCCTACTCTCCTCCTCTGTTTGCTTGAAAGATAGGTAAGAAAAAAAATTCTCATTTACCTGAACTCAAATTTACCTTTTCAGGAGTTAGAAGGTCTTCCCAACAAGAAAATTAATTAGTGTTGTGTGAAATCTGTCACTAACAGCCACATCACCCAGAGGAAGTTCCTTCACGTCTTTGGACTTCAGTTCCCCTTCTGCCAGATGAGAGGGGCGGAGCACAGTCGTCCTTCTGCCTAGAAATTTCATCATTTTACTTGTGCCAGCCAACGATTGAATGGCAGGGAAATTATCCAATGAGAACCATTTACTCATTTTTTCTTAATAGTATTTTTTTCAGTTGCATGTAAAGCTAGTTTTCAACATCCATTTTTTGTAAATTTGTCTTCCTCTCTCCCTTGCCTTTCCCCTTCCCAAGACAGCAAGCAATATGTTATAGGTTATACACGCACAATCGTGTTAAAGGAATTTCCACATTAGTCATGTTGTGAAAGAATGAGAACAAAAGGGGAAAACCATGAGAAAGAAAAAAAACAAACAAAAAACAATAAAAAAGACAAAACAGTATGGTTTGATCTGCATTTAGACTCTATAGTTCCTTCTCTGAGTGTGGTCAGCACCCCCCATCATGAGTCTTTTGGAAGTGTCTTGGATCATGCAGTGCTGAGAAAAGTTAAGTCTGTCATAGTTAATCATGCACAATGTTACTGTTACATGTACAATGTCTCCTGGTTCTGCTCACTTCACTCAGCATCACTTCATGTAAGTCTTTCCAGATTTTTCTGAAATCTGCTTCAATGAGCATCATTTATAACTTGAGTGCAGAATTAGATCCCAGATGTCTCTAATAAAGGTATAATATCATAATTGTGTCTTTTTAAGGCATTAAATTGATTAAATTGATTGAATTTGTGTCTGTCTTTGTCTTTTTTTCCTTTTTCTGTCAGTCTTCTCTTCCCTCCTTCCCTTACTTTTTTCTTTCTTTCTTTCTTTCTTTCTCTCTTTCTTTCTTTCTTTCTTTCTTTCTTTCTTTCTTTCTTTCTTTCTTTCTTTCTTTCTTTCTTTCTTTCTTTCTTTCTTTCTTTCTTTCTTTCTTTCTTTCCTTCTTTCTTTCTTTCTTTCCTTCTTTCTTTCTTTCTTTCTTCTTCCTCCTTCCTTCCTTCGTTCCTTCCTTTGTTCCTTTTTTTCCCTCCCTCCCTCCTTCCTTCTTTCCTTCAGCTCTCTTTCTTTCTTTGGTTTGTTTTCTTTTTAAATTTAAATGCATATGTCATTTAGATGTGTTTGTGTATGTAACTAGCATATGGGCAGCATGCATATTTTGTTTTTGTGGATCTAATCACATACTTTACCTGCCATTGTAAGAATTTAGCATTTCTGGTCTCAAACAAAAAATTCATTTTCCAAGTACTCATATTACCCTAGGAAATGTTCTATGTAATGACCAAATGAGTAATTTGACCTTCCATTCAGTTCCTAGATGCTCAGCCTTCTTTTCAGTATTATTTCTCTCAGTTTACCACAAAGCTCTAAGTGCAGCATCTGTACTTTAATGCAAAGCATAGAGCTTAACTTCATCACCAGATTGGAGGAGGCTAATTCACTTAGTTCAGCATGTCTCTGTGGTTGCATGCATTACTTTTAGGATGTACTCTACTCTATTTCTAGAGCCTCAGAGCTGACCTAGATAGTGAACATTCTTCCAAAGGAACTGTGTTAGGCCCTGGAGATAGTAGGACAAAGGTGAAATAACCTCTACTCTCTAGAAACCTATGTTCTCCTGGGGAAAAACCTGCATAAAGAAATAAATGCAAAGTATCTACAAAGTAATTTCAAGAGCGAGACAGTATTAATAACTGGGAGGGGATCAAGAAAGGCCTTGTATAAAAGGTAGCATCTGAGCTGGACTTTGAGGGAAACTTAGGATTCTGAGGGGCAGATGGCAGAATGTGTTCTTCCCAGAAATGAACTTCTGAAAAAGCTCCTTTCAAAATCTCTTGTGGGAAAACATATCCACAGTGCCTAGTTACTACTACTACCTAAAAGACCTCCCTTAAGTAGTATTTATTAAGGGTTGACCTTGTGCTATTCAAATCAGAGAATGAGAGGTTTTTTTTTCCTTAAAGAATTTTGAATCTACTATGAAAGACGCTGGCAGGGTTGGACTTCTTGAGAGGTTATTCAGATATTTTTCCAGGGGTCAGAAACTCTTCTGAACTCTTTTGTATTTTGAAGATAATTGAATGGCAGAAATAGAGGGAAGAGGGGTTGTGTAGAGGCCAATGAGTTCTGCTTAATGATTTGGCACTGCAGAGATGTTCCAAGAAACAATAGATACCTAAGAATTAAGTTAAGAATGGCCAAGCACAGGCTTACAAGATCAGCACCTCAGAACTTGGGGCAAGGGGAGGAACCTTAGAGGTCATGAATTCAATCCTCTCTTTTTTCAGACAGCATTAGCCCACAAAATTTGAAAGCATGTATGGGTTATTAATTCCAGGAGAGTCACATTTACCTTAATTCAACATTTTCAAACCTTGGTCAAGGTTTACCTTTAAAAAAATGGGGCCATTATTTCACTGGCCCAGTTTGTTCATCCTAATTGATACTATATGAAAGTGCCGCTCACATGACAGTAAAGAACTGAGCTGAGCATGGCATCCATACAGAGAGAATGAGCCTTTCAGAGCCTGACTGACAGACAACAGCTTTGCAGCCAGTCATCCTTAAAGAAAAACACATTTTCTGCTAATGTCTGTAAGTGTTCTGCTAATAGGAATTTCCAGGCTTTGGATTATGATGGGTAATATCGACCTACTTCAATCTGTTGCCAGAGGGAAGCTAGGACAGTGATCTGTCTTCAGTACTCTGACCTTCACTCCTCTTTTTCTGGGTACAATGGGGTACAAGTAGCCAGAATCAAATAGGTGATCCAAAATGGGGATTGACTGTTATCTTTAAAAGGGAGCCTTGGTAGAAGATGCATGATCTAGTTTAGGGTACTTTGAAATGTTGCCGTTTCTCTACACAGGCAGCCCCTGATCTAGGAATAAATTGTGTTCCAATAATTTATTTGTAAATCAGTTGTCTAGAATGAGTTTTCTATAAAAATAAAATTATACAGTTGGGTATGTCCAGAAAATCCAACTAGAAATACAGGCGATGTCCTTCCCTAAGAAAATAGTGCTCAGAGAATTGTTATGAAATTCCTTTTTGAGGTACTTGAGGACAGCTCATATCTACATGCTGCACTTAAGAAGTTCCCTATAGGCCCCTATGCTGTGTGTCTTTCAAGTGAATGCATGAGGAGAGGGAGGAGGGAATAAGTGATTACACAGCATTTACTATGTGCCCTGCACTGTGCTAAGTGCTCTAAAATATTGTCTCATTTGATCTTTAAAACAACCCTGTGGAGTTGGTGCTGTTATAATCCCCATTCTACAGTCAAGGCAAACTGAGGCAAACAGGTCGAGTGACTTGCCCATGGTCATATAGTTAGTAAGAATATGAAGCTACACTTGAACACAGGTCTTACTGACTTGCAGGAACAACACCAATTTCCTCTATGTATCTTGGGCTACATTATTGAAAAATTAATATGTATTTTTCATGCTCACCCATTCATTCCACAGATATTTATTAAACATTTATTGTATGTAGAATATAAGACCAGAGAGGATACAAAGTCAGTCTGATAAGGAGCAAACCACCAGTAAAAATATTAGCACTTACATGATAAGTATATTAAACAGGTACAAACCAACAAAGTGTTATCAGGTCTGAGAAGGGGAAGTTTCCAAAGGTGAAAGTATGAGAATCAGAGAAGGCTTCATACTTATACCCCCAAAAGTGAAAATATGCCCAGAAATTTTTAGAAAAGCTAGATATGAAATTAATTTAATTAAAATTAAATTAAATGTTTGATTCTTGGATGGGTATGTGAACATGCACATGTGTTTGGGTAAGCGTAAATGAACACATAGAAAACAGAGACTATGATGAGTGCCATTGATAGAGTCCTGTGCAAGGCTCTCCATGATTAATTTCAGAGCTCCACATTTAAGCAGCCAATAGAATAGCCCACATTTTTTTGTTATGCATCCATAGGAAATGACAACAACATCCACAGAAGAAGCTAGCCATTTATAGCTACCAATAAATTTTGGGATGTTTACTTAATACAAATCTAGTCATCATTGCTACTCTAACAAAAACTCAACTGTGGGTAGTGAATTTTATTGAATTCTCTATGTTTTTAATAGAATGCTCATCTTTGAAAAAATTATTAACTCTGTGAAAGAACCTAAGAGTTTCTGCAGTCAGGAAAAAGACAATTATAGCCCCAAACTCAGCAATTTTATTCTGAAAGAAAAATACCCTGAGCTCTGCTGGTTGAAAATAACTTGTTGTCCAGCCCTCTGCCGCAGAACTCCCTCAATTACACAGCTGTGGTAGATTATAGCTTAATTCTTCAGAGAGAATATAGACTTTGCTATCCAAACACTCTTGACACAGAGGCTGTCCAATGGGGCATTTGTGTGCTCATAGCCCACAAAGTCTGATATTAAGAAATGCCTAATCTTGCTTTAGTCTTATGGGCTGTGCAGCAAGTAATTCTCTGGTGAAGGTGGGGGAAGAACCATCCTTAACCCCTACCCCATTTTCATCCATTTCATGTCAATTGTATCTATAGGCACATACCAGATGCCCTTCCTGTTCTGTGTTTCTTTGCTTGGTCATAGTTAACCAAACAGTGATCCTGAGATGAACATTTCAGTTTTAGATGCTACCTTGTGAGCTTTAGAGATCCTGGATCCTTAGTTGGTGAAGAAGGTATCTTCATTACATCCACTACAACAAGTCAACCATTGGCACTGGGTGAGCCCAACTCTTCTCTTAAAGACATGGACCTGAAGAGAATTGTTTAGACAGTGCAGAGCCAAGGTGAAGCGTAAAATTCTTCTTCATCTAGTCCTACAATTGCCTCATATTTATCTGTTTAATTCTCCACCTCATGGAAGAAGGTAATAGTAATTATAATATTCCTTACTGTTTTAAGTCTTTGTCAGTGAGTAGTGTGAATTTTGGTTGCTTTTGAGAATTTCTTTTGTACAAAGGAAATAAGTAGCTGTCCTATACCTGAAGGAAAAAAAATGCTATGCAGACTGTTGCTAAATTGTTAAAAAATTAATTATGTGAATTACAATTAAAATGTAGAAGAGCAACTTTATATAGATCTGAAAAACATCTTCAGATAGTTAATGAGGCTCTGCCATGTGATCAGTGCAGTCAGCAAAATATGATCAGTAAATATAAGCATCTCAAAAAATTGTCATCTATATGAAATTCCTCTTTCCTTTTGATTTTGCAGATAGTATCTTCTCTAACAATGGCAAAAAATGTTTTATAAACATATATATGCCTCATTTAATACTTTCATTAACCAAACATTTATTATTGTATTTTATAATAAACAATTTCATTATTTACTTATAACAGTATATTCATAAGGGTTTCTGGATACTCATATCACCCCTGGACCACTGTAATAGCCTGCTGGCATGTCTGCCTGCTTCAAATCTCTCCCATTTCTAATCCATTCTTCATTCAGTCACTAAAATTATTTTCCTAAATCTCAGGTCTAAGCAAGCCAACCTTCTACTTAATAAACTCTAATAGTTGCCTATTGCCTACAGAATCAAATACAAAATGCTCTGTTTGACATCCAGACCCCTTCAGAACCTAACCTTCTACCTTTCCAGTCTTCTTACACCTTACTCTCCCACACACACTCTTTGATCCAGTAACATTGGACTCCTGGTTGTCCCATGACATTCCAGCTGTTAGCTCTGAGTATTTTCTCTGGCTGTCTCCCAGGCCTGAAACACTTTTCTTTCTTCTCTCTAGCTATTAACCTCTTTTACTTCCTTTAAATCTCAACCAATATTTTACCTTCTACAGGAAACCTTCCCCAGACCTCTTCAATTTCATTGTTTTCTTTCTGTTAGTTATTTCCTATTTATCTCTGTACATAGCTTGCTTTGATACATAGCCTGCTTTGTTCTGATGACATAAAGCAAAGAGGAATTAATAAGCCTCTTGATGAGGATAAAAGAGGAGAGTAAAAAAAGCTGGTTTGAAGCTTAACATAAAAAACAACAACAACAACAACAACCAAGTTCTTGGCAACTAGTCCCATCATTTCCTGGCAAATGTAGGGAGAAGAAATGGAAGCAGTGTGAGATTTTATATTCTTGGTCTCAAAGATCACTGCAGATGGTGATTACAATCATGAAATTAAAAGACTTTGCTCCTTGAAAGGAAATCTGGAAAGAATACTAAAAAGCAGAGACATCATCTTGCCAACAAAGATCTCTATAGTCAAAGCTATCATTTTTTCCAGGAGCAATGTATGACTGTGAGAGTTGGACTACATATAAGGAAACCTGAGTGCTATAAAATCCACACTTAATTTTTTTAATTTTTTAAAATATTTTGCCTTAATAATATTTAATTTTTCCCATTACATGTAAATGTAGTTTTCAACATTCATTTTTATAAAATTTCAACCTCTGAAGTTTTCTTCCTCCTTCCATCCTCTCTGAGACAGTAATCCATCTGATATAGATTATATATGTACAATCATATTAAACATATTTCCACATCAGTCATGTTGTAAAAGAAGAATCAGAACAAAAGGGAAAAGCCACAAGAAAGAAAAAAACAAAACAAAAGGCGAAAATAGTATGCTTTGATTTGTATTCAGACTCCATAGTTCTTTGTTTGGATGTGGTTAGTATTTTCAATCACAAGTCTTTTGAAATTGTCTTGGAAAATCCAAACTTTTAAAATTGTGGTGGTGGAGAAGACTTTTGAGAGTCCCTTGGACAGCAAGGACATCAAATAAGTCAATACCTAAGAAAATAATTCAGCCTATTCACTGGAAGGTCAAATACTACAATACTTAAATACTTTGGCCGTGTAATGGGAAGACAGGACTTTTTGAAAAAGACTCTGATGTTAGGAAAGATTAAAGCAAAAGGAAAAGGGGATGGAAGAGGAAGAGATGGATAGTGTCATGGAAACAATAAACATGCATCTGCTCAGACTCTCAAGAGATAGTGGAGGGCAGAAGAGCTTGTTGGGTCCACAGGGTCACAAAGAGTCAGATACAGCAACAACAAAGCTTGCTTTGTATATATTTGTTCCCTCATTAGAGTATAAATTCCTTGAGGACAAGTACTATCTTTTGCCTCTTCTTGTATCTCCAGTGCTTAGCACCATTTTGGCACATAGTAGACATTTAATAAATATTTACTGATTGATTGCTCTATAGGTATAGATAAATTTAAGGATTTTGGAGATTACATTGGATCATGAGTTTTTTTTAGTCTTCCTAACTCAGGAGGAGACAGGATTTACTGAAGAACTTGAGGGAGAGGATACCCTCACATTCTAGGACACATCCCCAGCATCTTCCTGTAATGGTAGGGGAATTTGAAGATCTTCCCTGCCCCTTAATGGGCCTCACTTGTAGCTCAACAAGAGAAGTTTGCTTAGGGGAGTCATTTTTTCCAGGAAGGCCCACACCTTTTGTTACTTTGTAATTAGGCAGTGATAAAAACTATACATATACCCATACACATACATGTATTTTCATATATTTTTATGTATAGGTATATGTGTACATATGTATACATACATATACATACATGTATACACACATACACACATATGCCCCCCAGCTTTGAAAACTCAGATGTTGGTGCTTCTCTCTCTGATAACTATGTATGTATGTATGTAATGGTCAGACAGCTAGAAGCCCTGTCTGCTGGTATGTTGACTTGTGTCATTTTCTCTGTCTGTATTTTTTGGTCTGTTTGTAATTTCTCTGAAGTTCAAGGTGTTAACTTTTCCCCCTGAATTAAGTAAATGATATATATGTTTGATTAAAGTTAGATTGTTAACCCTTTTTGAGTTTCTTATTTTAGAAAAGCATATCAAAGAACTTGTGCTAGCAACCATCCTAGGTATGCTAGGGTGCTTGCTGTTACGCTTCCCCAGTTGAGAAGACTACAAATGCCACAATTCTTACTAAGGATCCAGGCTTTTACTCTGCTACATGGAAGAACCAGTTTGAGAATTATCTAGATATAATCTTACATATATGATGTATTATTCAATATCGTTTAAACTATTTTTGTTCTGTTTCTGTTCCTCCAGTTCCTATGGATTTGTAAATAGTAAGCACTCAATGAATGCCTTTTTTAATGGACAGTGATAATTAGAGGATTATTGAGCAAAGTTATCACTATGTTGCACACATAAAGAAATCTTAATATGATTTTAATTAATGCATCTTCCTAAAAGGAGCCTATGTGACTATAGTTTGCTTTCCTTAATTTTACTTTATTAATATTTTTAAAATAAGAAGGTAAAATTTTTGGTCTTTTTTGTTGTTCATCTGTTTCTGTTGTGTTTGATTCTTTGTGATCCCATTTGGAGTTTTCTTGGAAAAGATAATGGAGGCATTTGCAATTTTCTTCTTTGGCTCATTTCACAAATGAGAAAACTGAGGCAAACAGGGTTAAGTGGCTTACCCAGGATCACAGAGCCTGGAAGTTTCTAAGGCCAGATTTGAACTCAGATCTTCCTGACTCCAGGACCAGTGCTCTATCCACTGCACCACCTAGTTGTCCCTTGATAATTATTAGTCAACCATATATGTATGATCTGCTAGGAAAAAAAATCACCTATGAAAACCTGACTATAATTTTCCTACATTTTTATCAAGGATACACTTTCTTGAGTTTTTATCAAGGATACTCTTGATATGTATACAGACCAATGTCATAAAGATTTCATAACTATGAGAAAATAGACAAAGGGGTTGGTACTTTTAGTGATATCCTCTCTCTACCCGTCTTTGTTTCTTTGTCTTTTTCTTAATCTTTCTTTCTTTCTTTTCTTCATCTTTTTCTTTTCTTTAGGCAGCTAGGAATTGATTGTGCACTAAGCCTAAGTTCAAATCTGGCTTCAGACCTTTACTAGCTGTATGACTCTTAGTAAGCCACTTAACTTGATTGTTTCAGCTTCTTCAACTGTGAAATAAGTATAATAAGACAATAGTAAGCCTACAAAGTTGTTGTGAGAATCAAAGGAGATAATATTTGTATAAACACTTAGTACAGTGCCTGGAACATATAGGAGCTATAGCCATGGTATCTAATTTTGAGGTCACTAGTCTGGAAGGCCTTAGTTCAAATCTGCCATCAGACATCCCCTGGGTCTGTGATCCTGGGCAAATCACTAAATCTCTGTTTATCCCAGTTTCCTCAACTGTAAAATTGGAATAATAATAGCACCTACCTTGCAGGGTGAGTGTGTGTAGGTGTGTAGATATATATAGATATAGATAGATATGTAGATATCTTGAAAATCATTCCCTGATCAATTTAAAATTGCTATCACTTTTAGTATGGATTTATTCTCTCTATATTTACTCAAGGTCAACTGATGCTCTTAACTTCCTTTTCTTCAATATAATTTCTACTTTCTCCGAGTACATCAAGAGTGAGATTTCAAAGGTGGTAAATCCATTGACATTGAGGATGAGACTAGATCACTACAGAAATGCAGGTAGATCTATTATATTTTGAATCTAACTTGTCCTCTTTCCAATTTCATCTTCAAATGCTCTTGGATGGTCTCATGTCAGTCTTTCTGCAAGTTTAGCTTTCCTTCTACTGTTTTTAGATGGTTTTGCTCATAATCTTGTTATTTTATCTGAATTGTTATACAACTGGGCATATATTCTACATCGTTGCTGGCCTAGGGGTCCCACATTTTTCCATTTGTCAAGAATATTAAATGTTTGTTCAATAAAAATGTTCTGGTCTTGTCTGTCCTCCATGTTTTCATGATTGTTTTATATTAGTTAAACATTCTCACATAATAAAAATACACGTGTTAAATTTTATATAATTTATATAATATAATTTATATTATTTTTATATGATTCTACTGATTTTCCCTGTGCCCAATCATTACATTGATGACATTGAACTTCAAAGCTTATGTTGACTTTGTTCTTTATAGAAGTCCTGTATTTCTTTATCATTTGCAAAATATGCTGACATGTAAGTTTCAACTATGGGGAGATGAACATAAAAAACAAATAGCCATTTGGGAGTGAATACAGGATCATTCATACAAAACCAACTGAGAGGTAGTTTGGTGCAATGGATGGAGAATGGAAGTTAGAGATGAGAAGATTTGGATTCAGATCCCACTTTTGACACTTACTCTATGCCATGGTCAAGTCTTATTCACCTCTCTGAAGCTCTGACAACTTCCTAAGACTATAAAGCAATCAAATTAGCAATTACTGTCATAGAGACACATGTAATACTCTTAATGAGAAGAATCCAAGTGCAAAATTCAGCCACAAATAAACTTCCTTTCTTCCACCTCTTCCATATGCAAAAATTCCTCTGGATTCATCTTAATGATTTTTTTAGTTGATATTTTTCACACTTAATAATTGACACATTTTTATCTAGGGTGGGCCTGAAGGTAACCATCACCATATCAAATGACAAATAGAAGATTTAAGTTATACTGTAAGTTAAAGCACACCACTGTCCATAGAAGAGTTACACATCTGAACTTTCAGGCCTCATTTTGATGAGGTGGGAGCACTGGAATCTCAATGGCTGTACCAAATTAGATTACATTGAAGATAAGTTCTAATAAGTTCTACCACACTGGAAAGCCTGAGATAGGGACTGCAGTGGACTGTGTTTCTGTCACTTGAGACTAATTTAGCTAAGGTGATAGAAATGTATTTCCAGGTCGACCATAAAATACTGAACTTTTGGGGCAAAACAATTTATAAAGACCATTTATTCTACCAAATCAAAGAGGTTGTAGTCTACTAGAAAAAAGACTCATACTGATAAAAATCAGTGACCTTTCAACTATTGAAACATTATCACTCTAACCTTTTGAATTAAATTAGATTTAAGCATCACAATTTTCTATAAATAAGAAATGGATATGAATTAGCATTTGCACGATGCATACCAAACATTAATTAATTCATCAGCAAAAATAAATATTACATCTTGAAGCAATGTAAATTCTAGAGTTAAATTATTAATTACATGAGAAATCTTTGAGCTGGATAGATATTAGATTATCAGAGAAAAAAGCTGCATCAGAAAGTACTTTCTTTTAGGTTTTAATTAGAGAAATGTGAGGGATTGAAATCAGAGGACTGAAGGTCATGGGTTTATAAGTGGAAAGAACTTTAAAGCTCATGTTATTCAAATTAGTCATTTTACAGATGAAGAAACTGAGACCATGAGAGATTAAAGTCACTTTGGTGTCATTGGGAGTACAGATTTTAGAGATTAAAGAATACATAGCATTCCATCCTTCTCATTTTATAGATGGGGAAACAGAACAAAAGAGGTAAAATAGTAAGAAAGGAAGGAATAATGGATTTGATCCCAGGTTCCAAATTTTATTCCATTCTAGCTACAGTGCCCTTAGTCAAGAAAGTATTAGGCAACAAAATAAATGCAAGTTACTACTCTCATTATATCGTTTCAATTCATAGGTTTCAGAGTTGTAAGAGACCTTGGAAATGTAGGCATGATTTCAAGCCAAATGTGGAACATTTTATACAGGACTCTTTTAATTAAACGTAGAGAATAATGATGGTATGCTGAAGGGAGGGACTAAGTTGATATAAGATCTCTGAAGAGGAGAGACATTCTTTATTCTTCTTCAAGAGACATGCTTGATGTTTCCAGACCTCTCTGAGACCAACTAGAGAGAAAGTGAGACAGAGAAAGACAGAGACAGAGACAGAAAGACTTTGTAAGTTGCAGTTATAAGGAGAATTTTAGCTCTTCAACATGTTCTTGACTTCCATATTTCCTCCCTAAAACCTTTAGGGAAATTCTTCCTTGGCTGAGATTGAGACCTCTCTCTTGTTTGAGCTAAGATCTCATCTTACTCCCATCCAAAGAACTCATTTACTCTACATTTTTAGTATATTCTCATCTGTTTAACTTCTTCAACTTCTGTATGAGTGGATTTACTAGCTATTTCCTTTTTATTATGGCCTTTTTGTAGCCAACATTCAGTGGAAAGTATTTAAACCTGAAGTATACATTTTGGGTAATCTTTCCCCCTTTAAGGAGCAGTGGCCAGAAAAGTAGCTATGTTCTTAACCTATGTCCCCATATACCAGATATATTTATTGGAGTAGTTAGCTTGGTACCCTTTTCTCAAAGACTAGAGAACAGATCAGTCAATGTCATGGCCCTTTCTGCAACCCTACAAAGCAGAAATCACAATTGATCTTGGAGAAATGTGGACAAGGGTACAGAGAAAACTTACCCAAACTAGTGAACTATTTTCTATACATTTAGATATTTCATATGGACATGTATAACCTAATTGGGCAGCACATTTGGCCTAATCCCTATGTTCCACAGATGAGGAAACTGACCCAGTGATTTACCTGGGTACTAAGTAGGAAAGTGAGGCTTTGAACTTAGTCTGTTACTAAATCTAGCACCATGTCCATTATACCAATTTGGATGAGTCCTTAGTATGCGTCTCTTTATGACTAGCTCTCCATCAGAGTACATAGATCAATCCAGGCCTTCTGAACTTGTATTTTAAAGGAAATAGATCATTATTGCCAATTTTTCAGAGAACAAAGCAAAAGATTTGGCAGTTATGGAGTTAATTCTGAGAGTGTAAGTTGGGAAATGGATAATTTAGGCAACAATAAAGCTGTCCTCAATTACTTATTTCAAGAAAGTGTGTGTGTGCGTGTGTGTGTATTTCCTGGCTATACATGGCACACACAGTAAGAGAGTGACAATAATGCTGGCGATGTTATATTAGTTTTTCTGTACTACCCAGCTACATACAGACTCTTAAATCCTTATTGAAAGGCAAATAACATCCTCTCTTCAGGCTTCATTTTCCTGATATGTAAAATAAGAGGGATGATAGAGATTGGTGATGTCAAACTCAAATAGAAGCAGGGCCACTAAATCAACCAAAAGGATCCTTGACGCATATATTGGCTTAGAAAACCACGTATCAACATTATCCTTTTGTACTGTATTTTTATTGATTTCCTTAAGTATTTCCTAATGTCATTTGAATTTGGTTCTGCTTCATATGGGAGTGTTACCCTGCGCGCAATGTTTAACAGAACTTAGCTAGATGACCTTGAAGGTCCCTTCCAGCTAAAAATCTTTGATCTTATTCTCTCACATTTAATGTCTATCTCAGTATTTGGCACGTCTTCTGACCCTTGGCTGCTCCTGTTAACCCCACATTGTTAGGTAAAACCTAGGACTATGATGATGAGGCTACAGATAATTAATTGTCCATCCTGTTCTAGCCAGGTCTGATTAGCCACAACAGAAGTAGAATGAACTCTTTTTTGACCTAGTCTTGGACAGGTGCATCTTCTCTCTGCATACTCCTGACATCAGCATTGGTTATATTTTTAGTTCTTCTTACTAAAAAGTCAGTAAGAAGTTAAAATCTGATGGGCTTATTCATTTTGATAGATTTTTTTCCCTTGGAGGGAGAAGTCATTGTCAATAAAAGCTAAGATAATTTAAAAATAGATATTTCATTTTTGGTTCTGTCACTTAGTACCTGTGAGATCTTAGGTAAATCATATACACTTTCCAGACATTAGTTTTTCTCATTTGTAAAATTCTAATGTTATAATTAGTTCTGTGCTGTTTATAATTTTTTAAATCAATAACTTAGACAAATGAATAGAAAGTATACTTTTATGAATCAAAGTAACTGATGCAAATCTAAAGTACATTAAATGTTAGGACCAGGATCCAAAAAGGCTAGAATGCTGCCTATATCTAACGGGATAAAATTTAATGGAGAGAAACATCAACTATTACATTTTTTATTTTCAAAAATACAAGATGGAGGAGATGTGGATAAATAGCACATAGTCTGAAGTGGATATAGGAGTTCCTTTCAGTCCCTGTGACTTAGTGCTCATAAACTTATTGTGCTGTACTGTGGTTCCTTTTGTTATTGTTGTTGTTGTTGTTGTGGTGGTGGTGGTGGTGGTAGTTCATTCATTTCAATCATATCTCAATTTTTGTGACTCCATTAGGGGTTTTCTTGGCAAAGATACTGAAGTGGTTTGCCATTTCCTTCTCCAGCTCATTTTATATATGAGAAACTGAGGAAAGCAAGGTTAAGTGATTTACCCAGAGTCACATAACTAGTGTCCAAGGTCAGATTTGAACTAATGAAAGAGTCTTCCTGACTTCATGTCTGACACTGCACCACCTAGCTGCCCCATTCCTGTTTCCCTACAGGTTATAAATTCATCTTTAGCCAAAGGGACTAATGTTCAGTGTAAACAATCCTCCCTGATCCCCCTCAATCCTTTTACTTCATGTGTACTGTGATACAATCCCAAAGAAGACATGTTTCACATCAGCAAAGGTTATCTTTGTTTACAGGAGCTAAACCAATTACCTCATAAACACATTAATCAGTTTGGAACCATTGTCATATCTAAATAAAAAAAAGAATTCTATAGGATTTGTTTGCAACAAGTAGTTCTTTTCTCTTTAACAGCAGGAGCAAGCTTATTTTCATGGGTGAGAAGCTCAACTTTTGTGAAGCTATGAAACCTAAGTTTACTAGACGTAAAATATGGAAGATCACTCTGGAAGATGCCATGAATAATGATTGACTGGATAGACACAGTATTTAATTCTTTCTACAAATTACCTATCATCAGCTTTCTCTCTTTGATTATCTAATGTCAAGAGGTGTGTGTGTGATAGCTTTTTCCCCCTGCAACATATAAAAAGTGTTTTACATAAGCTATAAACATTGAATAAGGTATATTGTCTCCTTTACCCTATGGTCTGTACCTTCATTTGAGACAACTTAAAATCATCTTCAGGCTTAGCTCCAAGTCTGCCTTGTTTGGTCTATTTTGGCCCTTTAGGCAGAAGAAATAGAAGGAATAGGGATACATAGGTTCTGAGAGTTTGGTGACACATTCATATTTCTATTGTTCCAGCTGTGATGGTGCATTCTCCTCAAGCACTTGAGCGCTTGCCCAGTGACAGTCTCTAACCACAGCAGTGAGTATTCCCTGAAGAAGAGATGAGTTTCAATGATCAAGCATTACTCTCTAAGCAACATGAAATGTGCTTCCCCGTCCTTAGCAAAGAGGTGATGGACTACAGATATGGAATGAGGTATAGGCTGCTAGACATGGTCAATGTCCACCTAATTTGCTTTGATGCCCTTGCTTGTTACAAGAGAAGGTTCAACTGAGGCAGTGGTATTGGGCAATAACAATGATGTACAAAAAAATAAAGATCAACATTAAAGTGAGAAATGTGATAGTACTACAACAGTAGTACCAATTTCTTATTCATTATTTAACTCTTTGGGGCAGCTAGATGGCACAGTTAATAGAGCACTGTCCCTGGAGTCTGGAGGACCTGGGTTCAAATTCAGCTTCAGACACTTAGTACAAAAACGAGCCATGTGACCTTGGGCAAGTCATTTAACCCCAAATGCCCTGCCTTCCCTCCTCCAAAAAACAACAACAAAAAACAAAACAAAAACAAGCAAACAAAATTAACTCTTTGCAGGTACAAATGCAAATTACATATGTATATATATATATATATATATATGCGTGATACATATATATATACATATACATACATACATATATACATACACACACATATACATATATATATATATATGTCTCCAAGCAACCACATGGCTCATATCTTCCTAGCTGCCTTCCCTGGATACCTGAATAGTAAGTATTCTAGGGGAGGACAGACACAAAGCCACATATCCAGGGAAGGCACCCTTAAAAGCCAGGGCATCCTTGGCCAAACTATCTTGTCACACTGAAAATCCTGCCTTGCTCCTCCTATCTCCCCTTATATTCATTCATTAGGAGGGCTATTTTAAGGGAAACACAATTTATTGTTGTCTCTTATCATTTATGTACACCTGGTAAATGCAATCTCTGCTGGAATGGAAGTCCTGTTGTACATCCCAGCACTGCAGCTGAATGTGCTTTCTTCCCTTTCCCCAAGGGTCAAGGGTTTCCCTGTTATCCTAATACCTTTAACAGCCATTCTTTCAGTGAAATGCATTTCCTGTCCATAGAGTCAGAGAAGTTCAGAGTTGGAAAAGACCATACAGAACATGTGGCCCAATCTACTATATTTGAATGGAACAATAAAGCAACAACCAAAAAAAAACCCTCCCCAAGAAATAATGATCTAGCCTATTCTTAAAGACTTCCAGTAAAAAGCAACCAAGGCAGCCCATGCCACCTTTGTTGAGTTCTAATTGCTAGAAAGTTTAATTTTTCTTACCTTACTTAAATCTGCCTATCTTCACTTTCCATCCATTACTCTGAGTTTTAACCTCTGGGTCCAAGCAGAACACGTCTAATCTTTCTTCCACATTGTAACTCCTAAAGAGCCTTATTCAAGGAAAGAAAATTGTCATTATAGGTATTGTTGAGACTTGGAATAAACCCATTCATTCAGTCCTTCAGATATCTAAAGATACCTGTCTTGTCTTTTTAAGTTTAATTTCCTCTTCTCCTAGTTCCTTAAACCCATTTTCTCATGATAACATCTAGAAATCCTTCACCATCCTTGTTGCTCTCTTATGAGCCCTTCAGTGACAAAATCTTTTCTGAAATGTGGTACCTAGAAACTCAACAAGGTGTTCAGCATGAAGTCTGACTAGGATGGGGAAGAGTTGGACCACTATCTACCTAATGCAGCCTCAGATGAATTCACTTTTTGAACTCTTTTAAAAGATATTTATTTATTTATTCATTTATTCATTCCTTCATTCCTTCATTTATTTGTTTATTTGTTTGTTTGATTTCTTGTTTACATTATTCATTTCCATGAGATTTTTGAATTACAAATTTTCTCCCTGTCTTTCCCCTACTCACCACCCCAAAACAGCCATCCCACTGTATAGCCCCTCCTCCAATATGCTCTCTCCTATGTCCTCCCCAATTGCCCCTCTGACTTACCAGTAGGGCAAGATGGATCACCCTACCCCAGTGCCTGTATATCTTAATTCTCAGTTGTATGTAGTTAATAATTATATATATGTGTGTGTGTGTATGTATATATGTATGTATGTATATTTTTAAACATTTGATTATAGAACTTTAAATTCTAGATTCTTTCCCTTCCTCCCTCGTCACCCACCCCCACTGGAGAGACGAGCAATTCAACACCGGCTGTATGTGTGTAGTTATGCAGAACATCTGCACAATGGACATATTATGAGGGACTGATTATATGTCCCTCCTTCCTATCCTGCCCTCCCCTTGTTCTGTTCTCTACCCTGTCCCTGTCCCTTCAACCCCTGCCCTCCCCTCCATCATTGCCCCTTTTATCCCCATCCCCCCTAATCTTCTGTTGGGCAAGATACCCAGTTTAGAGTTTATGTTATTCCTTCCCTAAGCCAAATTCAATGAGAATAAAGTTGACCCTTTCCCTTTTGCCTTCCTGTTCTCCCCCTCCACTGTAACGGTTTTCCCTTGCCTCTTCTATATGAGATAATTAACCCCATTCTGTCTCTTCCTGCTTCCTCTCATTCTATTCCTCTCCCACCTCACAATTACACCTTTTAAAGTATCATCCCTTCCTATTAAATTGATCTGGTGCCCTCCATGTACACATATATACACACACTCACATTTGTATTCATACACATATATAGCCTCCTATATAGACATATGTGTATGTATACATATATATATACATTTATATTCCATTCACCTATCCTCATACTGAGAAAAGTTTCTTAAGTTACAATTATCGTTTTTCCATGTTGGCATGTAAATAGCAATATGTAAATAGTTCAACTTCAATAAGTTCCTTATGAATTCTTTTCCATGTTTACTTTCTCATGCTTCTTGTATTTGATTGTCAAATTTTCTTTTCAGTTCTGGCTTTTTCAGCAAGAATGCTTGAAAAATCCTCCACCTCACTGAATGACCATAATTTCCCCTGGAACATTATACTCAATTTTGCTGAGTAGGGGATTCTTGGTTTTAGTCCTAGCTCCTTCGATCTCCGGAATATCATAGTCCAGGCCTTTCAATCCCTTAACATAGAAGCAATACTTTTTGAGCTCTTACATTACTCTATATACTTATATCAAGGTTTTGGTTCATTAAAATTCCTCTATTTCAGATTATGTACTGTTTAGTCATATCTACTCCATCTTGTGTTTGTCACATGGACTTTTTAAATTCACATTTCTGTCCATCAAATTTCACCTTGCTAGCTGTAGCCTGGTGATATCTTTTTGGATTCTGGCTTTGCCATTTAATATGGTAGCTGCCCTTCTAGATTTGTGTCAGTTGCCTTGATTCATAGAAGTATGCTTTCTATCTATTTATTTAAGTTATTGAGAAAAAATAATAAACTGCACAGAATTAAGCACAGTTCCCTGAGACACTCCCCCAGAGGCCTCCTTCTAAACTGACATCAAATCATTAATGGTTCACTTTTTTGGCCCAGTTGTTGAACCATTTCCATATTTACCCAATGGAAACATGGTTTAGCCCATATATCTCCATTTTATCAGCAAAGTTATTTGCTAAATAGCAAAAATTAAGTAATTTTTATCCACAGATATATCTCAGGCCTATTTGTTTAGCTACCCTTTCAAAAAAAAGTTATGAGATTAATCCAGCATAACCTGTTCTTGATTCAATTTAATCATTTAATGAATTCAGAATTACCTATTATGTACAAGGTGCCTTGGTAGGTGTGGGGATGTATAAACAATACAATCCTTGTTCCCAAACATTCCCTTCCATTAAGGAATATACATTTTTAGGTTGAAACGATGTGGAAGGGGAACAGCTAGGTGGTGCAGTGGATAGAATACTGGCCCTGGACTCAGGAGGACCTGACTTCAAATATGACCTCAGACACTTGACACTTACCAGCTCTGTGATCCTGGGCAAGTAACTTAACCCAGATTTCTTGTAAAAAAAAAAAGTATATGGGAAGAAAGTAGGGGTGGTAGACAATGATAGGACATTTTTACAGGTAAGTAAATATGAGATAGTTGGAGAAAAAGTTAGCTTTTTGTGATTGCAGCTCCCTTATTAATATGTTTATTAATTGCCCTGTTAATGTGTTTGAATTTTGCTGGGAATCAGTTAAACTCACTGGCCTTGAGTGTATAGACTCTTCCATTAAACTGGTAGCTCTCCCAATGTTTGTCTTTCAGAGATGATAGATAGTGGCCCAGCAATGACATCTACCAGCTCTCAAAGGGCCTGTGACAACTCCAGGGCAACTGGATGCTTTCTTTCTATCTTGATATTTATGTTGGATTTCAGCTCCTTTATAATTATTTTGTTTGCTAACTTTTCAAGTCCAAATATTGTTGGCGTTGGCACAGAAAAAAAGAAAACCAGAGAACTGAGCAGATCTGTCTTCCTTCGGTTGTCATTGCACAATCCCTTCTGGGTTGTGTTATTATCTCTTATTTGATCTTTCTCTTTGCCTACAAATAGCTCATTAAAAAAAAAGCATTTTTTGCTGTCCCTAGTGTTGCTCCTCAACCTCAGTTCATCTATAGCTCTAGTGGATAGCTTGACATTCTCCCCTACAGAACCTGCTTCCATTTTGTATTCATCATTAATTACTTGACTTTTTTTCCCAACTCTTGCAAGTTTTAAAAAAGTCTGAGTTGGTGGGTGAGTTCCCTATCATTCACATGAGCCTCTTTAGACAGCTCTTCTTTTCCTCTGAACTGGAGCTTCTTCTTTACATCTTCAGAACTTGGTTCCTGAGAAATTTCTCTTCCTCATCAACTGACTTCCCTGTACAATCTTAGACCAATGTTTCCTAGGTATCCTTTTTCTGAATGCTTTCTCCCATATTCCTTGGGTGCATATAAGATGTTGACTTGCTTTTCACTTCTTCCCTATTACACATTGTTAGATGAAGTTATTGCTTCGCCACAAGGTTTCCAATCTTTCTACTTCCACAATTAATTTCTTCTACTTAGCTAAACTGGGTTCTAGAATAGTAGTTCCCCTTATTTCTTCCTCCACCATTTAAATAATTAAATTGTTTTTAAGGCAAACCAATAAACAAACAATTCTTTTTTTTTGAAAGAAGTCCAGCATTTCCAAATAGATGATTTCCCATATCACATCTATAACATACCACTGTGACAGATTTGTGATCTCTGTCTCAAATTCCTAATGCATTTCTTCTTTCTGTTCAGGTTCTCTGGAATATTGTTTGATGATACTATTCCTTTAATTCCTATCTCTGTTGAACTTCCTTCAAAGGTTCTCCATTATGCTCCGCACCTTTTGTCTCTTGGAATACTTCACATGATTTTATGTTCTTGATATATATTATTACTAGCCATTTCCCCCTCCCCCAATATTATCTATCCATTCTCTTGAATCAAGCATATTTTTTGAGAGTTACCTGATAGTCATGGGTTTATTCCAAGTCTCAGTAGTACCTCAATTTTCTTTCCTTGAAAAAGGCTCTCTAGTTCAGCTTGCTTGTTACCCATTCTTTGTGAATCTGTGAATATCTGAGGATACTAGTGTCACTGTCCCTTTCTCATATTTCATCAGCTTTGCATTTCTCAACATCTGTACTGTTGTACTTCCTACATGGTAGCTACTATCTGTTGAATATAATTTGATAAAATACAGGTAGACAATATTTTCCCCCTTTTTCCTTTTTTGTTTTAAAGTTCTTTTGATTGGATTTGCAAGACTCTGAGTCACTATACTGCTACCAGCCTATGTAAATTGCACTTCATTCCTGTCCAAAAGACGTGTCGAAAAATCCAAATGCTTCCTCTAAGTCACCATTATTGAACCAGATGCTTGCTTCCGAAATCTGACTCTTTTTGCTGAATCCCTAGACTTTGATGACAATTGCTTATGAAAATACTGTTGGTCACCCTTATGCTTTGTTACCCAAGATTTAATCTTCAGATGTATTTTCTTTTGTACTCAAAAGAATCACCAGAAGGAGGCAGTAGTTATTCATTTTGACAACTTTGAGGAATTTTCTGTGTCATGTCTTGGTTAAATGTCTTAGAAGACCTCTAAATGTATCAAGTAAATTAATAAACTTTCTTATTTCTCCTGAGTAGATAAGAAAGAAAGAAAGAAAAAAGAAAGGAAGGAAGAAAGGAAGGAAGGAAGGAAGGAAGGAAGGAAGGAAGGAAGGAACGAAAGAAGGAAGGAAGGAACGAAGGAAGAAAGGAAGGAAGGGAGGGAGGGAGGAAGGAAGAAAGGAAGAAAGAAAAAAGGAAAAGAGGAAGGAGGGAAGCATGGGATGGAGGAAACAAGTATTTATTATGTACTGTTTCCTAGGCACTATGCTAAATACTTTACAAATATCTCATTTAATACTCATAACAGTTCTATTATCCCTATATTACAGTTGAGGAAACTGAGGCTGATGTGGATTAAGTGACTTACACAGGGTCCCAGAGCTGGTGAGTATTTGAGGCTGAATTTGAAATGATGTCTTCCTGACTGCAACCCCAGAATTCTATCCACTATAGCACTGGAGGTGCTCCACTAGCAAACACTTCTATTTTTATCTTCTTCTCTGACCCTCACTAGATGATCTGTTCATGTGACAACACCTATGGATCCACAGCAGCTGTTCTCTCCTCTTCAGGAAGAGTTTTCTATACATTTGTTAGCTCCAAGCATTCAGTTAATTAATTAAGCAAACAGTTATTAATGCTCACAGTGCAGTCAGTCACTATGCTGGGCACAGACAAAAACACAATCTTCCCTGCCCTCAAGGAGCTTTTGGTTGTCAGGAAATCAGAATTCCATTGGGAATCATAGAAAAGTAAATATAAAATCTATATAAAATGCAAAATAATTACAAGGAGTGGATGAGAAAGGATACTCAGCAAATTAAGAGGGGAGTGATAAGGACAGGCAGCTAGGTGGCACGGTGGACAGAACACTAGGGCTGGAGTCAGGAAGACCTAAGCTCAAATCGAGCCTCAGACTCTTTCCAGCTGTGTGACCCCGGGTTTGCCTCAGTTACCTCATGTGTAAAATGAGATGGAGAAGGAAATGGCAAACCACTTTGGTATCTTTGCCAAGAACCTCCCACCCTCCCCCAAATAGGGGGTCATGAAGAGTTGGACATGACTAAAAAATGACTACACAACAGCACCAAGATGAGGATAGGCTTCCCATAAGAAGTAATTTATGAGCTGAGCCTTGCAGAGGAATCAAAGAGACGGGAGATAGAATGAAACATAATAAACAGAACAACAAGTAGGCCATTTAGTACATGAAATCTAGAAAGGTTGGAAGCAGATTATGAAGAAATTTAAATGCCAAACATAATAATTTATATTTTATACTAGAGGCAATTGGGATCCATCATAGCCCCTTGAGCAGGAGAGTGACATGGCTAGACTTATGTTTTATGTATATCACTTTGGAAGCTTTGTGGAAGACTATCTGGGGAGGGGAAATAATAGAGGCAGGTTGACCAATTAAATAAATGTTGCTTTAGTCTAAACCAGTTAAAACCTAAAGTAGTAGTGGCTGTGTGAATGATGATGAGGAAATCAGATGTGAAATCTTGTGATAGTTGAAACAACAACAATAGGGCACCTGATTAGGTCTACAAGAGGGAATAGTCAAGGAGAATTGAGGTAGTGAAGCTGGGAGGATTAAGAAGTGGTGATTGGTTGGCTGCTTCTGTCCTTTATGACTGCAAAGGAATAAAATGACATCACTGTGCTAGAGTCAAGTTCTGATGTGTCTGACGGTGACTGATCAGAGCAATATGAGCTAAGAACACTCTACCACAGGCCAGGCACAAATAGTCCTTGTGAGCATTTGGGATGGATTCTCCATATTTGCACATCCTTTGTTTCCTTTGAGCTGTTTCAATTCTGCTTTGCTCATAGAGCACAGCATTTTATCTGATGTGGGCACACCATGCTGAGGGGTCCTGTGCTAGTATCTCCCATGTCACAAAATCAAGTCCAAAGTTCTTAAGGGACACCTTGAGATTGTCCTTGTATCACTTCTTCTGACCACCATGTGGGCACTTGCCCTGTTTGAGTTCTCCATAAAACACTCTTTTTTGGCAAGCGTGTTTTGCATTTGAACAATGTGGCCAGCCCATTGGAGTAGCACTCTCTGAAGCAGAGATAGGAATAAGGAAGTTAGGGAGAGAGAACGGTTTGAAGGGAAGAATGAGTTGTCTTGAACATGGCTGAAGATATATAGAAGAAAATTGGTGACATGGAACTGGAGCTCAGAAAAGAGACTCTATCTGGGTATATAGATCTGGGAATTATCTACATAGAGATAGCAGTTGCAGCCATGGGAGCTAATGAGAACACCAAGAGAAGGAGTTGAGAAAAGGAAAATAGAGCCTTAGTAGGGCAGAACTTGGGGACACACATACTGAACTGGAGGAAAGTATGATTAAGATGGAGAGAAAAGATAGGAGGAAGAACAGGAAAGGGTATAATGAAAGTTCAAGGAGTCTCCGGGTGTAGATTGTGGTCAATAATGCCAAATACTACAGAGTTCAAAAAGGGTGAGGACTGGGAAGGGGTCACTACATTTGACCATCAACAGATCATTAGTAACCTTGGAGTTTAAAGTGGATGTGAAGTTGGAAGCCAAATAGAAAGGGACTGAGATGGGAGAGAGAACAAATAGAAGAAGAAACAGGTGTAGACAGATTTTTCTGAGTTTAGCCATGCAGGAGAGGAAAAACACAGGGCATAGCTCAAGGAACTGGTAGGGTCAAACAAAGTGTTTATAAGTAGGGAAGTATTGGCCATGTTTGTAGGCAACCAGGAAGAAGTCAGGAGATAGAGGTGTATTGAAAATTAGAAAGAGAGGTTAAATCCAGGACTGAACTGCTGCCCTAGATGGAAGGGTAGGAGATCAAGGATCAAAGGATAGGGATCAACCTTGGCAAGAAGGGTCATTTCTTCAGAGACAGCAAAAGAATGGGGGATGGTGTCAAGTGGTTTTGAGATATAAAACAGGGAAGAACTAATTTCTAAGCATTTTCTTAGTTTGAGCCAGGATCCTTTGTTGAGAGGTTAGAGAAAGAAAGAGTTACAGGAGACCTGAGAAGTTAAGAAATGGTTCAGAATGCCCACTATGGAGAAACTGATAAAGGGCCATTTAGGAAAGTATTTTACCCCTCATTCTTGTAACACCCCAGGCTCTTTATTTTCTGTACTGAAGCCCTTCTTCCACTTTTTTAAGGAACACTCATTCTCTCTAATAATGTAGAAAGTGGAAAGAGTTTTTACCTTTTCTTCTGGGGGAACACAAGCCTGTACTTTAAGCATAGATACCAATTATTTAGCTGTGGCAGAAAAAGAAACCTTACACTCTATGAAAGTCAGTGCAAAATTCTCTCCTCTCTCCATACTTTCTAAAAGTGAAATCTTTGGGTCACTGTTGTCCCTGCTTGGAGCACTTGGAGACAATGTCCCAGAGGGCTGCTCCCTAGCAAAGGGCTCCTGTTAGTGTCTAGCATGCTGAAGTGGTTTAATAGATGCTCGTTGGATTAAATTGTTTTGTTAACTATTCCCATGATCCTGCCTTGCTAATATTGCTTGGGACCTCAATTCCATCCCTATCTTTTTCTCACTCTTCCTGCTAATGATCTCTGGCCCTAAGCCTCTATCCCTGACCCGGAAACAGCCCTCCATTGTAGAGTCTCTAATACTTGCATCAATATCTCTCTAATACCAACCAACTGCCTATTCAGATCTTTACCCATTGCATGCAGCCTGACACTGTGTCAACCAGGATACCCACACGGTGTCAGTCTCTCCTGACAGTAGCTGCCTCTTTGCTTGAGATTTTTTACTTGTTTGATCCTGAAGTCCTGTGATACACTTCATGTCTATGCCTGGCTACCAGCCAGTGTCCTCATCAGCTGCCATCTGTGGACCGCCATGATGCTGCATGCTAAAGGGGTAGGAGTGCCTCTCTGGTCTCTGTTCATTTCTACCTGACCTATCCTGCTTCTCCTCTCCCCCAGGGCTAGACCTGACAAGATTTCTTCCTAAAACAGCAGAATCCTCCTTGCCATTTCTCGCTCAGCCTTAATTAATGTTCCTTTCCCTATGACTGCTGCGGGCGTAGCTGTCCATTTGTCATGTTTGTGTTATTTTGTACCTACTTTGGCATCGTCAACTTTTTCTGGATGGGTAGGAAAGAGAGAAACAAATGAATTGTTGCTCTTAGCACATCCTCCAAGGAGACCAAATTGGAAGGATGTACTCTGTGAGACAAGGGAATATAATTTGATAAATGCAATGTTTTTTTTACTTTTTTTTGCTAAAGAAATTGTAATATAGTTTGTATGATGATGAGGAATCAGTAATGGCATCAAAAGTCAGTTTTGTTAAGCAAGGGTGTGTCTTTGAGGCAATGTGGGAGAGTTTTGTGAAGAAAGCTTCTTATTTGCCATTGCTAATGGGATCTGTTGATGTTTCTTTCTTGCAATGCCAGGAACACTCCCCTCTGAGCGCTGATGTGCATAAAGGTTATGCCATCCCCTCACACACTGAGATGGCCATTATCTTCTCTGTGAGTACTATCATATCCCATTTATTGCAACTGCAAATGGTAAAAAAAGGGAGGTCTATACTTCTCATAATCATTAGTTTAAAAGAAGTGGTGTGGGGTCTCAGCAGTGAGCCTGTTCCATTATCAACAGACAAACAGCAATTTTGGCAAGAACAGGTGTCTCCATTTCATTTTAGAGTCCATGACCCTGTTCTGAGTAGCCACATAGGAAAATGCCTCTAGGATCATTTCTTGTGAAGTTAGAAAGACTTGGCACTCAGTAACAATGTGGAATGACAGAAGAGGAGTGAATTTGTATCCAGGTTCAAATCCTGACTCTGCTTCTTGTTATAGTTGACAAGACATGTAAAGCCTTTGGACCTCAGTGTTATCTGTATTATCCAGTCCAATCTGTATATCTTATCCAATGAATTTACAGAGCATTTTACATATATTATCTTATTTGAATGCCACAATAACCCTATGAGGTAAGTATTATTTGCATTATTATTCCCATTTTAGAGATGAGGAAAATGAGGTTCAGATAAGTTGTGACTTGCCCAAGGAAGGATTGTAACTCAGGTCTTCCTGATATGAAGACTAGAACTCTATCCATTCTGCCATGCCATCCTCTCCAAAGGGACCTCAGAGGTCTTCCAATCTAGCCCTTTCCATTTGCAGCTGAGGCAGCTGAGGCCAGGGAGGTCAAGTAACCTGGCTAAGGTCACACATGTAATGACAGAGGGAGGATTTTAATGCAGAACCTTAGTCCAAAGACAACGTTCTTTTCACTGTATTATGTTACCTTCTAGGAGACTGATCAAGTGGTTTTACCAGTTAGAAACAATCCTAATTCTTACTGACCTGAACTCACAGCAGCAGGAGGAGGAGACAGAGACAGAGATGGAGATGTGGAAGGAGGAGAAGGAGGAGGGGTGGGAAAGAGGAGGAGGAGGAGGAAGAGGAGAAGAAGAAGAAGAAGAAGAAGAAGAAGAAGGAGACCATAAATAGTTATGAGGAAACAGACACAAATATGTCACCTGTTATCCCAATATGGCTTGTATATTAAAAATATATATATATATATATTTAAGTTCCCTTTACCCTCCCTTCATGGCATTGTCAGACAACAGCTGGATGGATCCTGGGCTTTACCAAGTCCTTGATTCAGGAAATTAACAATAACCTGATTCCATTAGAGAATTAAGGAAACCAGCATGGGTCTGGGAAGAGTGTGAATTTGGACCAAGAAGACTTGGGTTTGAAACCTGATTCTGCCACTTACTACCTGTGTGACTTCAGGCAAATTACTTAAGCCTTCTGGCCCCTCCTCTTCTGTAAAATGGAGAGATGAGCTCTGAAGTCCCTTCTCACTATAAATCTAGGATCTTATGAATCTAGGAGATCCTGATGGCTTTCAAGCACAAAGGACCACTATCACCCATTCATTGGTTGTAGGCAAGAGCCACGTTAAAAATCATTTCTACTTTGTTAAGGTGCCTGACCTTTCAAAAGGTTCAGGTACCTCAGTAGGTTATTCCTGTTCCTCTGAACCATGCCAACACTTATTAAGTAGCCAGACTTAATACCCTACTATTGCTTAAAGCCCCAAAGAGAAGCAGCTTAGACGCATGTTTCTATACTAACTTATATCACTGGTGGTAAGACTTAATATTTCAAGATATGTGATTCTCCCCAAATTCCATTAGAATGTGAGTTCTTTGAGACCAAGGATTGTCTTTGCATGTACTGTTGCTGTCTTGTTGTTTCAGATGTGTCTAATTTTTGGTGACCCCATTTTGGGTTTTCTTGGGAAAGGTACAGGAAAACTAATTTGTGGTGACCCCATTTAGGGTTTTCTTGGGAAAGATACAAGAATGCTCTACTCTTCCCTTCTCTAGCTCATTTTACAGATGAGGAAACTGAGGTAAACACCGTTCTGGGACCTGCCGGGGATCACACAGTAAATGTCTGAGGGTGGATTTGAATTCAGGAAGATGAGTCTTCCTGATTCCAGGCACAGAGCTCTGTCCAGTCCACCGCCTAACTGCCGAGCATCCTCAGTATCATGATTCCATAGCACATGGTAAGCTTTTAATATAAACTTATTGACTACATGACTAGACATCTTGACCATCCCCATTGCTTGAAGTAGAAGATTTTTATCTTTGTTCCTTACCAGGCAAGTTAATTCACCTCTCTACAAACAGGTTCTATGCTTGTAAAGCTAGGGCAATAAACATCTTCCCTGTCTACCTCGGAGGGTTGTGGTGAGACTCCAATAAAATCATGTATCTCAATGCCCTTTGGAAACTGTAAAGTGCTTTACCAGAACCAGGTATTGGGATGGTTATTAAGTAGGTAATTGATACAGTAATAAACAGCAACAAACAATTGCCTTCTTTTTCTACAGCCGGTTTCTTCCTCAGCGACCACAGTATTCTACTCCCTTACTGTTTCTGAGGCACCAAATTAAAATGAAAGCCTGTTCTGAGGTAAAGGGAGGTGGGGAGGGCAGAAAAGATGCTGGACAGCAAACTAGACTTCTCTTTTCCTTCTTTAGGAGAAGAGAGTTTTCTGGAAAGCAATTCCTGCTGCCTTTAAGATACTTCCCTCTTTCCACGATGGAATATGTTCTTTTGCTGCTCAGTGTTTCCCCTCCCTAATTTATGTTTCTTTTTAAATTAGGATTGTGTGCCTTTCTTTCACTCCTCAGAACTCAGACAGGCAAAAGCAGGAACTTGCTGGGCCCTGCCTGTCACAGGGATGATCAGTAACACCCACTCTGGTGAAAAAAAATCTAGTTCCCTTGAATGTTAAACAAAGGAACTATGGGATCCCAAGTCTAGCCCCGACTAACTGTGAAATGATGAAAAATGAATTCTGGATATTGCTTTCTGAATAAAATGGACCCTCTTAAATGGTGTTTATAAATCCCAACCCTCTAACCGCCCCCCCCCAAAAAAGACTCCAGGCTTATGCTTGTTACGTAGTTAAAAACAAATATTCACAGGAATGAAAATGAATCACCAGAAGGAACAAGCTTTGTTAGGCTGTTAGTTGTCCCCAGCAGGAGAGTCATTCTGTTCCTTCCTGTGGGTTAGCCTGGGCTTCTGCCTTCTGATGAACTTTTGGAAAAACTGATTATTCTTTACTCAGCAGATTCATAGGGGTGGGAAGTTGAAAGGGAGAAAATACTCTCGTGATGAAAAGCTTCTGCATACAATCCCCTTTTGGAGTTTCTGTAGGGGAATTAGAAAATCTCTGTCACTCCAGAGGCATCTAAAGGAATCGGCTAAACTGATCGAGCTAAGAAACCAGAATAGATCTCCCGTACAACAGCAAATTCTGGTCTATTCAGACACCCCACTATAGGGCACTCATCTCCAAGGTTTATTGAGGAGATTGGCATAGAAGTGTTGAACTAATGGCAGTATGGTAGTCCCTGTGGGTTGTAGGATTTGGGATGGCTACACGAACTTTTCTCATGTAGTACTGAAAAAAAAAATACTGTCTTTTCTTAAATTGCTGTTGAGCTAGTGTCCTGATGACCTTGAGGAATGAAAGATGGCAGAAAAATGTTCAGTCTTCAATGGGCTTTCATTTTCACAGCATAAAGAGCCACCTTGCTGGGCCCAAATTATGGCATTCAAGCCGCACATGACTCCATGCATTCATTAAAGGGATTGTTCAAAGAATCCAAGCAGGACTTGAGGAACCATCATATATGGCTATGAGATTGTGCACACATGACATTGACTTAAATCTTTAGAATCTCTAATGATACCTGGGGCTGCTTCATGACTCACAAAAGCACATTTCTTTCTATGATCATGGCACTCTTTTAAAATTCTGCATGAACTCATTGTCAGGATATTGGGATTCTGCTGAGTTGGGAGAGATAAGACTGATTCAGGAGGTGCCCTTTATAGTGTAGCAGAGAGAGTAGCTAGGGAGGACAATTGATTGGGGTTTTGTCGGGGTAATTAATTGTCCAGAAAGCAGGGCATGGTGTTGCATTCTGGTGATGGGTGATGAATGTAGAAGCTGGCCTAGGACCTGGGAGAGCAGAGTATTGCTAGAGGGTTGTGTGTGAGCCAGGGAGTATGTGGTAGCAGAAGCAATATATTTCTGGGCAGGTGAAGATGGAGTGAGTGTAAGGGAAAGAGTAGGAGAGAAAGGCCATGAGTCTTTTTCCCTTATGCCATCACTGAGGGATATAGAACAGACAGCAATATTCAAGGGTGCTTGCCTCAGCTGGGGTTCATAGCTTGGCTGGCTCTAGTGCCCCTCCTTCAGCATACTATGCATTATATTAAGCAAGTACCTACTATTATATTAACACATTATATTAATTAATTAGGGGTGCAATGGATAGAGCACCTGACATGGAGTCAGGAGGATATGAGTTCAAATCCCACCTCAGATGCTTACTGTGTGACCCTGAACAAATCATTTCACCCTGTTTACCTCAGTTTCCTCATCTGTAAAATGAGCTGGAAAAGAAAATGTCAAACCACTCCAGTATATGTGCCAAGAAAACCCAAATGGGGTCACAAGGAGTCAGATATAACTGAAAAACAACTAAACAACAAGAATTTTAATTTATTAATACATTGTATTATATTAAGCAAGTATTGACTATATACCAGGCTGGTGGGTGGGGAGGGGGCGGGAGGTTAAGAATACAAAGATTTGTAAAGGAAACGATCTCTGCCCTCCAGGAGCTTAGTCTTCTAAAGATTCCAACTTTAGGGATCATTAGACTTAAGAGAATCATAAATTTAGAGCCAGAAGGGGGCTTCAACTCCTCCAATTAACAGATGAGGAAATCATTGTCCAGGGAGGTTAAGAGTAATTATTATAATAATAATTAATTAATTATAATAATAATTAATGATAGCATTTATATGGCTTTTTAACCAAAGTTTGCCAAGAGCTTTACATCTCTTACCTCATCTGATCCTTACAATAACAAGGGTGCTATGGTTACCCCCATTTTGCAGATCAGGAAACTGAGGCTATGAGAAGTTAGAGATGAAATGTTTTGCCTAGGATCATACAGCTAGTCTTCTGACACCAGAGCCTCTTTCTATTCTATAATGCTGCTTCCATTTTCCTCAGAGCATCCAGGGGCAAGCTTAGAATGAAAGTTAGGGGCCAGAGCTAGCCTGGTGCTTCTTATAGCTGGCATTTATAAAGCACTTCTAAAGTCTGCAGAGTACTTCACAGGTGTTAACTCATTTTATCCCTGCAACAACCCTGTCACGTAAGTACTATATAATTATCCCCTAATTTTACAGATGTGTATACTAAGGCTGTTAAGTTGAGATGTTAAGTGACTTGCTCTGTCACTTAACTGTTATCAGTAGTTATTTGAGGAAGGATTTGAACTCAGCTCTTCCTGTCTCCAAGTTCAACACTTTAGCCATTCACATTATTTGAGCTTGCTTCAGAGTTTCTGGGTCTGACAGCAGTGTGGGAAGAGGCAAATGGCAGTCTTATACCTAAAATAATACTAATTCATATTTACAAAGAACTTCTTAGTTTACAAAGCTTTTCTCACAACAGCTCTGTGAAAAATACAGTGCAAATCTCATTATTTCTATTTTATAGATGAATGAATAATTCGGTTCAAAACCACAAAAGTTTCCACCAGCCAGTGTCATACATAGTGTGGATGAGAACACTCCCCCCCCCCCTTGGCTCCAACTCCCTCACAAAACCGTGCTGTCTCTGGACACTCTTGTCATGATGACAGTGTATTATTTGGAACATAACAGGCAATGAATAAGTGCTTATTGATTGACTGACTGATCCATGTTTTACAAAGAGAACTTTGGCAGAAGCCTCTTGATCTATGGTCATCAGATATTTGCTTTTATTTTTTTCCTTTTTCAAATTGGTCTAAAACACATTTTACATGAAGGGCTTGACTAGAGAGTGAAAACATTGAACAGAAAAGCTATTAATTTGGCAGTCTGGGGCAGGGAAGGCGTGGTTCCTTTGCTAAGGAATGCACCCTTTTCTCTTTCTGATAGAGGTTGACTGACAATGTCTCAGGAGAACATTATGACATGTTAACTGGGACTAATCATTAGCTTCAGGTTTGTAGCTGGCCTGTACCCACTCCTCTTAGCAAGCCAGTGTTTGCAGGCTGGAAGAACAGGTGGTAAACTGCCGCTACTGCCATGTAGAAACATATATTTAAAAGGAACTGAGCTCTATAATTATCTGGGGGTCTGCTCAGTTACTTGAGTGATGCCCAAGGCATGTCTCAATGCTGTGTTCTAGCAGGAGGGAGACTATTTTACAATCTCCTTGGGCACTCTAAGCTGTTTCCAATACTCCATGATGTTACTTCTTCACTGTGGTTGTAGGGGTGGAGAATGTGTGCCCCTAGCCTGTCTTTATCCTAACCCTATAAAAATGGAATTCATCATTTATAGGTTCAAACATTCCTTCCTGGCAGCTTTGCTTTGGAATTATTGGAGTTGAAGGAAGGGGGAGAAAAGAAGGGCCCCCAGATCTCTGAAGTACTCTGATTGCTTCAGAAGAAAGATGTTACATAAATATAGGGTATGATCGTAACAATCATTATTTTTTGTAGCTTCCATTTGAGGACTCACCTGCTTCCTGCAAGCCTCTAGATGTACTGTAAGAAACGTAATCCACAGAGCAGAGTTTAATCATTTGAGCTGTAAGGACACTTTACACCCTCCACTCTCCCCGAAAAGAAAAGCATCCCCTTTCATGTCAGGAATTCTCCCTAGGAATCCCATTCTCAAGTGTAGACGTCTTCAGTGACACTTCAGAACTCTCCAAGTCTAGAGCATGTTGTTATCATGGTACCACCCATATAAGGCCAAATTCTATGTCTGTCACTACTGTCAGACCTTGAACAAGTCACTTACCCTCTGATTCAAAATGGCAATGATGCAAGGTTTGTTATGAAGATCAAATGAGATTTATATATGTATATGTATATATATATATATATACACACATATGATATATCGCAAATCTTAAAACATTATATTGCAAATCTTAAAACATTATATGAATGTTCGCTATTGTTATTTTTATTATTTTTGTAGCTTCTGCCTAATAGCATTTTTGTGAGGCTTAAATGGAAAAGGTGGATTAAGTTCTTTTTAAGAGTTAAGGCTTTCTAGACGTACAAGTTATTGAATTTCCATCTTGTCCTTGGAATAGAAAGATAAGGAAAGGAAAGAAGTGGAGGACTGCCAGTACTGAACGGTACACATGCTCAGTTGTAACTACTTAACATTGACTGGAGTGACTGTTTTCCTTTGTCACAAATGTGGACTCAGGGTCTTTGCATCCAGAAGTTACCACAATATCAAAACTAAAAACATTAATAAAATTTATTTTGAAAATCAGTCAATAACAACAGCAATAATAATTTCATTTTGTTCTAGTTTTCTTTTTCAGGGACATCCATCAAGGTCTTAGCTGAATGGAATTCTTTGATCTGAATATAGGAGAGATAAAGTTAACTCTTATCCAACAACAATTTGACTAATCAAAAAATGTTTGAATAAAGTAGTTTGAAGGACACTTTTTAATCATTAGTGGTAATTTGTATGTGGTGTCTTCTGGGATATTTCCACAGTCTTAAAATGAATACATGATAAGGTAAAAATGAGCTTTGGCTCTGGAATCAGTGAAATCTACAAAAATAATCTTGAAAGTAGGAATTATTTCATTCTTTGTGCCTATGACAATGCCTGACATATAGTAGGTCTTAATAAATGAGTATTGATTGATTGACCTGGGTTCAAATTGACTCTGATACTACCTATGAGACTTTGATCAGGTCACTTACCTTCCTTGGGTCTCAGTTTCCTCATCTGTAAAATGGAGTTAGATCAGATGACCTCTAAGGTCCCTTTCTGATTGTGCATTTACCCTTTTGATCCCCAACTTTCTTTGTGCTCTAAATGATTTATGAATGTGTGCTCAGTGCTCTCTCCTTTTATCCCGACAGGTCTTTGATGTTAAAACTGAAATAACAGGCTGGGTCCCACTGTAATCTGCCAATCCAAACAAAATGCAGAGAGATCAAATGAATGACAAGCAAGTAGGAGGCAAACCCGTTGTTTATCACATTGCCTCGTGTTCTTGTCTTCTATTGATTTTTTTCTTTCCCCCTTGACTTGATATATTGGTGACTTACAGCAAAGGGGGGAATATGAGTCACCTGCTTCAGAGACAGTTTGAGAAGGGATTTGCTGTTGAGACCATGTTGTTATGATGAGGTTTTGCAGCTGTCAGCCATCAAGCACAAAATGGGAGGGGGCCAGAGCTAGTTCATGGGTAATAAGTAAGAAAAGATCTCTCCTTAACAGAGCTGTAGCTAGCAATTTTTGCACCTGGGACAGCAGTGCACAACCCTGCTTGGGGCAAGCAGCGGGAAGTGTGTCCTTGAGTCCTTGAGATACTGCTGTGTAGCAGGGGGACAAAAAACAAAAAACAAAAATTTAAAAAACAGACAGGGCTGTGGGGAGGAGGCTGGGCTGGAAATATACTTACCTGAGTTAAGGCCACAGAAGATCATTTGAAAAGAGAGGGAGGCTGCCAGTAGCCTTCTAGTCAAATTAATTAGTATTGTTAACTAATGACTAATCTTAGTCAAGTGAGCATCCTCTAAATTTTTGGCAACTTGAGGGCAAATTTTCCATGGTCATACCTTAGTTATGGCTCAGTTCCTTAAAGGATATAAATCTAGAACTTGGTTATTTCCTATAAACTTCTTTCAATTCAACAGGAATTTCTTAGAGAGGACTAGATGGTACAATTAATAGTGATCTGAGTTCAAATCCTGCCTTTGAAACCTACTATCCATGTGACCCTGTGCAATCAGTGACTCAGTTTCTTCCAGTGTAAAATGAGAATAATAATGTTTGTTTTTTTACAGGGTTGTTGTGGGGATCAAATGAGAGGATATAGATAAGGATATAGTAATAGATAGATAGATACATAGATAGATAGATAGATGATAGAAAGAGAGATAGATGATAGATAGATAGATAGATAGATATAGATACAGATATATAAGCACTGTGCAAACCTTACTCTATGATGATGATGATGATGATGATGATGATGATGAATTTTTCTTGACCACCCTCCCTCACTCCACCCCTGCATCCCATTCCTGCAATGCTTCTCCTCCTCTCCTCTGTTTCTGCGCTTCCCAGTTTCCCTAGACTCCTTCATATTTCAGCTAAAAATCTCACCTTCTTCGAGAAGCTTGGCCTGGTGTTTCTTAATGTTAGTGCCTTCCCTCTGAGGTGACCTCCCCATATCCTACATAGTAGATATCTTGTGTGTACATAATTGTTTTCAGACTTTCTCCTCCTTTACAACATGAACTCAGTGAAGGCAGGGACTGTTTCTTTGCCTTTCTTTGTATCTCTAGCACTTAGCACAGTGCTTGGCACATAATTTTGTTGTTTATCCTTAGTTCTTTAAAAGGATGGTGACATCAGGGAGGTGATACCATGACTCGCAAAGGAATTGGATTTAAGTGAGGCCGGGATGTGCAAAGTCACTAGCCTCACTTTCTCCTCTGCAGCCATCTGGGTCCAGGGGCCAGATGTAGATCAGGAAAGTGGAGATGGTCCCACCTGACATATAATAAGTACTTCTTAACTGACTATTACTATCACATATCTACTGTGTATAAGGCACCATACTAGGTGCTAGATATACAAAGGTATGCAAAACAATTCCTTCCCTGATGGAACTTACAATCAATTTGGATGAGAGGGGAAGAGAAAGGGAGCTGTAGGAGGATCAGTATTGGCTTTTAGAAGGAGGAGGTGCTGTAATGATATTGGGATTTGAAGATCTTCCATGCCCCTTGTACTTGCTGACATAGCAGGAAGGGGTGGAGCAAGAGAAAGTGGGAACTAAGCTAGTGGACATGCCGTGGTGACTGGAAGCAGCTACAGCAGCAGCAGCAGCAGCAGCAGCAGCGGTGGTGGTGGCAGCGGCATGAACTCCTTTTTCTTTGAGCCTACCAGAATCTCTGCTAAGGACTCCTGCTGAGGACTACCAGGGACAGGAACTGCAGGGGGCCAGAGCTGCTGGGAGCAAGCTGCCTGGACTCTGAGCAGTTATCATGAGTGAGGAGAGGAGGATCTTTGCCTGAGGCTACCTGTCTTGTTTTGAAGGCTTGAGAATGTGGGTGTTTACTATTTTAATTACATGTGCCAACTTCATAGCTACTGTGTTGGCTTTGACTTTCTGGTTTGGGGACTCAGTTTTCTGGTATTTGAATAAGCGCTCTGGCTATATTTCTCATGTAGAGAGCCTGTTACATTTTGTAATTAATAACCATGTCAGCATACTTATAGTTACTGTAGGCATTGTGAATACTGCATTACTGATACTGGTACATGACCTCAATCTTCAAGGAATCTGATAATTAGAGGAAGCAGAAGGAATTAGAAAAGAGAATGAAATTCAGGCAACTTAACACCCATCAAAAAATGATGAACAGGGGTAGCTTGGTGGCAGTGGATAGAGCACAGGCTCTAGAGTCAGGAGGACCTGAGTTCAAATTTGACCTCGGACACTTGACGCAACTAGCTATTACCTTGGGCAAGTCACTTAAACGAAATTGCCTTGCCTCACCCCTACTCCCCCCCATCACAAATGACAAGCAGATGATGATAATAACAATGATAAACATTTTCAAAATTTATAAACCTAGTAGAAGAAGTTAAACACATGTAGGAAAAGGATGAGGTATCTATCATTCTTGTCAGGATGTACCAATACTTGCGTTCAATGACAAAAAGATGTTATTTTATCTACCTAGACAGAAATCCACAGAACATTAGCTATAAAAGAATGAACTATAAAATATATATAGAATACATAAATAATATATGTATATAAATATATAGATACAATATATACTATAAAATAAACCATAAAAGAATAACAACAGAATAGTGACTTGTTCTAAGATGATTTTCATCTGATTTCTCTGAAAAAGTTTAGAAGAATGTTATGATAGTGATAATGATGGTGGTGATATGAAAACAGACATGCATGTGCCACTTTAAGTTTTGCCAAAGACTCTACGTATATTATTTCATTATTATGCTTGCTCCCTGACCTCAGTTTCCACTTCCCTCAGCCGAATTTCCCTAAGAGTACATAGCCAGGCCTATCTTCAAAACCCTTCTCAGTTGGCTGGACCTGCCTAGTCTTGTGTTCTGACACAGTCTTCAGGTACCAGGATTATGTCCTACACTATGATGACCCACTGGAGAAGCACTTTAGTGGAGGAGGTCAATTAAAAGCTTCGTGAAAAGTTTCTCTCACAAATTAAAGAGGAGAATTCAAGAGGTGAGAGGGAGCCAATAGGGTGAAAGGGAGGGGATAGCTAGTGGAAGAAGGATTCAAAAAGGAAGGGATACCAAATGGAGACATTTAATTACTATAATTTGTAGTTTTAGGAAACTGACAGGATATAGAGAAGTTGTGATTTACCCTTGGTGGTGACTCCTATGTTTCCAATATATATATTTTTTTCCTTTTTGGCTTCTTTTATGTTCAATTCATGCCTTCTTCTCTTTATTTTCTTTTTGTTTATTCTATTTTTAATTGGGTTGGGTTTCACATCCTCTCCCTGGAGGAAGTTTGATAGGAGATAGAAAACCAGAGGCTGCAATTCAAAAGCTACAACCAGAAAAACAAAAACAAAAACAAAACTGGTGGCTTAACTGTTGACCTTAGGCTATGAACAGGCAGTCTCCAGATGAAGAAATTAAAGGTTCCTATAGTCATACGAAAAAATGCTCTAAATCACTATTGATTAGAGAAATGCAAACTCAAACAACTCTGAGCTACCACATCACACCTATCAGATTGGTCAACATGAGAAAAAGGAAAATGATAAATGTTGGAGAAGATGTGGGAAAATTGGAATACTAATGTTTTGTTGGTGGACTTGTTAACTGATTCAACCATTCTGGAGAGCAATTTGGAACTATGCTCAAAGGGCTATAAAACTGTCAATATACCCTTTGATCCAGCATTACCATTGTAGGTCTGTATCCCAAAGAGATCAAAACAAAGGGGAAAGAATTCATATGTACAAAAATACTTATAGCAGCTCTTTTAGTGGTGAAGAATTGGACATTGAAATGTCCATCAATTGGGTAATGGCTGAACAAATTGTGGTATGTGAATGTGATGGAATACTATTGTTTTACAAGAAATAATGAGCAGGTAAATTTTAGAAAAACCTGGAAAGGCTTACATGAACTAACTGATACTGAGTGAAATGAGCAGAACCAGGAGACCATTGTATATAATAACAGCAACATTGTTCAGTGATTAACTATGATAGACTTAGCTCTTCTCAGCAATACAATAATTTAAGACAATTCCAAAAGATTGGTGGTGGAAAGTGCTATCCACATCCAGAGAAAGAACTATGGAGTCTCAATGCAGATCAAAGCATTTTGATTTTATATTTTCTTTGTATTTTTGTATTTATTCTTATGTATATATGTATGTATATTCTCCGTATTTCATTGCATTTTCTTTCTTGCAGCTTTTCCTTGTTGTTCGATTCTTTCTTTTACAACATGACTGATGTGGAAATGTGTTTAACATGATTGCACTTGTATAACCTGTATCAGACTGCTTGCTGTTATAGGAGTGGGGAGGGAAGGAAGCAAGGGGAAAAATCTGGAGCTCAGTCTTACAAAAGTGAAAGTTGAAAACCATTTTTACATGTAGTGGGGAAAAATACTATTAAGGGAAAAAAATGTTACAATTGAACAGTGATGTTATTAAGGTCGTGTCCAAGAGATTCACGTTGAGGAGTCTTAAAATAAGACTGTAATCAAATTAGATGTGATTTGCTAAACTGTCTTCCCTGAACTTGGGAGCTGTTGCCTTTGTTTGTTATAACAGTAACTAACATTTATGGGGTGCTGGAAGATTTCTGAAGCATTTCATGTAGAATTATTCATTTTATCCTTACAATAGGTCAGGAAGTAGGTACTACAGATTTACCATTATATGAGTTTTATAGCTAAATAAACTAAGGCTCAAAAAGATCATGTGACAACTTTAGTCATACCCAATAGTGTCATTGTGTCATATATTATTCACAATAATTCCCATACTTTGATACATCAAGGGATCCATGATGTTATCAATGTGGGGCCTCCCTTGTTGGTTAGCATACAGTCCATTTATGCCTTCCCATCCTCTCTTGTTCATGGTCTCTCACAAATCTTTCATAGGACATCTACTCAGGATCCTGATGGATCTCCTCTATATTTCCTGACCTTATCTGAATATCACTGCTGCCTGTCTCTTATTCTCCATTCTCACTTCATGATCTGTTTTGGCATACATCTGGTTGACAGCACATTAATGATTGATGCTGGGCAACTCTTACATACATCTGGAGTATATTCTTGGACTTTGTCTTTAAAGGAGGTCTATGAGAGCCAGGAACACGAAAAGGTATTTTAAAATAATCAGTGAGCCATTTGACTGGTAAAGGAGATGGACCAAAGCAGGTCCACACTTGGTCAAGGAGACATTATCAATGCCAAAACAGATTCCTTTTCACCAGAACTCATAATGCAAGTTCGGTCTTAAGTAATTTCATACACACAAATCCTTCTTAGACTCTCATTTCCCTTAAAAAACAAAACAAAACTTTTTTTAAGGCTCAAGAAAAGGGCTATTTTACACCTTGCCAAGGAATGAACAATTGACTTTGCCTAGAGAATTTCACACCTTGTCGGTAGAAAAGTTCATGCACCGCATTTGTTAACTGCCTTGAGCAATTTCAGAAAAAACTAATGTTTGAGTCTGAGGTCATTTTTTTAAAGTCTTGCTAATCTCTCCCTTTTCTACCCAATCTGCCTTCATCTTTTACTTCTCAGCTTAATTTGCAGCCCTCCTCAAACTTTGGGTTTGAGATGGAACAACAAAGAGAAGTGAGCAACTCCCTGGAAAGCCGGTGGAAGCAATGCTTCAGAGGCCTTGTTAATTTCTCCTTCCGCTCTTCTACCTCTCCACTCTTCTCCAAGGCCTCACTCAGAGTCCCCAGGAGAAGAGGAATTAACAAGCTTCCTGAAGCCGAACCATTACACATTTTCAAGGGAATTTCTTAATTTCACTTTGCTGCTCCATTTGGAGCAGCTGGAGATTTTGGGTGATAGAAGGCGGAGGGGAATCTTGGTTCTGGAATACTCTCATTTTCCTGTGAGGCATCTGGAGTTCTCACCTTTCTAGGATTAGTCCTTGTTCCCCAAACATTCCTCATAGTGTCTTGGCTCCAACCCTTTGCTCTTATCCTTATGCCTGAAATAAATTCCCTTCTCACTCCTTGTCTGGGGAATTTCTAGCCATTCTTTGAGGTGTTCCTCCCTGATGTGGTAGCAAGAGTGATTAATTCAGATACAGGAATTTCTTAGATTCAAATCTTTCTTCTGACACTAACTGGCAAGGACAAGTAGCTTAATTCCCTGAGCCTCAGTTTCCTCATCTGTAAAATTAAGACGGTGATTCCTGTAGTGCCCTCTTGAAAAAGTTGTTGTGAGATGCAAATGAGATAGTATAAGTGAAGTTATTACCAGTTATTACTTGTTGAATGGATGCTTGTGTTTTATTTGATGCCATTTGGAACCATTATTACAATCCCTTTTGTTCATTGATATTTTGTTCATTGATCACAAAAGTGAGCAGATTTCACTGAGTGTTTCTATCTCAGGCTTTAATAGCAGTCAGGGACTCAGAGGGGTTTTCACAAAAGAAACAGATGGATCCATGTTGCATCAAGGAATAGATCTTTTAATATGGATTGCTTTAATCAACACAAAGAAAGTCTCAAGGCCTAAAATGAAACGTTTGAGAGTAAGCACGTGAGAAAATGAAGGCAACAAAAAGGTACAATCAGAATATTTTCTGAAACCTGGGGCACAATGGTCATTGGACAAAGGAGGATGAGGGTCAGTGAAGGTCTTCTGGAGGGGATGTCCACAGACTTGACATTCTCAGTTCTGATAAGTTCCTCAATAAACTTCTCAATACTCTCCCCAGTAAATTGATAACCGTCTTCACACTAGGGTATCTGTCTCACTGGGGACACTGAAAGTCCTGAGTAGTATACGAAGGAGGTGGTTTCTCCCTCAGTGACGTCTGATTAGGTTTTCACCTCTGATGTTGAAGGCAAGGAGTTACTAGTTAAGAGCAGGAAGGTCCAGAGGCAAACAGAACATACAGGCATGGTGTATGAACATTTCCAGAAAAGGTAGGGAAGAGAGAAGAATAACAAGACTGGATTACCTGAAATGAGATTAATTGCCTCAAGTTATCATAATATCTCAGAAAGGCTTCTAGGTTTTTGAGATTATCATAATTCCAAACTTCTGATTTTTTTCATAAGAAATTGCATTTCTCTCTCATTGATGGACACACACAGCTTAGAATTCAGTGAACGTGATTTGGTATCCCATATATTCCTGAAATAAGGGGAAGAAACTTTGTTCAGAATCTAAGGGTTCAGTGCTATGCTATTCCCTAGTTATTCCCACCCACTTCTTTACTCGTTGAATTTACATAAATCAGATTGAGAGTCTTCTGAAGTCTTCCCAGTTTTCCCTATCTTCAATTCCCTTAAACACTTCCTTAACATTAGCAAACTTTCTGACTCACTAACCATTCCTTCTCCCAGGTTAATAAATTCATTGAACATTATCAGCTCTAAAATTGGACTCTAGGGCCACCCTCCCATTAACCTCTTTCTATTCTGGGCATCAGTCATTTATTTCTGTTCTCTGCCTTCTTCCTTTCAAGCAGGTTTTAATGATGCAACTTTTTACCTTTTGCCCTATGGTTACTAAATTTCCCAAATCTCACCCCCATGAGGATGTTTTATGAAAAACCGGTAGAGAATCCCAAATGAATGACTTCTCTCATCCTCTGTACGATCCTTCAATTAGATCCAGGGTAATGAGAGAAAACTCCAGATGGGCCCGCAAAAGTTAATGCATGAAAATATCTTAGTACTTCAAGTTGCTCCTTCTCATTTTATCCACAGGCTTTCCCTGTGACCGTAGGCAGATGCTTATTGTGGCTATTGATTTATACTCATCTCGAGGCTTATCAACTGCTCAGGAGGGCTGTTGTTTTCTGTACATATTAACCACATATTCTCTTCTGAAACCACCACCAACAATAAAATACCCTTTAGCTTTAAAAAAAAATTTTTTTTCAACAAAGCTTCTGACAAGTGAGTCTATTCTCATTATCTTAACATCTATCTTGCCTTGTAAAAATCCTGCAGGTTTATGATGCATCCCTGTATCCCTCACTACCTCCTCTTGTTCTTCCCCATAAAGCTGCCACTTAGGCTAAAACAAGCTTGATCGGATTGTCTGATCACTCCAATTCATTACCAAGAACCACAACTGCAGACACTAAGGCTGGCCCGCTGCGGCAATTCATCCCTGCCTATGTTAGAGAGGGCATTAGTACCAGAGTTTAGGAACCGGGCAGCAGACTTAACACAGGCACAAAAATTACTATTTGTCTCTCAAGAATGAGAGCCATTTTAGAGCCTTAATAATATGGTCTTCATCTTTATTTGTGCAGAAGTGCATGGCCCTTTTTTGGTATTCTTAAATAAGGCCATTGTCTTCAACCACCCACTGCCCTCTGTGTGCTCAGTAAATGGACAATAATAGGAATGAAAATCAGTGGTTCACTTTTAGTGTGAACCTACAATCCAAAACCCTCGGTGACCTTCTTTCAAAGCTGTTTTAAATAAATGATGTATAACACAGATACCAAGAGAGGCATGAAAGAATGAGGTGATATTTGATGCTGATGGGAAGCAGTCTTCCTAGAAATTCAATGCTCTGTCACCTCTAATGATCTTTGGCTCTCTCTCTCTGACTGAGTGTCGCCTGTTTAATGGCCAAATGCTTAAAGCGGGGCCATTGGGGCCTTTATGAAGATGAGATCATAGTTGTCACTTTACAAGAAGAAACTTTGCAAATCCAGGGGAGAAGGGGGAATGGGTGTACAAGCTGCGGGGAGCAATTACCCCCTATGTGAGAATGACCAGATACACTGCAAAGGGCACTGCATATCACAATTTTGGTGTCTGTGTGGTTGGTGAAGATGAGCCAAATGGCTACTTCTCATATAGTATTAGCCCTCCATGTCCCTCATTCCTGTTGCCATGATCCAGAACAAGTGTAGCTTGAACAGTCTCTGTTGGAGGATTTGGTTGTTGTGTTGTTTTAGCCGTGTCTGATTTATTTGGGGCTTAGTTGATCAATATAATGGAATGGTTTTCTATTTCCTTCCCCAGATCATTTTACAGTTGAGGAAACTGAAGCAAACAGGGTTAAGTGACTTACCTAGGGTCACGAAACTAGTAAGTGTATGAGGTTGAATTCTAACACATGAAGATGTCTTCCCGATTCCAAGTCCAGTGCTCTGTGCAATATGGCGCCACCTGGCTGCATATGATGGAAGATTAGAACCATTTTTTTTTTTTTTACTATTTGGTAGGTGGCCTGGCACTAAGAAATTAAGTTAATGTTTATCCTAAATCCCAATTTCAGTTTTGTTCATTGTTGAAGAGATTTGTATAGCATTGAATGCTACCTCCAAGTATATGTAGCAACTTCCCACCCTTTTCCCCAGTCATCACTAGTAAAATGATAACCGTCACCATTTAACAGCACGATAGGGTTTGCAAAGTGTTTTATACATGTTTTATTTGATCCTTCCAGTAACCCTTTGAGGTAGTAGTTCATTGTACCCATTTTACAGGTGATAAGGAAACAGTCCCAGACAACGTAAGGGAATTGTCAGAGGTCATGTGACTGGCACGATTCAAATTCAAGTTTTCCTTATTTCAAACTCAGTGCTCTAGCTACTAAGCTGCATGGCTGACTCCATGAGAGTGGATGGATCCTTGGAAGGAATGAGATTCCTCCCCAGGGGCACACTTCCTTCCCACTCCCCACATCATCATTCCAGTGCCTCATCTCTTGGTTTTCTGGCAACTGTTGGGCTTTCATGATGTGTTGTGGTGGAACTGTCTCAAAGAATTCAGAGTCAGACTACCTTTAATCCATTTATTGAGATTGACATCTCTCATGGAGTAGGCTAAATTCCAAAAGGAACCAGCAACTTCAGAGAAAGCAAGATGGATTTTTATAGGGTAAAGATGCAAGTGCATAACAGAAATTATGAATGTTAAAAGGCAGGAGGGGTTTGTTAAAGGATTAAGTAATAGGGGAGCAGTCCCAGTCTCAGTGAAACTGTGCGTGCGATTACCCACAATGCATACAGAAAAACCCATGGGGGTGTGTATGTATGATAATGATATTATAATAAGATATTCCTCATCATAACTTTACTCTAGGTAAGTTTTTTACTATTTACTATTACTGCCCAGGTGCCTGCTTAGGGAAAATCTATTCTATTGTTTGGAGTTCACATCCTGCTTGGGCATCCTGCTTTCCAATTGGCTGAGGATTGTGGCCCTTTCTGGGACTAGATGGATATGGTTGTGGTTGAGTGCATAGACACACCTGCTGTTTCTTTGAGAAATATGAGGATTGGGGGGGACAGTGCCTAGGTAGAGGCAGTGGGTGGGATATCATCATATATATATATGCCTACTGTTCTGAGGAAAATATGAGGAAGTTAGTACATTGAGTGGGAGGAGGGAGTGGCTAGGTAGAAGCAATGGGTCTGTTGCTGTTCAGTGAGGCCTACAAGGAAGTTAGAATATTGGGGCTGGGGGCAGCATTATCAGGATTCCATCACCCCTGTGCCCCCAAACTGGTCCCCGGTCCCATCTCTGTGGTTCTCTTTCATAATGACTTTCCTCCTCATATCCTCTATTGATGGGGTTCATACTCTCTATGGCATAAATTAGCTCCTCTTACAATAAAATAGCATTTGTTGAAATATCCTCTGGGCTCCTATAGCACCCAAGCTCAACTTTTATGCCTTAGGAGGAATAATTCCTGGCTATTTCTCAGCTTTTCTCTGCCCATCTTCTACAGGGTGGCATAGCAGACAGAGCTCCAGGTCTAGAATCAGGAAGACTTGAGTTCAGATCCGACCTTACACACTTACTCACCAGAACAAGTCACTTAAGCTCTATTTGCCTCAATTTCCTTTTCTGTAAATAGGGATGATAATGGCACCTACCTCCTGGGGTTGTTGTGAGATTCCAAAACAATAATAATTGTCAAGCACTTGGCACAGTGTCCAGTACATAGGAAGTTCTATAAAACTTTTAACTATTTTCGACTATTATTACTCATAACCAGGCTCCCTGTTCACATATGACCCCATTTTTCTCCCTATTTGGCATGTGTACTTAATTACTATCCTGTATGGCAAATGCTTCTTGGGGGAGATCTTAACATTTCTTTTCCTCTTTCATTTTACCTGGAAAATGATTTCATTTCTTGCTACTCTTTGTCTCCCTGAACGTCTAATTGGACATTCTAATTGATGCAAAGTGAAGTGAGCAGAACCAAGAGAATGTTACACTCAGCAACAGAAATATTGTATTATGAAGAATTGTGAAAACTAGGAGAACATTGCACACAGTTGCAGCCACGCTGTCCAATGACTACCTTTGACAGACTTGGCTCTTCTCAGCAATGCAAGATTCTAAGCCACCTCCAAAAGGCTCATGATGGAAAATACTATCCAGATCCAGAGAAAGAATTATGGAGTCTGCATGAAGACCAAAGAATACTATTTGCTGTCTCTCTTTTTTGTTTTGTTTTGTTTCTTCTTTACTCTCTGTACTATGAACTTTCCAGTTCAACTCATTGCAAGAGTGGGCTTTTCACTTCTGCCCCTACAAAATGCTATGGGGCTCTCCTAGGACATAATATAGTATACATTGTCAGTCAAGGTTTCTATATCCAGTGTTTTTTCCTTAATTGTGCTTATCACTAAATACAATTCAGTTTGGAAGTGCGTTTTTTTGTAAGTAAATATAATACAAAGACAACAATAAAATATACTATTTTTTTACGATGGTTCTTTCGGCCAGTTAGAGAACACTATCTATAAGATTATTACCAAGCAGTTCCTGTAAATAGGAAGTTCTCAGACAATTTGTTAGTATTGCTCACTAATTCTTTGGTTTTTGGACTATTTCTCAAGAAAGACCTTCCTTTCTACCAAGACACATACTGGTCTGTAATACGAACCCTTCTAAAAATACTACCTATGTGCCTCAAGAGAGGTATTTTAATGTAGTGAATACTTACTTATTTCAGAGCTAGAAAGATCTGCTTCTGACATATAATACTTTGTGACCTTGGGCCAGTCAATGAATATCTCAGTGCTATAAATAGCTTTCTAAGATGTTAAGTTGTAAAGAAGGTTTGAAAATTTTCTTCTTGTAAAGTGACAACTATGATCTCATCTTCATAAAGGCCCCAACGGCACTGCTTTAAGTTGTAAAGAAGATATATTGAGTATACTAGTATACTCAATAATCTGACTTAGTCTACATTGGTGGAAGGAAATTCCTTACCTAGGAGTTCTCATATTAATGAAATTGTAGGCCCAGTCCCTGTCTGTATCCTATGTGCCTCAAAGCTCCTTTATCCCATAACATGGAGAACCTCTGGAAATATTTGCCAGGGACAACTATCCTGAGCCTCTAAACTTTGAAGAAATTCTTGTGCAGCTTAGTGACAGTATCTTGGAGGCAATATGGGTCCAATGAACAGCTCTAACCTCCAGTCCATGTGTGTGTGTGTGTGTGTGTGTGTGTGTGTGTTTCTGAAAGTTAATAGGTCTGAAGATTTTCCAGGAATGTTGAAAAGATTTAAGACCTTCACGAGAATTCTGAGAAGAGTATATTAAACTAAAACAACCCCTTCTAGGCCTTGGAAACCATCAGCAACTGAAGGTAAATGGAATTCAAATTCCTCAAGGGAGAGAAGTAATTTTTTTTCTCTGTATTCCTAATGGCTAGCTCAGTGGCTTATACAGAGCAGACAACTTAATAGATGTTTTTTGAATGAATGAATACATGACTCAGTGAATGGTACCTCCCTTCCCTTCCCCACTGTGGTGTGTTCCAGACTTGGAAGACACGTAGAGAAGACATGAATTTATCTAACTACTTAATGGTCCCATACTGTTCTGGCTAGTCTCTGTGGGAAGCAGGATCCCCATAGGGATTCAGTGTTCAGCAGAGCCTAATACCCCAGTCTTAGAAACACAGAACTTCACATTTATCAAAGTACATTTGACCCTCTTCCAATCTCCATGGCTATCAAACATTGCTCCCTTCCCACTACTCCCCTCAAACAAGAGTCGGGGACATACTGCTTCTGTTATCATTTACTCGCATTATAATGTGTTTGACATATACTGTCATTGTCTTGTACCTGCTTGGTCCAAGATTTGAAAACAGATTCCTTAGGCTCTATAAACCTGGACAGCAATAAGTGAACAAATGTTCAATTTAAAGTTTTGGAAGGTCGTGTAACTGAACTTTGCTCTCCTGTCAATCTGTCACCTTCCCCTAATCCAAACAAATTAATCCCTTAACTACCATAATAGAAGGGCCCTCCTAGGTTGCTTCTGAACTTATTAGCATATACTCCAGTTTCAGAAAAGCATTTCCTTCCTTCCCACATACAAGGACATTCTGTGAACTAGAAGGCTTGGCTCTATTTTGGCCCCTCCAAGCAAATTTATGAAACAGTACTTTAGGACTTTGTTATATTTTAAAGCATTTTTTTCACCATTTGAAAATTTACTGTGTCAAATGAAACAGGGACTTTTCTAGAGGGGATGTGAGCATCTGCGGCTTTGTATTATCATCCAGTCACATTTTCCCCTAGCCTAAATTGTTGTGTGGCAATCTGAAGTACAAATTGAAGGTGATAATTACTGTATTGAAATTCTATATAACTTATTTGTCACCTAAGATTGCAGGAGAATTGTGTGTTATCCTGGCAGCACATTAATTAAACCAGCCCAGGATAGCTCTTCTAATTGTTTAAAAGTCAATGAACCCTATATAGTTTGGACCTTCACTTCCCAGTGTCCTAAAAGGGAAAGGAAAATGGTGCACGCGGCACTTTTCCATGCTCTGTATCCCATGCTCTGTCCCCATTCTGCATTAGTCTCTGATCACACTGAATGAATGGCTGATGCTGATTTTAGAATGATGTTTTTCTGGTCATTCTTTGAAGGAACTGAGTAAATGACAAAGTTCTTAGTTTAATTGTGACCTTTGTTTTTATATCTTACATGTTATAAACACAGTACAATCATGGTACAACCAATTACATTTGTTTTACATTAAATTAAAATGATTTCATTACATAAAGTGTCATAAGTTTTTAGTCACCTCCTGGAGATCTCTATCAAGGTTCTTTTGTTTATTCATTTCCAGTCACTTTTCGACTTCTTTGGTCTCTTTAGTTATTGGTGCTTTCTCTCACTCTACTAATACTTTTTATGCTTTTTCTACTCTCCTGTCTATGTATAGGTGTAACATGCTCAGTGGCCACACCCCCACGGAACCATCTCGGCAGATGGGCTAAGCCATGTGGAGGGTAATCAGCAAGCCTCAGACCCATCAGTGAGTTGGGAGGATGTCTACCCCAAGCATGTGAAGACTTTTCTCAGCAGAATGGGGGAATGAAAACAGCTTGTTGCAAAGACTATGAAGGCAGCTGAAGTCGGTTCTGCTTAGCATTTAGAGCAGGGGTGGGAAATCTGTGACCCTAAGGTCACATGTGACCCGTTTGGTCCTCAAGTGTGGCCCTTTGTTCTGTGGAGTTTGGATTCAGCCAAAGGGCCGCACTTGAGGACTGAGGTTGCAGGTTACCCCTGTTTTAGAGCTTTGTCAGACATTGAACATGCCAAGGTCATCTGCTGCATTCTGGGACACCTTCAGATATCCTGGCTTTTCTTGTCATTGGATTTTGATGACTCTATAAGAGAATGTGAGGCTGATGACTTTGTGTGACTCTACTTTGCTTAATTTCAATTCCTGCAGGAGTTAAGACATTGTACCATGCCATTCATTCTCTTTTAAAATCAAGAATGTGGGGTGGCTGGGTGGTACAGTGAATAGAGCACTGACCCTGGAGTCAGGGGGACCTGAGTTCAAATCTGGCCTCAGACACTTAATACTTACTAACTATGTGACTTTGGGCAAGTCATTTAACCCCAATTGCCCAACCTTCCCCCCTCCAAAAAACAAACAAATAAAAAAAGAAAATGAAGAATGAACAACTTGTATTCCCCGTTACACTCCAAACCAAGTAGAATATAAGGTTCGTGAAGGCAGACATTGTGTTTTTCCCTTTGTTGTATCCCCTGTGCCTAACACAGTGCCTGGTATTATGGTGAGTAAAAGATACAATGACTGAGGAAATAAAAGTTTAATCTTCTGTATCAATAATGCAATATTCACAACACCCATGGTGGTTTTGAATATGCTGGTATAGTTGTGAATCACAAAATGTAGCAAACTCTCCACATGGAGGGCAGAACCAAGGTCTTTATTCAGAAACCAGAACACCAAGTCCCAGAACCAGAAGGACAAGTCCCAGAACCAGAAATTCAAAGTCATTACAGTGGTCACAAAGTTGATACACATGGTTAAAGCAGTATACACCCGCATTCCCAAGCCTTCATGAATAGAACAGGCTCCTTCAAGCAGGGATCCCTCTCAGACTCATGATAGGTCCTCAGCCTGGCCCTTGGAAGTTCTCTGTAAAAACTGCAGAAGGAGGATTTCTGGAAAAGGTGCAGTCTCCAGGTGGTGACTGAGAGAAAATCTGACTGTCCTGCTAATTCTCTTCCTTATATACAGTATAGCTCCTCCCTGTTCTGCCCTTCTTGTTAAGGTGTTAACTACTCCAAAGGAGTTAACTTGAAGTAAGGAGCTATGTGCCTGTTTACTAAGTGCTTAACTTGAAGTAAGGTGCTAAGTGCCTTTACTAGGTGCCAATATAAAGGGGCATGGGAGATCTGATTTCATTAACATTACATCTTCTGAGCATATTGATTTATTAAGCAGTACGTGCCAATTACTCAACAAATCAGGACCAAGCCTCTTCCCTACATTGGGAATGGATGTCAAAGGAAAAGGGAGGCAGACTTTCATAAGTTAAAAATAATTAATCAAATAAGACTAATTAAAAGAAAACAATATAACATTAGGTAATCTGATTTCTAATTAAATGAAAGCTTAGTAACTTTCCAAGTTGGAAGGGGGAAAGAAAACAGATGTAATTCCCTGAATTCAGAAAAAGAGGTAACTCACTTCCCCCAAGTGTCAATGAACAATCAAAGGAGCATAGAAACAATAACTGATTGATCAAGTATGAGGCAGTTTTCAGATGTCATATTGGATGCTTGAGATGTACAATTGTGAGAAAATTCCTTGCATTAATCTCGGGATCTGACTGAGTTTCTAAAAGGTGAGTGTGACCCACTAGGTCCTTAGTTAAGGGTATCTAAACAACCTGTACAGAGGTGGTCCAGCTTTCTAGTCACAGTCTAGGTTCAAACAATATAAGGTTTTCTTCTAATTCCGACAACTGAATAATGTTTTTCATGACAGGAATTGAACTAGACTGATAATTAAATAGGAAGGGAACTGAGCTAGCTCCAGAATTGAGTTGCAAGATGGAATCGGTGTGGTTCACCCAGTTCATACAATTAACTACTTGCTGTCCTAATCTCCTCAATTCCTTCAGTATGCAATAGGCACTTAATAAATGCTTGTACAGTGACTGATTGAAGATCCTAGTTCGTACTTTTTCCTTCTAATTCTGCTTTTTTCTTCATTTTTTTCATTATTTCATAAAGGTCTTTTCATATCTCTATATTCGTCATATTTGATTATCTTAATTACATTATGTACCACAATTTATGTAATCATTCTTTCTATCCCCTCTACTGGTTGAAAAGAGTCCATTTTTTTGTAACTACAAATTTTTTTATGACATTTACAAAAATACAGAGTTGTTTATACTACCAGGGCAAATTCCTAAAAGAGGATTATTGGGTCAAAAGGTAACAATAGTTTTTGTAACTTTAACTGAAAACTGCCATGTTGTTGTGAAAAGGATTCCAGCAGCTTGTGATTCTATCAGCAATGCATGAATATATATTTTTCCATGTCCAAACAGTGAATTTCCCTGCTTTTAATTATTTTGGTAACTGTTTAAGTGGCAATGGGGAGATGACTCAAAGTTATTTCAATTTGCAATTCTTTGATTAATAGTGAGGTTGAATGTTTTTTCAAGTAATTATTAATAAGTTGAGGGTTTGTCCTTTAGAAATTAACTGTTCATATACTTATGGTTTTGCTTTTTCCTAATTTTGTTTGGAACCCTAACCACTAGGGATGTAATGAGATTGTAGACCTGGAAATGGTGTTCTGGGGTGTTCCTCAGATTCCTCAAATTTTACCTATGATTAGAAGCATGCCTATCACAACCCATTGCCCTAAAGGAAAGTACTGGTTTTCTCTGCGCTACTTTATTTCCTTATTAAAGAACACTCTCTATTTGAGGTTTATGTGTAGTAGACCATACTTTCAGGGGTCCCCTGGCTGCATTAAAGAAATGCTCCCCTCTTCTATAAGTCCACTAGGCAGATATGCAGGAAGAGTATAATCTTGTTGGATGGATGCTTTCATTGGTCCTATGAATAACCAAAGAAAATTAAGGGTAGTTAATTAACAAGTCTTGTTTGTGACTCCCTGTTTGTTTGTGCCTCTGGACATGGTCCTAGGATGAAGTCTTAATGAATACTTAGCCTTGGGCTGGGGTAGGGAGTGGTCGATTCCAATTAAGTCCTTGCATTCTGGTTATGTAAGAATTTCTGCTAAGGGAATATAAACCTTGTAAGTTCCTTGTATCTTTGGCTCTGTATGAAATGGTTCTATACTAAACAGACCATTGAATACATCCCTGTCTCTCTCTTTTTATTCAGCTGGTTGCTAGGCCATACAACTGTGCTGGATACAGTACTTAAGAAATCGTGTCATGAGTTGCTGAGAGAAGTTGTGTAATCTTCTCTTGATATTTTTAGGAAAATGTTAGGTATCTAAGACAGCTTGACTATTGCTGCATCTGGCAGGAGATGGGTCACAGGACCTCTTCTGGTTATACCTAGCCCCTGTGATTCTATTACTCATAGCTTTTATTTTTGCAGAAGTTTCATTTTATTTTGCAATGACATATTCAAGCTTATAGTGAGAGAAAAACAATGGTCATGAAATTATTGATTCTATGTAATAAAAAAAACCCAACCTCTCAATAACCCTGCTTGTTGTTAGAGTATGAACATGAAACATAATAGCATATATCTGGAGTTGGAAGAGACCTCAAGAATCTTCTATAGCAAACCCCTCCTTTTACATGGGAAGAAATAGAGGCATACTGAGAGGAAATAACAAATTCAGTTTTATGGCTACTAAGGAGATTCAAATCCAGACCTCTGATTCCAAATCTCTCGTGATTTCCATTCCATCACAATGACAGCCAATAACTATTGTACTCTCTTAATTAGAAATATACCCATATGCATACATATATTCATTAGAAACATACCCATATATATATAAATTTATTAGATATATACATATGCACATTAACATGCATATACATATATATACATATATACATACTTATACACACACGCGCACACACACACAGCTATCCCACAGAACTCTCTTTGGTTCTGAGCCACAGTGGACAGGCCAAACCAAAAAACTATAAAATGGACTGCAAAAGAGTAGTTGTAATAGGAATTTAGAACACATTCCTCTTCCTGAATCCTGAGGGGCTGGGTTGATTTTTGGTTTGATTAGTCTATTCTTGGTTGTATTCATTTCCACATTCTTGTCACTTTATTCTTATCTTCTCTCTTCTCAGAACTCTTCATAAGGGGGTGAAGAATCTTGTAGTAAAATTTAAAGCCATTTCATTTCTATCATTTAAATTTACTTGTCATTGTTCCTGAAGGCCTTTCTGTTACATTGCCTATGTCTCTCACCATTGTTCTTCTCCTTCCCTCTCTTCCCCAATTTGTCTCTTCTAACAAGAGAGAGAAGAAGCTTCTATCAAGATAGTAATGGATCCAATTCTATGATGCAGGGAAGGAAAGACATCAAAATTAGCCTAAAACTTCTCAAATTGTGGGCTTGCATTTCTTTTCCAATTCTTCTTCATGTTTTTGAACTATGCATTTGTCACTATTCAATTTCACATTGTGTTATATGCAATATTTAGTAAATGCTATGACTATTCCTGTATTTGAGTAATTTTTTATTGAGTAAGTATTATGATTGTTCTTGCTTCTGTGTGCGAAGTGTTGGGATTAAAAAGAAAGGAAAAAGATAGTTTCTTTTCTCAAGGAGCTCACAGTCTAATGGGAGCAACAATATGAAAATAAAAATATACCAGCAAGATATATACAAGATAAATCAAAGGAAAATCAACAGAGGGGAAGGACTAATATTAAATAGGACCAGGAAAGGCTTTGTGTAGAAAGAGAGATTTTTAGCTAAGGACTCAAAAGAAGGCAGATAAACCAGGAGGCAGAAATTAGGTGGGAAAACATTCCAGGCACAGGAGAAAGCCATTAAAAATGCCAAGAGTTGGGAAATAGAATGTTTTATGCCAGGAATAACCCCCCAAAAGCCAGTGACACTGAAACTTAGAGTATATGGGGTTTGGGAAGACTAAGGTAGATTGGAAAAGTAGAAGGAGACCAGGTCCTAAAGGGCTTTGAACAGAGGATTTTATATTTAATCCTGGAGGTGATAGGGAGCTACTGGAGTTTATTGAATGGTAGAGGGAGGGGTTTTGCACGATCAGACCTGTACTTTAGGAAGATCCATTTGACAACTGAGAGGAAGATGGTTTATAGAGAGGAGAGACTCAAGGCATCAGTCTATTGCAATAGTCTAAGAATGAGATGATGAAGGATAGCACCAGGGTGGTGACAATGTCAAAGAGGAGGAGAGAGAATTCAAGCTATGTTAAAAAGGTAAAATTAGTAAGACCTTGTGACAGATTGAATATAGAGGAAAGGGGTTAGAAAGAGTGGGATGTTAAGGAGGTGTCAAACCTGGGTGACTGTAAAGCCAAGCACTAGCAGCTTTTCAGAAGAATGCTACTGTGAGCAGCTTTTAAGGTTCTATTTACACAGTATAGTGAACACTCTATTTATTCCATAACAAATCAGAGCAAAACATTCACAGGAAATCAAGCTACAGAATTTACAATGTTACAACTTATCGTAGATAATCAAAATATAGCACTCACAACAGCTTATCACAGAAAATGGCCACATAGTTTCCACTACAGTGGTCACAAAGTTTTGAACAAGGAACAATCATTTAGTAACTCAGTCATTCAATCATCTTAATCATTTAATCATCCTTAGGGAGATTTGCCTCCTTAAGGGATACAAAGTAAAATAGTCAAAATTCTCCACTCATGGGGCATACTAAATTACAAATCAATTACTTATTCAGTCATCAATCACTAAGTACAATCATTCAGTCAATCAAACCATCCTTCATCATTCAATCATCAGAAAATATATAGCCCCTCCACCCCTAGGTCGCTAGTAAATTTACAATTTCTCAGTCAGTACACAGTATCCATGTAAAATCTTCTTTCAGCTTGACTTGGAGTGATTTATCATATTCCCTGGATCCCCTTCCATAGTCCCAGATCCTACCTGGATCCACCAAACTGTCACCTAGGTTCAAAGGCAGACAGTTCCCAGGTCCTTGTCCAGCTCTCTGTGCAGTTCCTGCTCCACATTGGAGCTCACAGTGTCCAGTCCAACACAGATGGTCTCTGTTCCCAAGAAATCAAGGCCCAACAAAGCTGCAAACAAGTTTATATGAAGTAACAGCATCATAATCATGCTTCCCCAGCCTTTTGACAGCTCTGGCTGGCCCTTGGACTCAGCAGAAGTCTCAGTTGGCTCTCAGAATCAAAATCACTCCAGGTTTTCAGAATCAAAATCATTCTCGTCAGGCAGCAGCTTCTGCCTCCATGGAGTTCACTCCAAGAAGATCTGACTCTCCATCTCTGGGTTTTTCCTCATATACAGTATTGCCTCTCCCTGTTGAGCCCCTTCCTGTAAAATCAGCAAGAGGAGACAGGAGTTCATACCTTCTGTTTCTTTGACAGAGGCTTAATCTGAACTAGGTGCAATGTACTTCTTAGTTTAGCAATACAAAAGGAACTTCAAATCTCATTACTGTTAAAGTGACTGGGAATACAGCAGTGCCCTCAATAGTAATAATAGGAGAGTTTGGAAAAGGAGACTATTGGGGGGGGCGTGTGAATGTTTTAGCCATGTTAAATTTGAGAAATCTACATGACATTCAAGTGGAGGTGTTTAATAGGTAGCTGAAAATGTAAGACTTAAGATCAGAGGAAAGGTTAGGATAAGTAGAACTGAGAATCCTCAACTTAGATATGATAACTGAATCCATGGGAGCCAGTGAGATCACTAAGTGAAACTGTGAAGATGTCTGCAAACAATACCTGGAAGGTCAAATCTGGCCCATGACTTGTTTTGGTATTTATAATTTTGTGTTTTTATTGAATTAAAAATATAAAATGTTGTTTATATTTTTAAAGACAGGAATATTTTGTAAATTTCCAATTTTCAATTTGTAAATTTTCAGATCTAATAGTAAAAATGATTCTTAGTTTTCAGGCTATATTAACACTGGCAGTAGGCTAAATTTGGCTTTCGCACTGTAGTTTGCTAACCCCTAGTATATAAGAAGAAGAGCAGAAAGCTAAGGGTAGAGTCCTATGAGATGCTCACTGTTGGTGGGAATGACCTGGATGAAGATTCAGCAAGGAAGACCAAGAACAAGCAGCCAGATAGGTAGGAGGAAAATGAGGACAGAGTAGTGTCACAGAAACCTAGAGAGAAGACACTATCAAAAATAGCGTGACTGACAGTGTCAAGCTGCAGGAGAAGTCAAGATGATAAAGACTGGGGAGAAAAGGCTATTAGACTTGGTAATTAAGAGATTATTGATCATTTTGCAAAGAGGAGTTTTGGATGAATGATGAGGTGGGAAGTCGGTCTGTGGAGGTTCAAGGACAGAGTGAGAAGGAGGAGGGAGGAGAGAAGGGAGGGAAGGACTTATTGTTGATGGCCTTCTTCTGGTTAGCCAAAAAATGGAGGAGAGGTATGAGATGAAATCTAGAGGGGATAACTAGATTGAGGAAGGTTTTTTTTTTTTTGGTGGGGTGGAGGGACTGTAGCTACTGAGACATCCTATTTTGTCTCTCAGTTACACAAAATCAGGGGAAATAGCACCATTTACTCCTAAAAGTAAGATATTTACTCAATAATAAGGAAAAAAGCAATAATAACCAAAACATTTACCCAAAAAAGGCAAGAGCAGGTATAACAAAAATGTCATAATCTATCCATTAACCTGAGTCACTCTTTCTTATTGATGCGCATAGTGTCCATGGAAAGAGAATGGATCCACACTTATAGAAACCTAGCACATGACTAAGGAAATCACGTAGCAGGAATAATTCATAGCTCTGGATGGCAGGCTTTAATATCCTTTTCCTCTTTTCAAGAAGAGTCTACCTCATTCATCATCTGTTGCTAAAAGCTCCTTCTCTGCTGTTCTGAGGCTGCTGAAGCTCCAGCGGTTTTAGCACACAGCCACACTTGGGTGTTAAGTCTATGTTAAGCTATTTCAGTGGCAAGTAGTTTTCTTAAACCAGAGAAATATCAGGTTGCCAGAATCTGCCCTGGAACTCTGAAGAACTCCTCCCTTTCAATCTGTTTATGGTAAGAGGGTCATTTAGCCTTTCCTCAATTGGTCATTTCTTCAAATAACTGGGGGTACTGCTTTCTTTAGTCAATTTTCAGCAATGATACTTCTCCATGGGCACTGCTTACAGCAAAACAGCCTGTCTTTCACTGTCTGTTTCTCAATCTTGAACCATAACAAGCATTAAAAGGCAATAAAGGCAACCCCACCCACACCCCCAATATTTTCCTTCAAGGTATCAATAGCATTAGAGCACAATAATGCCCTTTTCCCAGGCAATCAACTATCAGCCAAGCAATGCTCCTCTTCCACTCAACAGAGCTACCAACAAAACATTTGCAGTCTGCCCATCAGGTTAGTCTGTGCCGGGTTCAGACAGACTTCTATAAGCAGCTTCTCTTGGTGCTTTCTGCATCTTCTGTTCTTGACTCCTCTTGTGCTTGCTTTTTTCCTGTTCTATCGTCATCTGGCCATTTCTGATTTCCCCCCTCCAATGCCTCAAATCAGGATCTTCTGGCATTTAATGGTTGATCTCTACCTTATGATGTGAAACTCTAAAAACTCCACTCTTGTCTCAGGGATGATCTGAGACATATAGTCTTCACACAGTTACCCTAGAATCCCCAACTAGTTGTTTAATATAGCTGTATTCTGCAAAATCTAAAGTCATTTATAAATGAATTGACAGACCGAAATCAACCATCCTTAACATAGTCAGTGGTCATTTTTCATACAGGCTCTCTCAGTCCACTCTTTTGAAAGTCTGATACCAGGTGAAAGTCTCTTAGTTTCTTCAAATGTTCATTTAGAATCATAGCATCACAGTCTGTTTCAACTTCTTCATTTTACCATGGAGGAATTTGAGACCCAGAGAGTTTAAATGACTTGCCCAAAGTCATACAAGTAGAAATTAATAACCATAGATTGTCTTACAGCAAGATTTTGAGATCCTGTCCCATTTCTGATCACTCTTTTGAATGTCTCATTTTATCCATTTTCCTCTTAAAATGTGATGCTCAAATTTGGAACTATGCCCAAAAGACTATAAAATTGTGCATACCCTTTAATCCAGCAATGACACTGCTAGGTCTACATCCTAAAGAGATTAAATAAAAGATGTATACAAAAAATATTTATAGCAGCTCTTTTTATGGTAGCTAAGAATTGAAAATCAAGGGGACACCTATCAATGGGGAAAAGGTTGAACAAATTATGATGCATGATTATGATGGAATATTATTTTGCCATAAGAAATAACAAGCAGGATGATTTCAGAAAAACCTGGAAAGACATATGAATTGATGCGAAGTGAAGTGAGCAGAACCAGGAGAATGTTACACATAGTCACAGTAATATTGTATAATGAAGAATTGCGAAAACTAGGAGAACACTGCACACAGTTACACCCACATTGTGCAATGACTACCTTTGATAGACTTGGCTCTTCTCAGCAACGCAAGGTTCTAAGACAACTCGAAAAGGCTCATGATGGAAAATACTATCCAGATCCAGAGAAAGAATTATGGAGTCTGAATAAAGACCAAAGAATACTGTTTGCTGTCTCTCTTTTTGTTTTGTTTCTGTTTTCTCATGGTTCATTCTATTGGTTTTAATTCTTCTTTGCAACATTATTAATATGAAAACATGTTTAATATGAATGTATATGTACAAACCTCTATCAGACTGAATGGCATCTTGGAGAGGAGGAAGGAGAAGGAGGCAGAGAAAATTTGGAACTCAAAAACTTGTGGAACTAAATGTTGGAAACTAAAAATAAATAATTTTTTTTAAGAAAAGAAGATATTGAGCTATTCTCAGTAATACAATGATCCAAGACAATTCAAAGAATTCTGTCTCCAGAGAAAGAACTGATATTGTCTTAACACAAACTGAAACATGTTAATTTTTTACTTTGTTTCTTCCTTCTTTCCTTCCTTTATCTTTCTTTTTAAATTCAAATTTCTTGCACAAAATGACTAATATGGAAATGTTTTACATGATTGCAAATGTCTCACTTAGATTGATTACTATCTCAAGTAGAGGGGAGGGGAGAGACAGAAGGAGGGAGAGAATTTGAAACTCAAAACTTTTATTAAAAAAACACAAAAAGCTGGGGGGCAGAGCCAAGATGGCGGCGTAGAAGCAGCAAGGTCCCACAGCTCCCACACAGCCACCCTAAACACCTATAAAATATGACTCTGGACAAAATATAGGACTCTCAAACTCACAAAAATACAGAAAACACATCTCTTGCTGAAGGCAGCTCAGCAGCAGGGGATCATCGGGGCAGCCTGAAGTCAAAACGCAGCCAGGCTCCAGGTCAGTCAGGTGGAGCCAAGCTGAGCCTCACTGCAGCCAGTCTACAAGAGAGAAGATCTACAGCCTCCAGCAATTCCACAATTACCAAGGTGTGAAAAATAGGGATTGGAGAAGGGCAGCTCAGCAGGAAGGCAGGCCAGGAGCTGAGACCAGCCCAGCCTGAAAAGGCCATGCGGCCAGGCTCCAGAGTGTCCTGGAGGAGCCCAGCCTCCCAAGCCACAGCATGTGTCTACTTCAGAGACGATCTAAAGCACCTGGAACAATCTTTACATCTACTGAGCCAGAATCAGAGGTCAGTGAAAGTGAGTGAAGCTTTCAAGCTAAATTTGGGGGAGGAAAAGCAGTTCAGCCAATCTACTCCCAGGGCAAGGAAGCAGTGGGAGAAGGGCAAGAACTGCTTCAGAGCCCCTGGCCTGCGGATCTCACAGGGGGCTGAGTTGATTGATCAGGGCCAAAGCTGAGTGGCCTGGATCTGGATCATAGTCTCGGGTGGGGGTCCTGGGGAACACTTTCAGCAAGCCAAAGCTGGGAGAGGGTGCTGCAACATCCCTCTAATAGCTCCGGCAGCTGGGAAAACCCCAGAGATTTGGAACAGAGCTTTTCCCCCTGGAAGCAAAGCTTCACAAAGCTAAAAAAAACTAACCAATTAATTGACTGGCCAACATGAGGATAAGGAAGCAAAATAAGAACAACAATAAAACTCTAGAATCCTTTTGTTGTGGACAAAAAGGATCAAAGCATGGAACGGGAGGAAGACAACACAGTCAGAACTCCCATACCAAATGCTTCCAAGACACTTAAAGAATGCCTAGAAGCTATACATTAACTGAAAAAGGACTTTGAAAACCAAATAAGAGAAGTGGAGGAAAAATTGGGGAGAGAAATGAGAATGATGCAAGAAAATCATGAAAAGAGAGTCAACAACCTGACTGAAGAAAACAACCCGTTAAAAAAATAGATTAACCCAAATGGCAAAAGAGGCCCAGAAAGCCAATGAGAAGAATGCCTTAA
>CM053601.1:72842212-72894260 GCA_028646575.1 Pseudocheirus occidentalis | reverse complement strand
AGGGGGGGGAGGAATAGGAAGGAGGGACATATGATCACTGTCACAATATGTCCACTATGAAGATGTCCTGTGTAATCACACCTACATAGCCTGTGCTGAATTGGTTGTCCTTCCAGTGGGGGTGGGTGACAAGGGAGGAATTGAAAGAATCTAGAATTTAAAGCTCTGCAATACCTGCAACTAGGAATTAAGATATACAGGGGCTGGGGTAGGGAGACCCCCCCCCCCGCCCTACCAGAAAGTTAGAGAGCAGGTCAGGGGAGGGACTCTACTGTGGGATGGCTGTTTTGGGGTTGGGGTGGGGAAAGATAGGGAGAAAATTTGTAATTCAAAAATCTCATGAAATTGAATGATGTAAACAAGAAACAAATAAAATTTATTACATAAAAAAACCCAGAAAAAAACAAATGTTACAAATTGTTTTTTATGGGGAGGCTAGGTGGTGCAATGAATAGAGCACCAGCCCTGGAGTCAGGAGGACCCGAATTCAAATCTGACCTCAGACACTTAACACTTACTAGTCATGTGACTTTAGGCAAGCCACTTAACCCCAATTGCCCTGTCCTGCCCCCTCCAAAAAGTTCAAAAAAAAATTTAGAAATTTTTTTACATGTAATTGATGAAAAAAATAAACAAAAATAATATTTTTTTCCAAAAAGAAATGCTCACTTTTAAATTCAATACTCCATCCATGATCTATCTAGTGAATAACACACATGGACTATCATTATTTCTCTTGATCAGAATCTCCTTAGTCTAGATGTAGATTGTTTTCTTTTTAGTAGGTAGAAATAGGTACTGCTATTAGCTCATGGTTTTACCCATAAGTGTTTAACAAGCAGCTCTCCAATAAACATGTATGTATGTTGCTCTTTTAATTTTTATCTATGTTAATAACTTTTTCTCTATTTCCTTCCTGGATAAACAACGTAACAATAAATCAAGCTTTGATTTCTAGAATTTCCAAATTTCTGTAGTATAAACACTAACAGTGAACATTTAACAATGGTTTCAAAAACTGGTTTGTGCAGGACCTGGAACAGTTTGTATTAGCCCTTCTCATATTCTTCCCCAGTTTATATTTCTTCCTAAATCAACTACCATCAGGCATTTTTTACATACTGACCAACATGACTTTGGAAATGTTCTCCAACCTTTTCTGCCTTCTCAACAATGGCAGTTCATTTATTGTGTTGGATTAGACACAGTGATTCTTAACCTTCCTAATGCCATGACCATTTAATACAGTTCCTAATGTTGTGGTGATCCCCAACCATAAAATTATTTTTGCTGCTATTTCATAACTGTAATTTTGCTACTGTTATGAATCGTAATGTAAAAATCTGCTTTGCAGGATGTATTTAAATTGAACATAACCCACAGGTTGAGAGCCACTGGATTAGAGGAAGAAACAAAGTTTATTTTGGAGAGAATTAAGACTTTTCCTTTCTTAGTGTTCCTCTCTGGAGACTTGCAAGTGGAAATACTTCCATAGGAGGACAAGATCTTATCTCATTTTAACAAAATGAAGGAGAAAAGTAGGAGAGTATAAATGCTAACACAATTACAGAAGGTGGAATAAAGATAAGATGGGAGAGACCCAAAGGATACTGCTGGACTCAAGAGTTTACTATAATCACTAATCTAGAAGGCATATCTTGAAAAAAAATGCTGAATTGTGTAATTATTTTTTTTCCCAGCTAAAACTACATTCAGCAATATCAAAATGAAAGTTAAAAGGCTAATCTGGTGAGTGTATTATTCTCATACAAATATGTGTTCTTTGGAGGTAATAGGGGCACAAAGGTCACGCCCAATAGATTCCCATCTGACTCTGTTGCCTTCATCTTCTCAGGAAAAGAAGCTACATTTGTGTAAGACACAGGATTTCAGAACAATATAAAACTTGTTCCTAAGCACAAGGATTGCTCAGAATTCTGGATTGTGGTTAGAGTGAGAAGGAAGAGTGCTTATGTGAGCAAGTCTGCAAGGACTCCTGTACACTCAGTATCCTGATGACCTTGTAACCAGCAGGGCAAATGATTGGATCTGAGAATCCTCCACAGATCTTAATTTTGATGCAGGAGACCAAAATGAAAGGAGAACAGAAAGAATCAAGCTTTTCTCTAAAACACTAAGTAACCTCTATGAAATTCAAATTTGTGGCCTATATATCATCAGAACCATTCATTTATTCATGTAATCACTCACTTACTTTAGTCATTCAATACCTAGTTAGTAAGCACAGAGCAAAAGTATGTATGGAAGGGAAGAATACAAATGTAGTTATGGCACAGTCCCTGCTGTCATACCCTAACTGAAGTGATTGGCCCAGAACTGAAAAGTACAGTAAAGAAATATACTTAAATAAAAAGAAAGAACAGAATGGGTTCTTGTTAAGAAGAAAAAAGCAAGATACATACACAATCTCTCTGTCTCTCTGTCTCCATCTCTCTCTCTCTCTCTCTCTCTTTCTATCTCTCTCTCTCTCTCTCTGTCTCTCTCTCTCTCTCTCCCTCTCTCTCTCTCTCTCTCTCTCTCTCACACACACACACACACACACACACACACACACACACTTCCTCATTTTCAAGAGGGATCTGTCCTTTAAGGACATGGCTGCTTCACTGTGAAACCCACCCATATTTATGTCAACCTCATTTTTCCTCCAGAACTAAGGTTAATTCCCTTTGGAGATGCAAATTAACATGTTCGGACTTATCTGAGGCCAACATAAGTCATCTTTTCCAAAGACAATAACCTATGAACCCTTTGACCCCTAACAGTTAAACAGCCGTGCCAAGGACAAGCTACTTTCCTCCTGTCTGTCTTCAGGGTCAGGTCCATTAGATGTTTAATTCATATGATACTCTTCTAAGAACAGGATTATGATTCCTATTTCAAGGATCAGGAGCCCAAGAGAAGGAGGCAAACTAACTTATCCTAGGTCACAGGAGGGATCAGTGTCAGATATAGGATTACCATTTGGAAAGCATCAGAGAGCTTAGACTAAGTTCACCTCCCATAGAATTGGTCTACTGAAAGTTCATTCTCCCACCGCCTCATCAGTCTATGAGCATTCAAACAGCTGTGAGCAAATGGGAGAAAAGGCACCCAAGCAAAGCCCTAGAAAATGTCTGGGATGCAGACATATGCTGACAGCAGGTGGGCTTTAAGATTTAAAGTATCTTAACAGGCAGTTTCTATTATAAGCAGTTACTGCTCAAATACTATAATGTTTCCCATATGGGGATAGTAAAACACTTTGCTAACTTTAATTAGGCCTCACCTTGTGAAACAATCATTCCAACAATTTAAAGATGAGAAAAATGAAAAAAAAATTTTTAAGAAAAGCTACATACTACATAGGTTTGGATGGCACTGAGCTCCTTCTTTCTCTGTGCATTCAAGGGAATTCCTAGCAGTCTCCTCTTCCAATTCAATTCAACAGAATTTATTAAGCAATTGCTATAAACAAGGCATTATTCTAGGACCAGAGGACTCAAGAGGAAAAATAAAACAAAACAAAACAATCCTTTCTCTCAAGGAACTTCCAATTTATCAGAGGGCAGAAGGTGGTGGGGAGAGGGGAGAGGAAAGAGGGTAGAGGGCAGAAGAAAGGAAGGAGGAGAGAGAGAGGAAAGGAGAAAACTAATAAGGAGAGGAGATGAGGGTTCTCATAGGAGATGGCCCATGGACTGTACTCGAGATTCTAAGAGGCAAAGGTGAGGAGAAAGGGTATTGCAGGTATTAGCTGCTCGAAGAAACAGATGTTGGTGACAATGCAAAGTTCAGGGAAAAGAGCGAATAGGACAGTTTAGAAATTGTAGAGAGCTTGAAACACACACACACACACACACACACACACACACACACACCAGATTGTGAAGGTCTTTAAATGACAAGTAGAAGAGATTATCTTTTGCTCTAGAGAAACAGGGAGCCATTGTAATTTCTTGATCTCAGGTCCAATGTCATTTCCCAACTCTTTCTTGTTTATTATGTGCCGGGAATTGTGCTAATGCTAAGCTCTGGGAATAAAAATATAAGCAAAAAGAAAGACATGATCTGCCTTCAGGGAGCTTACATTCTCATGGGAGAAGAAGATAACATAAAAGCAGGGATACAGGGTTGGTGGAGAGAATAATATACTTATGCTGGGCATGGTAGAGAAAGAAGTCTTGGGGCAAGGGAGGGAAGTCAGAAGCAAACCCCAAAAAAGAATAAAGGAATGAACATGGTCGGTTCAGGACTTTCCTCAAAATGGAGGTTCCAAAAAAAGCCAACCAACCAATCAGAGAAAGTGTCCATGGAGTTGGGGTGGGGGCAGGGATGATGAACATCTAGAGTAAGAAAAAATAGCAACTGACGATGACGATGATGATGATGATGATGATGATGATGATGATTATGATGATGATGAAGTACATTAAACCCTCCCTGGGCAATGTCAGCCAAAAATAGATTGACAAAGAAGTGAACAAAAGACTGAGTCATGTACTTGTTTACATAAATACTAGTGGGCTAGAGTTGCGATCCAGCGTCAGTTTATTGCCATTAGCAATTACAGAAAGATTACAATACATATATATTTAGAAGAGTATAAAAGTCTTCTAAATCCAGAAGAAATAAAATGGTAGGGGCATAGGGAGAGGGGAGAGGACAAGGGAAGAATCTTTAGAGGGGAGGGTAAGGTAATAGGTAAATAAGGGTATAGAAGAGTGTTTAGATTTGTGGGAATGGGAGAATAGAGGATGGATCCTTGGAGGGGGGTAGGCAAGTCATAGGAGGGCAAGGTAGTGGGCAGAAGAAAAGTAGAGGAGGCAGGAGGGATAGGAAACAAAATAAAAGAAAAAATTATTTTTTGAAGTAGGGAAATGAAATGCAATATATTGCTACTTGCTATAAAAATTTTGCACCTGTTAAATACCAAGTAAGACATGACCTGGTAGCTGGAAACTTTCATCAGAAGTTCACTGGTTTTTATGGCTTGACAGATGACAAATCCCCATACTACAAATATAGACCTCAAACTACCCTCTAGAATTTAGCCAATGAATTGTATTGGAACCAGATCAACCCAACAAAACAAATTGTTTCTCACATCCACCTGGACGTAATGATGATTACAAAAACTTAAGGAAAACATTTTAATAGATACCATCTTGCCAAATATGCATAATCTTTAAGCCACATGGAATAAAAAGCTTTAAAAAGAGAGACCTAGCAGAGGAGGGGAAAAAATAATTGTCTCTGGGCACATGAATAGGTAGTGTACATGTCTCTGTTCTGTCTGCTACTAAAGTTTACTGAGGATTCTTAAAGAGAGACTGCAGAGGATAAATTTACATCCTGATACTTTTATTTGACTACAAAATACAGTTATTTTATCCAACTGTTAAGGTCGTCTATAGAACATTAGATTCAAAAGAATAAAGTAGGGTAGCACATTTTCCCAAGAGCATTTCTATCTTAACCTCATGGGAAAAAAAATATGAAAAGGAAATGATAGTAATAATAACTGCCATTTATTTGGCACTTAAAGGTTTACAAAGTACTTTATGTGCATCATCTCCCAACCACCCTATGAGATCAATACTGTAGGTATCATTATCCCCACTTTAAAGAAAAGCAATCTTTTGCTCATGATCACACAGAGAGTAAGTATTGGCAACATGATCTGCTTTATGCCAGAAATGAAAGGTGAGACTTAGGAGCAGGCAATCTCTAAGGGCCCCTGCCAAGCTAAATTCTTTAATTCTATTGCAGCACCTCTTCTGGGCTCACTTAGACACATACTTGATGGCCAGGTTACCAGAGAAAAACTAAATACTAACCCCTTAGTGTTGTTGGGGCAGCTAGGGAGCTCAGTGGCAAGGACGTGATGCATTGGATAGAGTGTTGGGCCTAGAGTCGGGAAAACTCATCTTTGGGAGTTCAAATCCAACCTCAAAAATGTACTAGCTGTATGACCCTGGACAAGTCACTTAACCCTATTTGCCTTGGTTTCCTCATCTATAAATGAACTAGAGAAGGAAATGGCAAGCCACTCCATTATCTTTGCCAAGAAAATCCTAAATTTCCTAAGAGTTGGTAACTAAGAGTTGGATATAACTAGAACAGCAACAAAGCAGTTGTAGGGCTAACTCTTGAAAAGTTGGATTTCTATTACTGTCAACAACTGCCCCAACTGGTGTGCTTCTCATTATCAGTCAAGAAGTTGGTATTGATTAATTTTTATAAAAGGAATTTGCTGATAAAGTATTATATAAATAGTATAAAATACAATTTCCTACTTAACCTTCTATTGGAAGCACACTTTCCCTTGCAAACACAAGGTCCCTGGGAAGAATGGGCTCAAACTGAAAGTACAAAGGCAGTGGGGCACACATGTGAAGCCTTTTGGAAAAGTGGTACCTTGAAAGTCCTGGACTTTGTGGATCATGAATTTCTCTTTATGTGCTCCTATGAGAGTTGTCCTTCTAGAGTCCATTGCCAGAACTTCGCTCTGTCTCAAAGGATCTAATTTCATAAAGCTGTTGTCATCCTGTCTATTCAAATCTATCTTCAGGTGCTTCTTCTGAAGTTCTTCCACTACTGCCCTGAAAGTCACTGCTATAATCCCAAGTTGCTGATGGTAGGTAGGGAAGGTAGAACAAGAAAGGGGGAGAAACTCTTTCTTTTCCTAGAGATTTCCTACCAAGGACTTGACTGGCATTCCTTTACTACTAGACTGGCTTGCTGTTTTATGCATTGCCTCATAGAGTATAAGTGATTCTCTTCAATCAGTCATAAAATATTACCTATGTGACATTATCTGTCTTTATCCAATGAACTAAAGCCCCTGTGAGCCTTTCAAATTGATTAAGGACTTATTCATACTTAGTCACTTTTGATTAATTGATTCAATTGAAATGTCTGGAACTTCTATAATTAATTGGCAGTGGACTGGACCTTAACCCTTATTCCTATATGTGTGATCCCCATAAAAGTTTCTGAAGTTAGAAATAGTTTGGAAGGAATTTGTATTGATAGCAAATTTGTTAACATTAGTGTACTAACTTGAGTTTTCTTAATTTTTGGACTTCCCCCCACCCACACACACTGTTCCAGAGAGTCTAAAGGATAATATTGTCAAAGGAGAACATGATATGAGACAAAGTCCTCCCTTAAGTTTGTTCATGCAAAAGAATATCAACATCCTTCAAGTCTATTTCAATGCTACAACTTTGACTTAACCAAAATAAGAGGATTCTAGGTTGAAAGCTCATATTTCTTACGGATCACTGTTTTGTCTAGGTGACTGTGAGTGACAACTCTCTGTGGGGATGGTCTGGTTCCAGTACATAAAGTAGGAGATAATCAAAATCACAGCAGAAAATAATCAGAAATTAGGCAACAAGATATCATTTCAATGCCTACATTGTAGAGAAGTAAAAATGCTGCATGGCCATGAGGTTCAAATGATGAACCTATCTTCCTATGACTTTGAATTAGAGAAGCAAATTTCTTTTGCTATTAATATGTAAGTAATCCAGAGAATCCTAAATTTCCTGAATTCCTTCCTCCAAAATCACCCATAATTTCCCCCCTACCACATTGTGTGTCTGGAAAGAGAGAATGAGAGCTGGTTATGAGAGAGTTAGACATAAGAAGGGAAAAGAGAAAGAGATGAGAGAAGAATAAAAATAAAGGAGAGAGGGCATAAAAGATAACTAACAAATACAAAATTTCTTTAAAAGTACTTCCAGCACCTTGGAGAGCTGTCTCCTTTACAAATAATTGGAGTCATGTATATATTTTATAAATTTGTATATATCTGATAATTTGTCCCCTATAATTAAGAATATTTACATGGAGAGATTATCCTGGAATCTTTAGAGTTCATCTGAACTGAACTTTTAAAATCTTGAACTCATCAGTTGTGACATTTCCTGCGGGTAGCTGCTATGGAAATGATAAATCCATCCTAATAAAGCATACATCCTGTTAGCACTTAGCAATTTGCATAAAAATATTTTTCTGCCTTGGAAAGAATAGTTTTTTCTGTTTAATGGGTCACAAATTGTTGGGACTCTTGTTGGTAATGGGTTGAATTGGTCCTCAGCTAAAAGGAGGCCCGTGATCACCTGGGGGCAGAATGCGAAGGTTGCACCTGTTTGCCATTAGCAGGATTATCTCTCTGCCTTCGGGGTGATGCACGATATACTTACATGTACATAATTTTTCCTCTTCAGGGTGATGCACGATTGGCTCGATGATTGGCTTGCTGTGGCGAGGGCAAGGCCAGGGGAGGGGCCCTAAGGGGCCCTGGAGAAAGGACTTAAATACAGGCTACCTGGAGGCAGAAGGAAGTCCAGCCATGCCAAGTTTAGAGAACATAGCTAGAGGCAAGTGTTGTGTTCTAAAGAAGAGAAAGTCCAGCCATGCCAAGCTTAGAGAATGAGAGTTTCAGCCACGCCAAGCCTAAGAGAAAGTAGCAAGAAGCAAGCCCTGTGTCTTAAGTTTTCTGTGCAGCTGTTTCTCCCAGAGAAAGCAGAAGGCAGGAGCCGGGGACACCCGAAGCCTGTTGAGGAAGGGTATAGGTGAAACCTATACAGCCTGACCCCCCAAAACTGTAACAACAAATAAAAAATTATTAGACTCAAATATATGTACACGTGTGTGTATGTTTATGCTCTCTTTATTCTATTTTCCTTAAATTGTCAAGCTCATCCTAAAGCTAAGCAGAAAGTATTCTGATATAATGAAGACCTGAATTTGAATCCTGCCTTAGACATTTCCTAGCTGTGTGACTGTAGGCAAGTCACATAATCTTTCTCTGCCTTAGTTTCCTAATCTGTAAAATGGAGATAACAACATTACCTCCCCTACCCAGGATTATTGTGAGGATTGAATGAGTTTATATATATATATATATATATATATATATAAAGTGCTTTGCCAATTTTAAATCACTACATAGATGTTAGCTATTATGAGGAGGAAGAAGGAAGAAGAGGAGAAGGAGGCTAAGAAGAGGAGGAGTTTTAAAATTTATCTTTATCTAGAATGGGGATCTGAATTGGTTCAAAATTTGATTAGAAATAAAATAATGATGTTTTTAAAATGATTTCCTTTTTTACAAAGTGCCTTATATGGGTTATCTCACTTTGTCTTCACAATAAATTCATGGAGTAGGTACTATTCTTATCCTGCTTATACAGATAAGTAAAAATAAGGAAGGTAATGAGTTTCTGGAGATCACACAAATAGTATCTGAGCCAAGATTTAAACTCAAATCTTCTTGACTTCAAGTCCGACATTCTATCCATTGCCTCAACACCTTCTCATGGAGTTGACTTTAAATCCTTGCCCTGACAGTTACTAATCATGATCACGATTGCAAGCAAGTTTGAAATCCTTTCTATGCCTAGGTTTACAAATTAGATTATTTTGAGCAAGTTGGTGATCTTTTCTGTGCCTTGGTTTTCTGATCTAATGTTACCTCTAATGGAGGTAACATTTATAAAACAAAAAATCAGAATTACTTTTCTTAAAAAAATATTTATAACGAGTTTGGTGGTAGGAAAAACAAGAGGAACAAGCAAACTGGAAGTAAATTAGATGCCTATTGTTGGGGAAATGGCTAAGATAATTGTGCTCTATGAGTATATTGGAATATTATAATGTAATAAGAAATAACAGATTTGAAGAATTTCAAAGAAACTTAAGAATTGTACAGAGTGATTCAAAACAAAGAAAGCAGAATTAAAAGAATAAGCATAGTGAGAACAAAAATATAAAGAAAAATGAGGCAAAAAGACATCAAAATTCTTGTGAGCATAATAGCTAATCTTGATTTCAGTGTGCTGATAGTAAAACATGTTTTTATTGTTTTAATAGAGAGATGGTAGATTAGAGTTGCTCGATGCTACACATGCTGTCAGTTAAGCTTGTTGTTTTGGTTTGTTCACTTAACTCTTTCTTGCATTCATGGGTGAGGGATAATCATTTGGAATTGGCAATGATATTAAAAATCAACAAATAGTATTTTATAAGTTGAAGTATGATTTATTATAGGAAATATAGTGTGAATTGAGCAGGTGCAGGTATAGTATTGATAAAGATAAACCAATAGCAACCATATGCCATTATTATTATTAAACCAAAGAAACATTAATTCATGGTTATAATTAGTAATGTAGGAATAAGCCACCAGATCAAGATCCTGCTTCTGTCATTTACTATTTGTGTGACCTTGAGCAAGTAATTTCACCTATCTGGGCTTTAATTTTGTTATCTATAAAAAGAGGGGCTGAATTAGATGACATCTAAGTCACCTTTCCCTTCTTCACCCCCCACTAGATTGATTTGGGATGTTGTCATGCCCCCTAGCTCAAAACGCATATATTCTCTTCCTTCACACCCTTCTCCCCATCTGAACATCAAAGTCACATTTTACCTCCTCCATGAAACCTTCTCTAAGTAGTCCAGATGTCAGTGATATTTGAACATATATTGAACATTAAATATTTGGTATTTAAATCTCACAGTTTAGTAACTAATTCTTTTCCAGAAAGCTTTGCATCCTTATTTAGGGAAGGGAGAGGTAATATTTTCTTCTTCTGTTTTTCATTTTCCATAGGGTCTAGTAAAGTGTGCATGTTCAGTTACTATGTGTTGCTTGAGTTAGCAATGCTTGATGAATTCATGAAGCTCCACAATGTGGACAGGTAATATGGCCGGCAGGCTTCAACACATCCACACATCAATTTGGTGTTTGACAACTTTATCAGCACAAGGTCTGAAAAGTTTGGGGGTTAGGACAAGTGGCCTCATCCATAAGATGACTATAATAATCTATTATATGCCTTGGAGGTTGGGGTCAAAACTAGATAACACTATAAGGTCCTTCTAGCTCTAAAATCTCTGATTCTGGGAATATTAAAAAGAAAAATATTGCATCCCCAAACTCACAGTCAGAGGAAAAGAAACCTATGAGACTTGATTCTGAGTATGAGAAAGGAAATATTGGAGAATGAGTCTGTGAGGAAGACGTTATTTCATGATGACCTCATTATGATTCAAATATTAATTCTGTCTGGTCTGGGAAGACCCCAAAATATGCACCTACTCAACTGTAGAAAAGTGAACTGTGATAAAATACATATATTAGTCAGGGGGGAGGGAAATCAACTGAGTATTATTTTTTAACTGGCAGGAAGTCATGAGCCTATTTCAAACAACCTTCTTTTGAAGTATAGGGGGGACAAGATGCATATTTTTTAAAAAAACAACACAACAGCAATCCTCTAGTCCCACAAAAAAACTCTGTATGACTGACAATTCCATTTAATTTAATAGGCATTTCTTATGCACTCACTGTTTTAAGCACTGTGCCAGAGCCTCTGGAGTACAGAGATAGAGAAACAATCCCTGCCTTCAAGGAATTTACTTGCTGGGACATGAGTGAAGTTGGACAACCCCAACACCCACAGATTGCCTAAAAACAAACTATCTACAAAAATGGAAACGTAGTTGATGAAGAAGAAAGAGAGAAGCACCAATAACTGGAGAAAGCAGGGAGGACATCTTGTAGGAGATGACACTTGAGACAAGCCTTGCGATGAACCCAATGAACCCATTAGAAACAGAGACTTGGGGTCTCATCCCAACTCCTGTGGATTGATGGGCCAGGACATCAGAAAAAATAATTTCTGAGGTCATAAATGTAGAAATGGAATGCTTGTGAGTAGTGGAAAAATCAAGGACATGAACAACCCTGAGATGGAGTGGGGGAGGAAGTAATAGGAATGGAGTAGATTGAATAACTGTGTAAGTGGCATATTTGAGGGAGTTTCAATATGTATGTTGTAGTCACTTAGTACAAGGGCAGGTGATATGGTAAAGAGAAAGTGTGTGAGCAAGGCACTGCACTCATTTTTTTTTCTTTTTGGAGGGGGAAGGCAAGGCAATTGGGATTAAATGACTTGTCCAAGGTCACACAGCTAATAAGTGTTAAGTGTCTGAGGCTGGATTTGAACTCAGGTGCTCTTGACTCCAGGGCCATTGCTCTATTCACTGTGCCATCTAGCCACCCAAAGGCACTCATTGAGGAAGAAAGGAGAATGAGGGTAGGGGTGGAGAATGTTCAGTAGATGATGGTTACCACAACATGGACTCAGTAATACAATTTTGATAGTATGAATCTCAAAGATAAGAACTTGATTGATTGAGGTGGAAGGAGAATCTGGCAATGGCAAGGAGGAACAAGAAATATTCCAATTCCCCCTTCTGATTCTGAGTATGAGACATGCCAGTGAGGCATGTGTATGAGTGAAAATGAGAAACCAGTACTGGGAAAAGTGGCCAGAATTATAATATCACCAAAGGGAAGTTATTTGTGAGTGTCAGAAAATGAAAGAAGTAAGAAAGGAAACGTTTAATGCTGAAAATAAGTGTGCTAATTACAGAGTATTCATTCCAGAGAGCATAAGCCTAGGATATTGGGAGACAAGCTTGAGAGGATGGGAGTGAGGGAACAGCACTTGGGGATGGAAAATGGGCTTGTGTATGGACTGGAGGTGGGGTTGGGAGGAGGGAGTATGAGGAATTGTAGTAAGCAAACCATTGGGAAATGAGTTCAGGCAGAGTATCAGTGGAAGGAACAGAGATCCACTGAGTAGGCAGGTGAGCAGAGTGCTCAAGGACATTCCTTGTGGTTGCGGAAGATGCTGATGGTATGTCCGGTGAGGCTGCAGGAGGACAACTGCCCCCAGACAAGCAGGAGCAGGTAACCTGGGGGAAAGAGGGAAGGAATCTTGTTTGGAAGGATGAGTTAGAAATATAAGGCTGAGGTGCAGCTAGGTGGCACAGTGAATAAAGCACCAACCCTGGAGTCAGGAGGACCTGAGTTCAAATGCAACCTCGGACACTTAGCACTCTAGCTGTGTGACTTTGGGCAAGTCACTTAACCCCATTTTCCCTGCCCTCACCCTCCAAAAAGGCACACAAAAAAGAAATATGAGGCTGAATAAAATAGAGGACTGGTACAGTGCATGGCCTCCACAGAAATGGAGAAGGCCCTATCGCAAAGACAGAAGCTGGAGTCAGGTGGATCCTTGAAAGATGTCAGGAAGGTCCTGAGAGAACATGGGGGAGAAGACTGAGGACCTATTAGCACCAGGCACTGGGAAGACCCATGAAGACCCATGGACAGTGGCCAGAAGAGTATCTAGGGCTAACATAATGGCCAGGAGGCTAGTGTAAACCTGTGGGTTTCTGGGATCAGGGGAGAAGAAGATAATAGTCTCAGTGGGCTCAGCTCTCACTAGTCCTCATCTTGAGTGTCACATTTAATTTTGCATGTAATATTTAAGGGGAGACAAACAAGCTGTAGAATTCCCAAAGAATGGTGACCATCAGTTTGGCATCCGGACTAGAAAACTGTCTGAGGATCTGGGAGATGAAGGAACTAGGAATGAAGCCAACAAGACTTTGGTGGCACCTGATATAGTCTTATAATTACAGAAATCACATGAGGGAAAGGATTAGAATTCTTCTGGGACACAGTGGTCAAGGATCAGAATCTGTAGAAAGGCAGATTTTTGTTTGATGTAGATGAACACTTCTTAATAATTAGAGCTTAATGTTTAGGATATATGAAGAAAGACGCTATTTACATCTAGAGAAAGAACTCATAAATAGAAGTATGTAGAAAATAGTTTATATATATATATGTATGTATGTATCTAATGGTAGCCATCTCTAGTGGGAGAAAGGAAAAAAAACTAAAAAAAGAAATTTACAGGGGCAGTAGGTGGCTTAGGATCACACAGCTGGTAAGTATCTGATGCCATATTTGAACTCGCTCTTTGTGACTCTGGGTTCAGAGTTCTGCCTGCTATGCCAACTAGCTGTCTCCAAGGATTTTTTGAGATATTTGTTTATTTCATCTGTTCATCAAAAACTTAGATTTTCTAAGTCAATCTGAAATACTTAATCACTATCTTTTAGCCTAAGATTTTCCCAGGTGGCTCAGGGCCGATGGGAGAGGATCGAATTCATTTGCTTCTGTTATTCACTGTTGACATCCAGGAATGTATATTCAAGCAACTTGATACTCTGGTGGGAGGTGAATAGAAACACTATATATGGGAGTAATAATAGGAAGAGAATTGGATATAACTAGTGCTGTGTTGTCATAGCAGAGAGTAACCTGGAGCACCCTCTTAGCTATGTAGCTCCCAACATGACTTTTGTGGGGGAAGATGACTCTTCTAACATATGAAATATTTTGGGATCTACCCTTCAAGAAGGGGCCTTCTAGGGAAATTGAATATAACCTCTGTCTATTTGAACTCTATATTTCAGTTCTATTCCATTTGCAAGCTATTAATTATTAAATGTAGTTCATGTTGATAATTGCACTGCACCTTATTTATTAATGAGTCTTTATTAAATTTAAACCTAATATCTCCAGAGGCTCTCAAATCTCCTTTTCAGGTCATTGCTCTCCTTCCCCTTACAGGACCAATAGCTTCGGCCTCGAATCTTCAAGCTGAAGGTAGAAGGGTCCAGAGGGTGTGATTACCCGTGACACAGTCCATTACCACTAATGGGAGTCACCGATGCAGCCAACAAGAGAGAAGTGTGCCTGCTGAATCAGGGAATTAATAGATAGTAAATTATTGAGACAGGGGAAGATAGTCACAACCTGCAGAATTTAGCCAGACCCTAATAAAAATGCATTCGTTTTGTTTTGACCAAGGCATGTGTCTCCCTCAAACTTGCTCTTGGCAGGGCAGGTAACACTTGTAATGCAAAAATCTTCCTCTTTTTCTTCTTTTGGTTACTGTGGATGCTTCTAAGAGATTCTTAACAGTTAAAGTAAACATGAATTTACTCAAGACGGCATTTATTGTTCTATTTCTTGTTTTGACTTGTGATCATGTTTCATTTTAGTCCTCTGTCAAACTGAAATTCTCTCTCTCTCCTCCTTCTCTCTCTGTCTCTGTCTCTCTCTGTCTCTGTTTCTCCCTCTCTCTCTGTCTCTCTCTCTGTCTCTCTGTTTCTCCCTCTCTCTCTGTCTCTCTCTCTGTCTCTCCCTCTCTCTCTGTCTCTGTGTCTCTGTCTCTGTCTCTCTCTCTGTCTCTCTGTTTCTCCCTCTCTCTCTGTCTCTTTCTCTGTCTCTCCCTCTCTCTCTGTCTCTCTCTGCCTTTGTCTCTCTCTGTCTCTCACTCTCTCTCTGTCTCTCTGTCTCTCCCCCTTCCCTCTCACTTTTGTCTCTCTCCCCCTCTCCCCTTCTCTCTGCCTATTTGTCTATCTGTACTGATATTTCTATCTATCTACACTTATCTAGCTTTCTCTCTGTTTATCTATGTCTATCTGTCTACCTATCTAATCTTGGTGTTGATAAACCTCATTAATTCAGTCAAAAAATATGGATGAAATCTCTACTCTAGTACTATAAAGTAGGAGACACACCTTTGCCTTCATGAAATTTAAAATCTGAGAGACTCAACAAAAATGGTTGGTTCGTGTTAAAGCAGTGTAAGAGTCCGGCATGGAGTAATGGAAAGAGAATTCCCTTGAGTCAAGAGGCCCTGCGTTCAAGGCCTGGTTCTCAGACCTTCTGGTTGTATATGGACAAGTCAATTACCCTCTCAATTTCTCCAGGTAATTCTCTAAATTTAAGGTTAGTTAATGACCTGCATAGATGGAAGGAGTTCCTTATATTGATGAAATGTCCTAAGATCTGACAAAAAAAAAATCCACAAAACATATCATTTAGCCTAGAAGAAAATTGACACAGATTTCATATCAATGATAATGAAACAAACCTTAAAGCCTTCCATTTACTCTGGACTTTAAAGATGAATTGTCATACTATTATTTTTAATAGAGTCCTTAAAATTCTTTGTATTAAATTTCCATTCTCTGTAGCAATAAGGCAAATAGTTATTTAGTTTGTAAGTTTGTTTGAAATAAACCTATTATCTCTATAGCCATAAATAACTGGCCAAATGATTTAAGACTGTTGTTCATTATTCTATGTAGAGAGTATGTTCTAAATGACTGAATCATAAAGACTGAGTGCTCTAAGATCACTCTAGCAGAAACTGCAATGGACAAATTAGCCTTGGATAGCATCATGGACAGAGGGCTGGAGTCAAGCAGATAGAACTGAGTTCAATTCCCAACTTACACATTTACTCACTATGTGACCATGGACAAGTCACTTAACATCTTTTTCTTTTTAGTAAAAATGGTGACAATAATGCCTGCGACACTTACTTTCCTGGGCTGTAGTGAAGATCAAATGAGGCAAGGTGCTTTGTAAGCCTTAAATTGATATATAAATATCTATTATTAGTTCTGGATGGATGACAATAGCAGTTGTCCTTGGGTAACCCTAAAATGCTGCAAACAAGGGAGCTTTAGGTACTCTGTCTTTCTTGTTATGACAACCATTACATTTTTGGAAATGGGAGGTTAGCATGGTATGCTATCAGTTCCAAACAAAGTGAGGACATGGTAGTTTGTTATTTAGAGACTTGGCAATGATGTGTTCTATCAAAAGATGAAATTGTACTGGAACCACATTCTTATTTAGAGTTATGCTATTTCTTGATACTTCTTCTACTTCTAAAAACTCATTCTTTTTCCTCTTCTAAGCATAGATGTCCTTGAATATGAGATCCCTGTGGTAGCTCCATACTTTTACTGAGAATATAGATAATTCGTAGGTAATTTGTAGAGGGCTTTAGACAACTCCTTCCTCACATCCAGCCTGTAAGGTAGCCAGTATGATTTCTTTTTCCATTTTACATATGAGAGAATTGAGGCTCGGGGAGGACAACTTACTTGCTTCCATGGAAGAATAAGATTCAGATCTCAGACTGGACCAGAAATCTTCTGACATCAAGTTGAATACTCTTTCCATTGCTCCTCATTGATTGCAGTAGCCACTTAGAGTTGTTTACAGACACACACACACACACACACACACACACACACACTATCTATAATCAATAATATAAAAGTATTATATATCCACTTATTCAGCACACACTACCAGGGTGTGAGCTTTGGTTAAAATGCAATACAGTTTATAAATTACACTCCTTTGATCTTTGGGACAGTTTGTAAATAACTTCTAGGTTCCCTTTTGCAATTTCCTCCTAGTGCTCCTTTTATGCTGACTACTTATAAATTTGCTATACTGACTAGAAAGTGGGGGCTGGTCAGAGAAGGTATAAATTTTTTTTCTTTTTGGAGAGGGGAAGGTAGGGCAATTGGGGTTAAGTGACTTGCCCAAGGGCACATAGCTAGCAAGTGTGTTAAGTGTCTGAGGTTGGATTTGAACTCAGGTCCTTCTGACTCCAGGGCCAGTGCTCTATTCACTGCACCACCCAGCCACCCCTGACAAGGTATAACTTTAACACAGTCTCAGTTTCTCCATCTGTAAAATGAGAAAGATACTAGTCAACTGTATGACCTACCCCACAGGGTTATTGTGAGACTCAAATAAAATATTCTCTATAAAGTAAATTACAAGATAAAAAGTCACATACAAATGTTATTATTGTCACTATATTTTTATTAGTTATCACATAGATCTTCTGTATCTACATTGAAACTAATCTTTAAAAGAAGAAATAAAATCACAAGCTATAGCTTCTTACATAACTTTCTGATGTCTGACTTTTTTTCCTAAAAGACTTTGAGTAAGAAAGGTCCAAGAACTGTAGTCAGGCCTTCTTTCCCTTAACACAAAGTGCAAGTTTAAAAAGTCCTGCTTATTTGGGAGCAGGATAATCTGTTCTCATCAGTGAGTCAATGTACCTTGATGTTCCCATGATGAAGCTAGAGGGAGGTTTCTAATGGGCTTCGTGTGCTGAGACTTGAATTATCTTTAGTGTGGAACTAAGAATGCAGAGAATACTGAACAGGACAACAAAAAAGATTCCTTTCTTTTGGATAAAATGAAAACTGCACATCCCAAACCCAATATTTATCCATTCATTCAATTCATTCGTTCATTCATCACTTATTATAGGTCAGAAATGTACACTTAGTTCAGGATGATAACAATCCCTGACTCCTTGGAAATGCTGATTGACCAAGGCCCTGGAGGAACATTGGTCAGCTAAGCTGTTTTGGAGGCTCCTCTCTTGCTTCCTAAGTTTAAAGGGATCTAAACCATTACCTTTAAAAACAATCTATCCTTTCCTGCTTGATTATAGATTTAAGGTGCCCTTTCAAGAGAATTTTAGAATATGGCATCACCAGAAAGTATTTTTTCCCCACCATGAAATACAGAAGCACCTTGATATCTTAAAAAATGTAATAAAGTGCAAAGTGTGTGCTTGTCTTTCTGTTTTTGGAACACCAAGTGATTTTATTTAAAAGATAATAAAGTTCTTTTCAAATCTTTGGGTTGTCATGTGAATAAGGTTGTGCGATTCTAAGAGTTTGGGTTGACGTAAGCCCCTTTGATTGATAAAGAATTTGGGCTTGTTAGATTGGATAGATCCTGGTGGTAGTCAACAGAAAAACGACTTGTTCACATAGTTTGAAAAGTCATGAAATTGTCCATATATTGAGCAATCCCCCTACTGGGCACATGGACTCTAAGAAGTGCAACAACAGGAAAAAGAGTATTAAAAAAACCCAAAAATATATTATAGTAGCGTTTTTAATCATTTCACAGTCATGACATTAATGTCTATTGTTGGGGAACTTCCAAACAAATTTTGGTAGATTAATAAAATGAAATATTATCGTACTATAAGAAATGAGAAGCAATGTGTTGTGGGGGGTAGGGAGCTGCCCTGGCTTCAAATTTTTCTCTGAAAATTACTGGCTGTGTGACGCCAAGCAAGTTGTCTAACCTTGCAGGCCCCACAGAACCTCTCTAAAACCATAAGCTGCAAAACAGTTATGCATTCATATACTTACATGCTCTGATAGGCAATGATAGGAGCTCTTCAATGGTAGTGCCCCAAATCAATCACAGTTATCACAATAAAATCACATGTCCAGTGGAGGTTGAGGGGAATGGCAAATAGAAAGTGTTTCTATATTGAGACTTAAATGAGATAATATCAGAGAGAAAAAACAAACAAACCAGCCAACCCAGAATCAATGCAAGAGCAGATACATTAACTGCAATGACATAGGTGAAGCCAACATTAAAAAAAAAATAACATAAAAAAAAGTTGAATTGATGAACCTTGTTCCTAGAGAACTGATAAGAAACATACTTTTTTTTAATTTCAAAGGGGGAGAGCAGCTATGGATGTGGGATGCACCATATACTGTCAGAGGTATTTACATTATGGATTAGCTTTACATAAGTATTTTCTTTGTTGGATGGAAGGATTCAATGTTAAGGGACAGGTTAAAAGAAATTACTGACTGTGTGAGAAAATTCAAAGGCAACTATAAAAGTTTTTTTTAAGTAAATCTAAAATAATATATGATTCTTTATTTTTATAAGCTGGATTTTAAAAAGAAGCATCATATGTTATATTTCTGCTACATACCCTGTTGGCTTCTTACCTTATGGCAGGTTTTTTGGAATTAGAAACTATGGCTGATTCTGGTCACTTTCCTCCACAATTGGGTTTGAAGATAGGATTAATTTGGTTACTTTGCAACTTGGATAGTTAAATAGAACAATGGATAGAATCCCCAGCCCGGAATCAGGAAGACTCATTCCATCAGTTCAAATCCGGCCTCAGACACTTACTAGTTGTGTAACCCTAGGCAAGTCACTTAACCCTTTTACCTCAGTTTCCTCATTTGTAAAATCAGCTAGAGAAGGAAAACGTCTCCAGTATTTTTGCCAAGAAAATCCCGAAGCAGGTCATGAAGAGTGGGTCAGGAGTGAAAAAAAAAATGGCCGAACAACAAAACTTTCCAACCCCTGTGGATTTTTTCCTTTGAAATGACTTGTATCATTTGTTTATCTGAGATTGGCCTTTTACCAAATCTCCTTGCTTGACATAGCAAACACAAGGTGAAGGGAGCAGTATCCTGCTGACCATAAAGGAATTAAATAGAGGAAATGAATAGCAATGATTTTCGAATTATCCAACAGCTCATTAAGTTAATAATACCTATCCTCTGATGCTCAAGTCCTCTTCACCTAGGCCTTCCCACACCCCTACCATATCCTTCTTGAGGACCAAATCTTATACCATTGAAACAAAGCAGAATTTTGTGCCTTTACTTGTATTCAAGGAAACGGTAACTATTTGGCAGAAACCTGAAGCTGGAATCATTTGGGGACTGGGCTTGGTATTGTGGAAAATATTGGAGTCTAGAAACCTAGATGCAAACTCCACCTCTGATGCTTCCTTACTTTGTGACCTTGGGTAAGTCCCTTCATCTTTGAACTCTAGTTTCTTCCTTTATGACATGAGGATCCTATGACTTGCCCTAGTTGATCATGCAGCACCTATGGGATTGGATTTCATTAACCTGAGAGCTATGAAAATGTAAGTTGTACTCTTATATGTTATTGTAGGGTTTATGCCTTGCTTCAGACAAGGTGGGAAGTGCCTGACTTGTGATTTCCAACTGGGGAAAATCAAACTTTATTTTACAACTTCCTCAAAACTCATTTCCTTGGTATCCAGTACATCTGAATCCTTATTTTCTCTGCATTTTCAAGGAGTGTGGGCTGAGTTATTTTATAATTTGTTCTGAAGAAATGAACTTGGTGACTTTTGCCCTGACCACTAGGTTCTCTTTAAAAGGACTTACAACCTCTCTGCTCCCTCTGCTGAATAAACTGACTCTTCCATTCAAAGATTCTTGTATCAGGTTAATAGCAAATGTCACAGTGGAACCCCCCCCCCCACACACACATCTTTAGTATTCCATGATTCTGGTGATGGAATGTCAAAATTACACACCAAAGACCAGCACCATTATTTTTGAGGTGAGATTGGAAATGGAGGACTTAGGTAAAGGATTATATTCTTTTTTTCTTGTTCATTTCTCACCTTTTTGGAGACACCCTGGATTCCTTGGCAACATATTTGTGATCTTAAAAAGTTCAAATAAAGACATAATTCCAAGCATAACATTATAAAGAGCTGCTGAGCAAAGTATGGTTTGGTTCACTTACTAAAATATGGTGCCACACAATTAGTCCTGGACTGGGAGAATCAGAAGGCCTGGGTTCTAATCTTGACTACTTGTTTCCTGTGTGGATTGAACAAATCCTATAACCTCTCTTAATCTCTGTTTGAAATGGAAAATGACAACAAGTAAGGAGCACTTGACAGTTTGCAAGGCAATGTACATCTGGTATCTTCAGTGAGCCTTGCAAAAACCTTAGGATGTAGAAAATAGGCACAAGTCAATTTTCATTTACAGATGAAGAAAGTGAAGGTTTAGGACAGGGATGAGGAACCTGCCACCTCGAAACAGTGTGTGGCCCTCTAGGTCCTCAAATGCATCCCTTAGTCAAAGGGCTGAATTGAGGATTTAGAGGGCCACACGTGGCCTCAAGTCTGCAGGTTCCCCACCTCTGGTTTAGGCAAATCAAATGACTAATCCTGAATCACAGAGCTAGTAAGTAGTAAGTGTCAGAGGTAGGATACAAACCCAGGTCTTCCTTATACCAGCCACACCATTCAGCTGCCTGCAACACTCCTGAGTGCAGCTCAAACCAGAATAAAATATAATTGGGAAATATTTAACAAACCAAATAAAAATATAATACAACACAAATAGTGCTAATATGTGGTTTTCTAAGTCAATATGAGGCCACAGAGATCATTATGGCCAGCTTAGTGGCCCCTGTTTCTATTTAAGTTTGTCATCATTGCATGCTACCAGGCTGCCTCTCTTAGAAGGTCTCTGTCCCTTCTTTCTCTAAACCTTATAATGCAAAGTTGGATGAATGAAGTTCCTGATCTCTTGGAATGTGGCATTTAAAATAATTAGGCAGTTTCAGTTGATCTTCTTGAGCAGGAAAGTGACACTGTTTGACCTGTGCTTTAAAAATATCCATCTGGCAGCTGTATAGATTAATTGGGGAGGGGAGAGACTTCATTGGTGGTATACCCGCATACCATGAAGGGTCCCAGATTAAAGACTCATCTCTGCTTGGGGCTTCTTATTTATGAGAGTGAGGAATTAGTGAAGACTGGAGCACAATCCAGAAATCTCTCTCTCTGAAAAGTCCATTTTTTCCTTTTCCTCCTAATTTCTTGGCAGACATCTTCAGGGCTGCAAGTTTGACACACGGTAATGATGAATCCTTGATTTTCCTGTTTGCAAGATACAACCACTCACTGTTTCTGACCTTGGAGGACTCTTTCCCACTAATCCCAGAACAGAGCAATACAACATGTTGAAAGAGTGAGTAATAGAGGACTGAATAGCTAGATTTGGGTTAGCTGAATCAGTCAAGCAGTGTGGCACATTTTCTCCATCACTTTCTTAAGTGTAGACATATGTGTGTGTGTATATACATAGACATAGATATAGATACAGAGAGATATAGATAGATATAGACAGACAGACAGACAGACAGATAGATAGAGAGGTAGGTAGATAGATAGATATAAAAAGAGGGACCAGGAGAGAGAAAGAGACAGAGATAGAGAGTTAGAGAAAGACAGAGTTCTCTATTTGTGGCATTTGCTGATTTCCAAGGTGTAAATATTCACACGAAACTTTAATAATATTAACTTTAATAATAGCTGGCTCCAGGATAGCCTTTCATGTGTCCCTAAGGTGAAAAGAGAACTCCATAGAATGTCAGTAGGTTGACTCCATAGCAGCCCCAAATCTGTTTTCTGTTTGACAGAAACCTAAACCACTACAAATGTAGAGGAATATGGAATTCTATAGTGAGAGCAGGACTAACCAGAGAGGGAGGAGAGTTTTATAGATTGTTCATGGTGCATCCAAGTCCTTTATATCTTTTTGAACTTTTAGGGGGATTGGGTATATTGAAGGCAGTACTGTACCCAATATGCCCTTTGCCTTTGGTGCCTGCATGGGAAATAGGGGCTATTTTGACTATATTTCTAGTAAACCTAGATGTGATCTATGTAGAGCTGTACTGTGAGATTCACAGAGGAAAGTCTTGGTGGAGGAAAATGAGCAGAAGTGATGTGTTTGTTTGTTTGTTTGTTTGTTTGTTTTGAAAACACTAACATTTTACCTAGTCTATATAAAGTCAGAGTGGAGTACTGGGCCATGGGTTATCTGACTGTTCACAAGTGCATTCTATATGACTCTTAGCCTTGTCTGAAGTATTTTGTTCAGCAGTGGGTGCCACAATTTAAGAATGACATTGATAATCTAAAGAATGTTCAAAGGAGGGTAACCAGAATGGCAAATGATCTTGTGTTCATGTCTTATGGCAATAGGCTAAAAGAAATGGGGATGTTGAGCCTGGAGAAGAGAAGTCTTCAGGTAGACATAAGAGAAGTGTTCAAGTATTTGAAGGGCTGGGCAGTCATGTGGTGAAGAAAGGTGGGTGGGTGGGGCCAAACCTTTATTAAGCACCTATTACTTATTAGGCACTGTGCTAAATGCTTTACAAATATGATCCCTTTTATCCTTACAACAACCTTGAGAGACAGATATGATCTCCATTTACAGTTGAGGAAATTAAGGTAGACAGACCCAGGGTGTGTGAGGGTGAATTTGAAGTCAGATTTTTTTCCTGACTCCAGGAGGAGTGTTCTTTTCTTTGCTCTATCCAGTGTGAAGAGGGATGAAATTGGTTCTGTTTGGCCCCACAAGGTAGAACCAAGAGAGATGGGCAGAAGTTGAAAAGAGACAGATTTGGACTTGATGTCAGAAAAATATCTAAAATTAGAGTTCTGTTAAGGTGGAATAGTCTGCCTACAAAGGGTGGGCGTGGGGGGCGTTTCTCTGTCTTTGGAAGTCTTAAGCTAGAGCTTGGATGCTTATTTGTCAAGTACGTCCATAGTGGGAATTCCTAGAGAGCCACTGAGGTTCCTCCTGCCTCTTGAATTCCGCACATTAATACACAACCTTTGATGGTGGAGGAGAAATGAAGGTATGGAAGATGGGTGCTACCAGGTGTAACAAGTGCTTAAGGTCCTCAGACAGTCTCCTTTGAGTTGGTGACGATTTAGACTAGTGGTTCTTAACCTGGGGGCCATGCTCTGGGAACTTTTATAGAAAATAATTTCATCTTTAATTTTTCTAATCAATGTTTCACTTTGTAATTGTATGTGTTTTATTTTATGTGTTTAATAATATTATTCTGAGACCTTTTTCATTGATGGGTTTCATTAGATCATAAAAGAGATCTGTGACACTACAAAGGTTCTACTTTTTGGTGTTCAAGATCGTGATACTCCTTCCACCCAAATCCTGATCTCCAGGGAGGTACATGGACTGTGATTCCCATGATTCTGCCTCAATTTGATTATTTACCCTAAAATATCCTCTAACCTGTATTGACCCTGTCCATTAGAGACAGTGAGAACCACTGCCCTGACAACATGTTGAACCCTCCACTGAACAGTGGGAATCCCTCCAGTGACTGTTCACATTCTTATACACAGCTACTTTCATCCTTGTCCACATAAATGAAAACAATTCAAGGACCCACAGGAGCCAATTGGTCCCTCCTTTCTGGATCCCTCAAACTGCTAATGTTGGTCAGTCTAACCTCCAGCTGCGGCTGGACCTGCTCCTTCCTGCTGACTCAGCCCTCAACCAGCCAGGTTCTGCAGCTGAACTGACAGAACCAGGGCCAGCCAGCTGACTCTCAACCCCAAGCTGTGTTTCCCTTTGGCCCATATGTTACTTGGAGAACTGACCTCTTCCAGCTGTCTGGAACTCTGCTCCTTCTTCCCACTGGCCTCGCCAGAGGCCTTTTTTCTTCCCATTTAAGGTTAGCCCATGTCTGCTGGACCTTCATGGAAGCAAGGAATTTTAAGGGGTGGTGATGGGGAAGTAGAGTATTCCAGGCATGAGGCTCAGCCAGTGCAAAGACAAGGAGATGGGAGATGAAGCATCAAATGAGAGGAATAGCAAGAAGGGATAGATCACTGGGAGGTAAGAGCATGGAGAAGAATAGAGCATAAGAAGACAGGAAAGCTAGGAAAAGCACAGCTTGTAAAAAGTTTAAATTCCAAAGAAAGGATTTTATATTTGACCCTGGAGGCAATAGGGAGCCACTGGAGTTTACTAAGAGACAGTCTGACTTTGGTGGTACTGCTGTGTCCTGCAGGGCTCAGAGAGGCCAGCATCCTAGCAGTCAGGAGAAGAGGATGTGGACAAGAAGTCTTACAGCCCAGGTAGGAAGCCTGAAGTTCAAGCTGCCTGAAGATGGAGTTGGTCCAGAGAGTGCAGCATTTAAAGGATTGGTAAAGGTGTTGTCTCAGTTTCCTCATATGTAAAATGTCATTAATAATAGGATCTGCTTCACAGGATTGTTATAAGGATCAAATGGGATTATGCACCCACACATATGTGTGTATACATATACATGTGTGCATGTGTACTTACATATAGTGCTTTAAAAAATTTCAAAGCATTATATAACTATCACTTAATATTATACAGCAAGTTTCTCTGGAGTAGGAATTAGTGCCAGGTTTTGCTCAGACATCTTAAGTGAAGCATAACCTGCTGAGATAGTCCATTCCATTATTCAGATCTAATTATTAAAAGACTGTTCCTTAAATAGAGCCTAACTGCCTCTGTGTAACTTTCACTCCAATTACCTCTAGGGGCCAAGCAGACCAAATCAAGTCCATCTTCCAGATGACAGCCATTCAAATACTTGAAAAAGCTATTATAATCCTACTATGTGCAGGGCCTTGTGCAAGTTTGTGAATATTAATGAAGCACATAGTTCCCTTTTGATCAACAAAACTCAGATGGCAAATGAAGGTTGTTCTATCCTTCATCAGTTTCATAAAGTTTACTACTTTCTTATTATTTCTTTTCTTCTTCCCTGTCAATGTTCTTAGAAACAAAAATAATCATGACTTGGTGGTGAGAAACTTAAGTATTCTGGGTAACAGGATCAGGATTGCAGGCATTTGGGGTTACTTGTCTTTACTTGATAATGGACAGAAAAATATTAATGGAAATGTTTAAGGTAGAGTTTGTACTGCATTCACTACTCTTTAGGGATGGGCAGCACTCAGGATGAATACTAAATTTTATTTGATATAAGAATGTCAGTCAAATTGCCATCTAGTTCCTGGGTGTGTGCAGTTTTAACTCAAAACAATGAGTGCTAAAAACAATCCAGCAAACTGCTAGGAAAACACTTGGGAAGTCTGAGAAAGGACACACGGTGGGGTGTGGTCATTTATTTATGCAAGCAATTGTGTTTCAAGATAATTAGTTGTCTAATTGACCATCCACATGGAGATGATGCATTTCAGCCTGTAATTAATTTTAATTAATTTTAAAACCTTTAGTAATCTCTATCCTTTTTTTTCCTTCAAAATTAACAGGTAGCCTTTCTTAGTGACTTGGTTTCCTTTTTAGGTGACTAGACAGAAAGACACTATTAAGGGAAAATTGAAGATGAAGAAGAAAACTGGGAAGGTAGATTTTTCTGAAAACTAGTTGCTTTAAAATTTTTATTCTGCCATTAATTACCTAGTTTCTGTGTCACACAGACTCTTTATTTTCTTATTTACTTGAAATTACACCATTCAACTAACAGAGTAATGTTAAGTCCTTGTCACCAAGCAAAGAACGAAGATAAAAAATGGTATTGTCCTTGCCCTCAAGAAGCTTCCAGTAAATAGCATGATACAATAGATAGTCCAATGACTCTGAATTAGGAGAAAATAGTTCCAAATTCTAACTCCATTCAAACATTGTTTTTGTGACCTTGGGAAAGTCACAACCTCCCTGAGTCTCCAATTATTTTTTTCATCTCTAAAATGAAAGAGTTGGTTTCTGAGATTCTTTCCAGCTCTACATCAATAACCCCACGACCATACTTCAACACAAGCCCCTCCCTTTTTGCCACTTAACATGCACAGTCTCCTTCCCTTCTATATTCCCTCCCTTAATTCCTTTGCTTGACTTTGCAGCCCCTTTTAGCTAATTTTTTTCCTCTTGTTGGCACATTTTCTGGCTTCCCTCATGTTTAGGGTCTATCTTGTCCTATGATTTCCAGTAGCTCCAGAAGTTCCATGACTTCCTCCTATTTCTGTCATAATTGGCAGTTTACAAAACACTTTCCTATCCATTAGCTCAGTGAGGTGAATGGGGCTGGCACTATTATTCTCATTTTAAAGATGGAATGAATGAATGAATCCAAATGGCAATGAATAAGTGGCAAGTAATGTGGAATAAAAGCAGTATTTGAAAAGGAGGACATTATTAGACTGTGAGCCCCTGGAGACAGGGAGTGTGTGTTTTCCCTTTTTTTTTTTATTTGCATCTTTTAAGCACACAGTCTGGCACATGGTTCTTGTTGCTGAATCATTTCAGTCATGTCTGACTTGTTGTGGTCCTGTATGGTGTTTTCTTGGCAAAAACACTGAAGTGGTTTCCCATTTCCTTTTTTAATTCATTTGACCCAAAAGGAACTAAGGGAAACAGGGTAAATGAATTGCCCAGGGTCACACAGCTACATAGTGCCTGAGGCCACATTGGACCTCAGGTCCTCCTGATTCCAAGGCCTATGGTCAACTCATAGCCTCACCAAGCTTCCCATAGTAGTTGCTTAATAAATGCCTTGACTTGTTGACCTGACATCAGAGAAATACACAACTAGTTTAAAAAAAATAAAAAAGACAAGACAATCCCATAGCCAAAGCAAAGGAAAAGTGGCAGACAGACTCTGCTCCATTGCCATCCAGACAATATCAAGGGACCAGACAATGGCACTCAACATGACCCCCTGCAGCAGTTATTAGGGAAGGCAGGGGCAAGAGTCCCACAGGATTGGCAGGCACAGATGGATTGTGAGCTGAGTCACTGGAGAGAATATACACATTGATGAGATCCAGCAAAGCATCAGAGTACTCCACATATGAGCCAACCAAAATTCGGAGGTTTAAGTGACTTACCCCATGAGAAAGGAAGAGTAATAGTACTGAGTGGTACAGTGAAAAGAATGCTAGACTGATTCTCAGAAGACCTAGGATCAAATCCTGGAACTATTTCTTCCTATGTTTATGACCTTGGGTGAGATATTTCCTTTCCGTGGGTCTTAAGTTTCTAGTTCTGCAAAATAAAGAGGGTTAGATTCTATGGTCTCTGAGGTCCTTTCTGGATCTAAATGTATGATCCCATGGTAGCAGGAGGAATGTGAGCAGGTCCTGGATCTGTAGGTAGAAGAAAACAGAAACCTAGGGCTCTTCTGGGGATTGTAAAGAATTTCTTTTATGATGCTGTGCAAACTTAACAGAGGCTATTCATTTTCTCTTTGACCCTCTGCAGTTATTGTCAGCCTCATATATCTATTTGTTTATACAATAAGATTTTGTTCTTTCCAGGAGAAAATGTTATTATAACATTTTATGACAATACTGTAATTGGAGTAGGGCATAATTATTCCACTAGAAACAGTTATTTTCAGACACCACCATGCACATGGCTAGATTGACAGTGCAATGTAATTAATTAAAAGCACTGAAGGTATCAGACAGAAGACGAATATTTTAATCATCTCTCCACTTACTATTAGAATAGTTTGGAGACTAAATCTTAATACATTGTTTCCTGCTGGTGCTTTTAGGTCCATATGTAAGGCTTGATTAGAAAAGTTTCCTGATGAGGATATTGGGAGGGAAGCATTTTTTTAAAAAAATTTTATGTTTTTTTTTCCTATGGATGGTAGGGAAATATTCACAGGTACATCACTGGGAGGACTGAGCCTAAAAGATCAAGGATGCATTCATTCATCCATGATTGAGTGAGGCTGTTGTAGAACAGAAATATCCTTTTGTGTTCTAGTTATTGTTGTTCAGTCATTTTTAATCGTATCTGACTCTTCATGACCCCATTTGGGGTTTTCTAGGCAGAGATACTGCAGTGGTTTTCCATTTCCTTCTCCAGCTCATTTTACAAATGAGGAAACTGAGGCAGAGTTCAATGACTTGCCCAGGGTCATACAGCTAGTAAGTGTCTGACACCAAATTTGAACTCAAGTATTTCTGACTCCAAACCCAGTGCTTTATCCACTGTGCTCCTTTTGTGTTAGTCTTATTGAAAAATGATCTTAAATCTTTGTCATTCAATTTTACAATGGTGTTGTGTGTATAAATAACATATATGTGTATGTGTATGTATGTATATGATAAAGTACGTATATATGTATGCATTGTATATGCATATGTGTATATATGCTATACATGCACATATATGTACACACGTGTGTGTGTGTGTATTTTGTTCTACTCCCTTTACTCAGCACCTATCTTCTGAGATTTCTCTGAAGCCATTTTGTCCATAATTTCCTACGGCTCAGTAGTATTTACCTTTTTGGACGTGGTTAATGTGGAATTTGTTTTATTTATGTGTAATTGATACCAGTATTTCATTTTTGTTCATTTTTTCTCTTTTTCAGAATGGTGGAGAGAGATAGAAGGGAGAGAAAGCAAATTCTTGTTAATTGAAAAAAAATTAAAGCAAGAGTTGATCAGAGTTATTTCCTCTTTTCCAAGAGACCCTGGGAAAGCTGAGCGCAGAGTAGAGAGCAGTAGGGCTAAGATCCTGATGAGAAAAAGTTCCAAGCATGTGCATCCTTTTTCTTATGGCAAGAGGCAGCCACTGAATCTCTCAAACAAGTGACTTCAGAGAACATGGAGCCACATACCCAGCTGAATGGATAGAACAGAAGGGATTTCCTGCACAATAGTGAGATTTCAAGGACCAGCCCTCTAGAAAGTGAAGTTCTTGGGGTGCACAGAACTGTTGGGGAAAAGAGATTCTTTCACATGGTATCTGCATTTCTCCAAGAAGAGCAGTGAAAGACTGAACAAAAGCAAAAAGACTGAACAAAAGAAGCAAAGACATAGACTTTTGACCCTTACCCCTTCAGTGCATTATTTGTACAGGTCCAGTTGGGAAGGGAGTTGCTCCTATAGCAATTACAGTTGGATTTTGGATTGAGGAAGTTCCTGTTCTTAGGGCAATGCCAGAAAGCTGGAGGCATGTAAAAGTTCTTAGGATGAAGAAAGAATTCTCTACTGTTCAAAATTTCCCTCTTGAAAATTCCAAATTAATTTCTCTTTCATTATGAGGAATATCCAAACCATATGGTGACACCCTCCATTAAGGGGATTCAATAGGCCCCTTGGGGAAAAAGTGACTCTGGAGAAAGAGGAAAATTATATTACTTTTTCATAAGCTCCTATGAACCCTTTAGTTTTTAAATTCTGACTGTGGGATGAAACAAAGATCTGTGCCCCAGTATGCATTAGTACCTTGAGTAGATGCATAGGAACTAGGGAATTCTTTAGTTTCATCAGTGGAGTCCTAGGCACAAGCTATATTCTGAAATTCCAAGTAGAAACTTTGGATGGGGACAAAGCATACCAAAGTGATATATGACAGGAGCAAGGTGGAAGAAGGTGTCTGGGGGAAGAAATGACATCCCATCTAGCCTGAATATGATGCATTTGAACCCAGAACTTAGGATACTGCTCCACAGGTCACGTTTTATTAAATGATGCTATTATAATTGTTAAGAAGCAGGTATTTCAATATTTCAAGGATCTGTGATTTTGTCTGTATGGATATTCCCTTTAGTGATGCATACCACATAGTAGAAAGCTAAGATAATTTCTGTCATTCAAAAAAATCATTCCCCTAAGGCCAACCTGGTGTTGAGACTAGGATTTAGCTGTGCTGGTCATGGGAAAAAAGTCATAAATTCTTTCATCAGACCACAACTGAAGCCAGCCTTTGCAACCTGGTGAAGGGCCTGACAAAGCTTGTGCTCTAGTGGTGTATACTTTGAGAACATAGAGTCCCCTGAGTAGTTAAATACAAGGTGATTTGGATATTAGCAGTTGTGGGGGAGAGGAGGAGTGGTCAGAAAAAAAAATCATACAGAAGATGGTACTTGATCTGTAACTTAAAGGAAGAGAAGAATACAGAAAAAGACAGTTTGGTAGTATTTCAGAAACCAGTAAAGCTTCTAGAGATAATTTACACATTCGCTGAGCCTTCAACTTTTTTTTAAGTGCTTACTATATGCCAGGCACCAAAAAAAGATGAAAAAACAGCCCTTGCTCTAAGGAACATAATTCTTTTTTTGTCTTTTAAAATACACTATTTCATATTTACCTTCATTTATATGTCTCTCCTATTACAGCCCCCCCAACAAAAAAAAATAGAAAATGTAAAAGAAAACCCTCATCATAAATATGTATATTCCCCGAGAAGGGCAAATTCCTACACTGACTACACAGAAAAAGTGAGTGTATCTCTAGTTTTATTCATATATGGTATACATATGCATTTACATACATATTTTTATACACATAACACAAATTTTAAATTCATTGCCTCTCTGACAGGAGGCAAGTGATGTGTTTCATCTTTAATCTTTTGGACTTGAACTTTATCATTGCATTATTAGAGTTCTAAAGTCTTTTGAAGATATTTTCCTCTATAGCATTGTCCTTGTACACATTGCTCTCCTAGTGCTGCTTGTTTCTCTCTGCATTGGTTCATATGGGTCTTTCGAGGTTCCTCTGAAAGCACCCATTTCATCATTTCTGACGGCATGATAACATTCTACTAATAATAATTCTGTTAATAATAACAATTATGATTACGGTGATAGCTATCATTTAAATAGTTCCATCTATAAAGCACTTTGGTTTATAAGTATTTTCTCTTGTTTCTCACAATAACCTAGGGGGTACTTGCTGTCATCATCTCCATTTGACAGATGAGAAAACTGAGGAAGGCAATAGTTGAGAGATGTGTTCTGGCCAGAGTCACATAGCTAGTGAGTATCCAAGGCTGGATATAACAACTCTTTCTCACTCTACATCCAGTGTTCTATCCATTTTAGCAGTTAGCTGCTTTCCATTGCATTTATATATCATAATTGATGTATCCATTCACATCTACATATACTTACATGTACATAATTTTTCCTCTTTCTGTGATCAAGGAGCTTGCATTATTGGGAGGAAGAAGAAGGAGAAAGCATAGATACAAATGAAAAAAAAATGAAATGTATACAGTTTCCCAGAGTGGGTAGTGAGGAAGCACTAATAATTGGGAAGAATCATAGGACCATGAGTCTTTTGGAATTGTCTTGGATCATTGTATTGCTGAGAAGAGCCTGAGTCAGTAATAGTTGATCATCACACGGTGTTACTGTTACTATGTACAATGTTCTCCTGGTTCTATTCACTTCATTCAACATAAATTCATATACATCTTTCCAGGTTTTTCTGAAATCTACTACCCATTGTTTCTTATAGCACAACAGTATTCCATTGCTCAGTCATTCCCCAATGACGGACATTCCCTCCATTTCTAATTCTTTGACACCACCAAAAGAGCTGCTATAGACATTTTTGTATATGTGAATCCTTCCCTCTTTTTAAAAAATCTCTTTTGGGTACAGGCCTATTAGTGCTATTGCTAGAATAAAGGGGATACACTGTGTGGATGCACCCTTTGGACACAGTTCCAAATTGTTCTCCAGAATCATTAGATCAGTTTGCAACACCACCAACAATGCATTGGTGATCAAATTTTTGCACATCTCCATTCTGTCGTATTAGCCAATCTGATAGGTATGAGGTGGTACCACAGAGTTCTTTTAATTTTGATTTCCCTAATCAATAGTGATTTAGAGCATTTTTCACATGATAATAAATATCTTTAGTTTCTTCATCTGAAAACTGTCTGTTCATATCTTTAGAACATGTATGAATTGAGGAATGACTTATATTCTTGTAAATTTGACTCAGTTCTCTGTATATTTGAGAAAGGAGGCCTTTATCAGAAGCACTAGTAGTAAAAATTGTTTTCCAGCTTTGGGTTTTCCTTTTAATCTTGATTGCATTGGTTTTGTTTCTACAAAATGTTTTAATTCAGCCAAAATTATCCATTTTGCATTTGATAGTATTCTCTTTCTCTTGTTTGGCCATACATTCTTGCCTTCTCCACAGATTCGACAGATATATAATTCTTAATTTGCTTATGGTATCACCCTTTATGTCTAAATCAAGAGCCAATATTGATTTTACCTTAGTTTATGGTATGAGATATTGGTCTATGCCTAGTTGCTACCATTCCATTTTCCAGTTTTCCCAGCAGCTTTTGTTAAATAGTGAATTCTTGTCCCAGAAGCTGGAATCTTTGGGTTTATCACACAGTAGATTATGAGAATCACTTATTGCTGTGTCTTGTGTACCAGGTCTATTCCACCAATCCACCACAATATTGCTTTGCCAGTACCAAATAGTTTTGATGAGTCCTGCTTTATGATATAGTTTTCAATCGTTTGTGGCTAGACCACCTTCCTTTGCATTTTTTTTCATTAATTCCCTTGATATTCTTGACCTTTTGTTCTTCCAGATGAATTTTGTTATTAGTTTTTTAGCTCTATAAAATGTTTTTTTTTGTAGTTTGATTGGTATGGCACTGAATAAGCAAATTAGTTTAGGCATAATTGCCATTTTTATTATATTAATTCAGCCTACCCATTAGATTTATATTTTTCTAATTGTTTAAATATGACTTTATGAGAAATGTGCTTTGTAATTGTGTTCATATAGTTCTTTGGTTTGTCTTTGCAGGCAGACTCCTAAATATTTTATATTGTCTATGGTTATTTTAAATTGAATTTCTCCTTCTATCTTTTGCTGTTGAACTTTGTTGGTAACGTACAGAAATGTTGATGATTTATGTGGGTTTATTTTATATCCTGTAACTTTGCTAATGTTGTTAATTGCTTCAAGTTTTTTGGTTGATTCACAAGGATTTTCTAAATATACCATGAAATCATCTGCAAAGAGTGATAGTTTTGTCTCTGCATTGTGCATTCTAATTCTTTCGACTTCCTTCTCTTATTGCTAAAGGCAAAATTTCTAGTACAATATTGAATAATAATGGTAATGATGTGCATCCTTGTTTCACCCCTGATCTTATTGGGAAGATTTCTAACGTCACCATTATACATAATGATTACTGGTGGTTTTCAATAGATACTACTTATCATTTTAAGGAAAGATCCATTTATTTCTATACTCTCTAGTGTTTTTCATAGGATAGGTGCTATATTTTGTCAGAAGCTTTTTCCACATCTATTGAGACAGTCATGTGATTTCTATTGGTTTTGTTACTGATATGTCAATTATGCTAATAGTTTTCCTAAAATTAAACCAGCCCTGTGTTCCTGGTATAAATCCCATCTGGTCATAGTGTATTCTCCAGGTGATAAATTACTGTAATCTCTATACCAATATTTATTTAACATGTTTTGCATCAATATTCATTAGGGAAATTGGTCTATAATTTTCTTTCTCTGTTTTGACTCTTCCTGTTTTAGGTATCAGTTCCATATTTGTGTCATAAAAGGAATTTTGTAGGACTCCACCTATTTTTTCCCCAAATAGTTTATGTAGTATTGGGATTGTTTTTTAAATGTGTAATACAATTCATTTGTGAATTCATAGCCCTGGAGATTTTTTTTTTAGGGAGTTCATTAATGACTTTTTAAATTTCTTTTTTGGAAATGGGGTATTTTATTTCCCTTTCTACTGATATGGGCAATTATACTTTTAAAATATTAAGTCATTTACTCTGATTATCAGATTTATTGGTATAGAGTTATTGCTCCTAGTTATTGCCTTAATCTCCTCTTCATGTGTGATAAATTCACCCTTTTCATTTTTGATAGTGGTAATTTGGTTTTCTTCTTTTGTTTAATTAAATTACCCATGGATTTATTTTTTTTTCATAAAACAATCTTAGTTTTATTTATTAGTTCAACAGTTTTCCTACTTTAAGTTTTATTACTCTCACCTTTGAGTTTCAGAATTTTTAATTTGGTGTTTAATTGGGAATTTTTAATTTGTTCTTTTTCTAGCTTTTAAAATTGCATGCCCAATTCATTGATCTCTTTCTCTCTTTTATTCATATAAGCATTTAAAGATATAAAATTTCCCCAAGTGCTACTTTGAATCCCATCAATTTTTGTATGTTGACTCATTATTGTCATTCTTTTTGATGAAATTATTGATTGATTCTAGTGATTCTATCTATTGATTCTATTCTTTTGATTTGTTCTTTGCCCCACTCATTCTTTAGCATTAGATTATTTAGTTTCCAATTATTTTTAATCTATCTTTCCAGGGCCCTTTATACACATGATTTTTGTTGCATCATGATCTGAAAAGGATGCATTTCACATTTCTGCCTTTCTGCATTTGATTATGAGTTTTTTTATGCCCTAATACACAGTCAATTTTTGTGTAGGTGCCATGTACCATAGAAAAAAAGGTATATTCCTTTCTATGTCCAATCATTTCTCCAGTGGTCTATCATATCTAACTTTTCTAAAATTCTATTCACCCCTGAATTTCTTCCTTTCTTATTTTGTGATTGGATTTATCTAATTCTGAGAAGGGGAAACTGAGGTCCCCCACTAGCACAGTTTTTCTGTCTATTTCTTCTTCTAACTCACTTAGCTTATCCTCTAAGAAGTTGGATGTTATACCACTTAGTGCATGTACATTTAGTACGGATATTACTTCATTATTTACCATACATTTTTCATACATTTTAGCAAGATGGAGTTTCCTTCCTTTTCTCTTTTAATTATTTCCATTTTTGTTTTTGCTTTGTCTGGGATCAGGATTACTACTACTGCTTTTTTTAAAACCAGCTGAAGCATAATATATTCTGCTCCATCCTTTTACTTTTCTTCTGTGTGTCTTTCTCTGCTTCAAATGTATTTTTCGTGAGCAACATATTTTAGGATTCTGATTTTTTTTAATCCACACTACTATCCCCTTCCATTTTATGGGAAAGTTCAACCTATTCACATTTACAGTTATGTTTACTGTGTATTTCTTGCTATCTTATCCCCATTTCCCCATATACTTTTTTCTTTCTCTCTCCTTTCACCCTATCCTTCCTCATCAGTGTCTGTCTTTTGACCATCACTTCCCTCAATCTGCCCTCCCTTCTCTCAAGCCCCCTTCACCTTTTTTTTCCCTTCCCCTCCTACTTCCCCATAGGATAAGAAAAATTTCTTTTCCCAACTGAGAGTGTATGTTATTCCCTCTTTGAGCCAAATGCAGTGAAAGTAAGGTTCAAATAATTCTCACCACCTCTCTTCTTTACCCTTTACTGTAATAAGGTCTTTCATACTTTTTTGTGTGATATAATTTACCCCCTTCTGTCTCCTCCTTTCATCTTCTCCCTTTTTTTACCTATTAATAAATTTTTTTACCTGTTAATTTTTCACCTGTTAACTAATTTTTTTTAATCATAACACTAAAGTCAACTTATACCCACACCCTCTGTCTAAGTATATTCTTTCTAACTGCCCTAATAGAGATACAGTTGTTAAGAGTTACAAGTGCCATCTTCCCATGTACGGATTCTTGGTTGTAATCCAAGCTCCTCTGCCTTCTCAAATATCATATTCCAAGTCCTCTGATCCTTTAATGTAGAAGCTGCTAAATCCTGTGTATTCCTGCCTGTGGCTCCTTGATATTTAAATTATTTCTTTCTGGCTGCTTGTGGCATTTTCTCCTTGACCTAATATTTCTGGAATTTGGCTACAGTAGTCCTTGTAGTTTTAATTTTGAGATTTCCTATAGGAGGTGATTGGTGGATTCTTTAAATAATTATTTTGCCCTCTGGTTCTAGGATACCAGGACAGCTTTCCTTGATAATTTCTTGAAAGATGCTGTCCAGGCTGTTTTAATGATCCTAGTCTTCAGGTAGTCCAATAATTCTTAAATTATCTTTCTTGGATTTATTTTCTGGGTTAGTCGTTTTTCCAATGAGGTATTTTACATTTTCTTCTTCTTTTCCATCCTTTTGATTTTGTTTGACTGATTGTTGGTGTCTTATCATTAGTCTCCATTTGCCCAATCTTAATTTTTAAGAATTCTTTTCTTCAGTTAGCTTTTTTATTTCCTTTTCTACTTGGCCAGGTTTTTTTTTTCAATTAGGCCAATTCTATTTTTTAAGGAGTTGTTTTCCTTAGTCAATTTTTGTGCTTCATTTTCCAAACTACTGACTTTTTTTTCATTGTTCTCTTACATAGCTCTCATTTCTTCTCTCATTTTTTCTTCTACCTCTCTTACTTGATTTTTAAAATTTTTTATTAGCTCTTCCAAGAGAATTTTTTGGGATTGACACTAATTCATATTCCCTTTTGAGGCTTTATATGTAGACTTTTTTGACATTGTTTTCTTCCTCTGAGTTTGTGTTTTGATCCTCCCCATCATCATAGTAACTTTCTATGGTCAGGGTTTTTTCTTGCATTTTGATCATTTTTCAAAAATTGAAATCTATTGATGGGATAAGGGGGGCACTATCCCAAGCTTCTTACACTGGAAACTAGGAGCCTGATCATTGACTTTCTGCAGTGGGTACTCAGGGGCTAGCAGCTTGCCCACTGAGCTAGAGTGGCCTGGCCTCCTCATACTTTTTGTGTCTGGGACTAGGACTGACAATTTGCCTGCTGTGCTAGGACTAGAGGTCTCACAAATGGCCTGCTGAGCCTAGACCAGTGGTTCTCAACCTTCTTAATGCTGTGACCCTTTAATACTTGTATGTGAGTGAATCTGCATGTGGGTGGACTCACCTGGAGACAGATAGAGGAGTGGTATCTTGGTTCCTAAGGGCATCAGAAACATGTTTTTAGGCGGTCCCTGTGACCCCTGTGAAAGGGTCATTTGACCCCCAAAGGGTTGTGACCCACAGGTTGAGAACTGTTGGCCTAGACCATGGGGTCTTGGTTGCTGATCTGTGTTGTAGCTAAGAGTCACTTTCCTGAACATCCCTGCCCTAGGCTGTGTTCTCCTTTTACCTAAGTGAGATTGACCTTTCCTAAAGTCCTTTTAAGTTATCTTGGGCTGGAAAATTGTTTCATTCAGTCTTTTTGTGGATTCTGTTGCTGCAGAATTCTTTTAGATGCTTGATTTAATATTGTTTCTGAGGGAATCTGGAGAGAACTCAGCCAACTTCCAGGATTCTTTCTGTCATCTTGGCTCAGGCTCCTCCCTGAGATGAATCTTTTAAGAAAATGTCATTCTTTAGCTAAGATGCAGCACATTATTCTTTCATTTCACCTTCAAGAGACAAAACTAATTTCTGTTTGCAGAACAAAAAGATGAGGGTTGATGGTGCATTTACAAATATGCCAATGCTATGTTTAAAGATTAAAGGATTATTTCTCCACTTCAAAACCCTTTGAAACAAACAAACAAAAAAGATTTCCTACTTTGATGATGTTCAGCTATTTAAAGTGGCAATAGGATTATATCCTTCCCTTGATTTTATCTAAAAAACTTTTTTTGTTCTTCTAGCTAATCTATTCAAGAAGAAAAGATTCATTTGCCTTTTAGCTGTTTATTCAAAGTTAGGGGGAAAAAAACCAAAATTTGATTCCAGTTGATATTGAAAATCATAGGTAGATTTCAATCTAGGATAATTATTTTCTGTGATGTACAGTTTGTAGGCAAAGAATCAGTGCAGACATACTTCTCACAGAGTTAGTTACCTTCCTGATTGATCACTAACTACTGATGCTAGAAGTTCATCTAATTGGGGGACATTTCAGTAGGCATTATGGGAGGTGGGGGTAATAAGCACAGAGGGATTGTGGAAGCACAGAGGGATTGTAGAATTCCACAAGACCAGAATCTCCCATTTGGTCCTAGTAAAGGGAATAGAAGAACAAAAGTCATATTAGCTCTTCAACAATGCCAATGAATAAATACAGTCATTCATGCATGAAAAGGCACCATTTAGACAACTTCTGATGGGTTTTAGTTCTTTGTTGGACTTGTATAATGAACTAAGTCTGACTCTGCCCCAGATTCACACAATGAATTCTGAAGGTAGGTGGCCATAACTGGAGCTCAAAGTAAGAAATTAGCTACATAGCTACTTTGCCATATATGCAAAGCTGTAGATAGCGTTATCACATTCAGTCAGTAAGCATTTATTAAGCTCTTACTATGTGCAGTGGATGGCACTACATATTAGGAATTCAAATATAAAGACAGTCCCTTCTAATGGAGAAAGACCACACACACACACACACACACACACACACACACACACACACACACACACACACACCTGAAAATCTGATGGTCAGGAGATAATGGTAGATAAAATCCAAAGTGCAGCCTGAAGATGAATGAGATATGGCTAACCTGGGTGCCCTCCTTCACTCAAGGTTCTGAGAGGATCCATTTTAATTATGGTGTATGAATTCCAGAGCTAGAGTGAGGCTAAGGATAAACTGAAAGGACAAGACATAAAGGACAGATTAAAAAATTTCAGAGTCATGGATTGTGGTTGTAGAACACTTGTGAGATATGATATGAACAAGGGTGCGACCATCATTTTGTGTAGCTGTTGAGGGGTTGATGTAATGGGAATCAAGATGCTTTAAACAGACATCAACATGTAAGATGAAGTCCTAACGTATAAGGGCAGGTACAGTACTATTAAGTATAACATTCCATTTGGGTTGGAAAAGAAGACTGAAAATCAGGTGCTGAAATACTTGGGAAAAGAGAAAGAAGTTTTTAGGTGCTTATAAATGACTACTGCCAGGAACTGCCTAAAGTAATAAATCTGGAGAGATCTTAGCTTAAGTTTTATGCTTGACTTGATATATGGTTATATGTAAGTCTCGGAAATCTAGCTACTTGCCTAAAAGTATAAATTGTAGATGAATTTCCAGTCTACATTGATGAAGAGAAATTCTATACTGGTACATGTTTTGGGTTTTTGGGGTACTGAACTTGGAGTCAGGAAGACCTGGATCAGTCTAATCTCAGACATTTCCTAGCTATATGACTGTAGGCAATTCTTTTTACTGCTCTGTGCCAGTTTTCTTGTCTGAGGTTGGGCTTGACAGTCTATAAGATTACTTCTAGTTCTGAGTCTATGATTCTATAATATACATGTAGACATTATATGGTTTTACAGTTTCACAATGTTTTCATATACATGGTCTTATATGATCTACACAGTATTCTAAGACTCAGAAAGGTTAAATTACCTGTCCATAGTTATAAAACTAATGATACCTTCAATCATCTTCAGTCATGTTCATCTCTTCATTTTCTTGGCAAAGATACTGATTTGCCATCTCCTTCTCCAGCTCATTTTACAGATGTGGAAACTGCGGCAAACAGGATTAGGTGACTTGCTCATGGGTCTTCCTGACTACAGGCCTGGATCTCTAGCCATTGTACCACCTAGCTGCCAGAACTGAAACTCTTCTGTGTCCTATTCCAGTTCATGTTCTATTCTATTATAGTAAGTTGCTTGCCTAACAACTCCTCTCTTCTGCTTGATTAAATTCACTTTAACAAATATTTCTTAAGTACAAAACACTGTTTTAATCACTGGAAGTTTAAAGAAAAAAAATCAAAGCCCTGAATGAACTTACATTTTGATACAACAGGTAAAGATTACAAGGAAATTTTCAGATAGGGAGAGCTCCAAAAACTTGGTAGTGGGATAAGATGAGGTAGAAGACAGATTACTCATAGCTGGTGGCATCTGAGATGAGCCTTAAGGAAGCTAAGGATTCAATGAGGCATTGAATGAGATCAGAAGGCATTCCAGACCCAAGGAATAGCCCGTGCAAAGCACAAGAGAGGGAACACCAAGTTTAAGAACAATTTAATAGTTCAATTTGACTGGAACATAGATTATAGTGAAGGAGAGGAATAGTAGAAAAGGCTGTAAGGGTGGGTTAGAGCCAGATTGTGAAGGAATTTAAGTGCTACAATAAAGATATTGTCTTCTATCCTAGAAGCCACTGAAGAGTTCTTAGTAAGGGAATGACATGACCAGACCTATGCCTTAATATTAATTTGGTAACTTTGCGGAGGATAGAATGAAGAGAATAAAAACAAGTAGACTAAGTAAGAGGCTATTGCAACATTCAGGTCAGAGGTGATGAATCCTAGGGACCCTGCATACTCAGGAATTTCAACCCAGAATAGCTGGTTGCTGTGCCCAACCAGCCATCTTGGCTTAGGTCTGGTGAGGATCACCCCCATACCTGAAACTGGGGACAAAAAATACAAAGAATAAAGTAATTTTCTGTTCCTATCCTATCCATAACCTGTTACGCAGAGCCTGGGTCAATAAGGAAGAACAGAGGAATAGCCTACTCCCTCTCACCAGGTCATTTCACATCATCCATGCTGGGATCAGAAAGTAGGAATGTGACCAACAAGATGATAGAAAGAGATCCACCAGCTCAGTCTCACGAGTTTTAAAGACAGAAGCAATCAATCAAAGAGCCTATACCACCCACAAGGTCAAGGATCAGAGAGTTCCACATTAGGCTAACTGCTGCTGTTCAGTCATGTCTAACTCTTCATGATCTCATGGACCATAGCGTGCCAATACTGGCCAAGAGGTTTTCTTGACAAGGGTACTGGAGTGGTTTGCCATTTCCTTCTCCAGTGGATTAAGGCAAACAGGGGTTAAATGACTTGCCCCAGATCACAGGGCTAGTAAGTATCTGAGTTTTGATTTGAACTCAGTTCCTCCTGACTCTCTGCCCAGCATTTTAGCCACAAAGCCATCTAGTTGCCTTAGAGTTAAGGATGCTGAAAAGCCAGGTGACACTCAAATGAGTATGTATTGTCTTCCATGACAAAATAGAAGCTTGAAATCAGGAACAGTTTCATTGTTTATTTCCACGTCTCCAGCATCTAGAACAGTGCCTAGCACATGGTAGATGCTTAATAAATGTTTATTGAATGATTAAGTAATGGCATGACCCCCCCCCCTCTTCAGGGGAAGTAGATCTAATTTTTTAAAAATGTACTGACAGGAGCAGAGTCCCTTGTCACTTGCTACATCTTGGAACTGTTGAAACAGCATCAAATATTTATTTGGGGGCTTAATAGAGTCTTGGGAAGGGGTGGTGGTGGTGGTGGTGGTGATGAGGTATAGGCTCTGGGACACCCCCCCCTTCTTTTGAGCTCTACTTGAATCTTTGAGGTACTTACTCTGGGAAACCTCTTGAAGTCTGATTGAATCTTCAGGAGGCATTTGCAGAGGCCATAAGTATTTCACTGTGGCTGGGCCCAAACCCATTACTAGCCTGGCCCTCCATTGTCCATCTGCTTCCCACCCTTGAGCCTATCAAAATATCAGTCTACTCTTGCATTGACCTCATTAACTCTGCCTGAAGATCCTCCCCAAACTCATTACTGGAGTCTGAACATTGACCTCATACTGGAGTCTGAACTCATTGGCTCCTCCTGAAGACCCTCCCCAGGCTCCTCCTCTGAACCACCCCTAGATTCCTCTGTATATAAGACCCCATCTTCCCTCCATGGGGTGTGAGAGCGCCTTGGGATAGCTTAGCACAGACTTACTCTGTGTGATACACCCCACGTGGCAAACTTGAACTTAAAATAAACTACTTTTTTTCCTTGGCTGAGAAGACTTGAGTGGAATTCTTTCCTCAGGACCCGACATGTTGGTATTTTGGGGTCTCAGGCAGCCCTAACCCTCTTTGGGCTCCTCTTCAGTGGTGGTCATAATTTATGTTGAGATTACCTCCTATAGTCTTCAGTCATTTCCTCCACAATTATACCTGTTCTATGACCTTTCTTTTTATGAGGGGGGTGTTCTTGTCAGTGAATTCCATATGAGGATGTGGCTAATTAGGCATGCTGCCTTGGTCCCTGGTCCTTTGGTTTCTACCTCAATGATAAGAGATGGACAGAAAATCAGCGAATAAGAGATCCAGAATGCAAAGGTCTTTAAGGCCACATGTTTAAGTGGTAATAACTTAGAAACTTATATCTGATTGCTTGCCATCTCAGGAAGAGGAGGGGAGGGGAGGGAAGGGGAGAGAGAGGCAGGGATATAATTTGGAACTCAAAATTTTAAGTAGAAATGTTTAAAAAAAATTGGCAAAGAAAGAGCTTGGAGAAAATTGTGAATGAGGGAATAGACATTTTCTTTGCTCTTAAAAACCCTGCAAGAAGATTCTGTAAGTATAATTTTGACAAGAAGATTGTCTGAAAGACAAGTAAACCAATCTCAATACTCGTGTGACTATTTAATGCTCTAGATGAAGAACTAAATATAGTTTGGTTACTGACAATTTTGCTGTCTAGGGACTTGAAATAGGAGTATTACCTGATTGCATCTTGGAAAATTAAAGGATGTCAACAATGCCAGGACCTCAAACTCAACATCATGTCATTTTACTCTTGATAAAATGCCACATATGCATCTAATAATAGCTTTGGTCAGACCCTCTTCATATCCATTTTGACTCAGTCACTCCTAGCTCTGTTACTACCTCTCTATGTGACCTTGGGCAAGTCACCAGATCCTCTCAGTTTCCCCTTCTAGAAATTGAGGATATTGGATTAGATGATGTCCAGACCTATCCAAAGATAAAATCCTCCAATCCTGTCTATAACTTTGTGGTTAATTGCTTATGTGGTTAGTGCTTATATAGGATCAAAGGTTTAATTTATGAAATGGCATAGCTCTAATATGGCTAAAAAAAAAAAAGCAAGTAGTATTGAAAGCTAGAGCCATAGCAGGGTAGAGAGCAGTATAAAATGTTCAGTATAAAAGAGCACTAAATTTTAATGAACCTGGTTCAAATTCAAGTCTTTCTGACTCTACACCCATCACTTAGCTGTATAAGCACACACAAGTGATTCTGCACTTAACCATTCTATGTACGTACTGGTTTTCTCATCTACAAGGTATAAGATTATGCCCATTCAGTGGAGTAAGCTGGAGTCAAGGTGACCAAAGTACAAATTCTGCTTCTGCCATCCTGAATGTGTGTCCCTGGGCAAGTGTTTCATACTTTCAGTAATCTGGACAATTCTCTTAAGATTTAAATCTGTAGAGGGAGACTTGAACTTGTAGTAAGGAGACCTAGGAAGACCCAAGGTCTGGGGCTGCTTCTGTGACCTTAGGCAAAGTTTCCCTCTCTGCACCTGAATTTTCTCAATTTTAAAATACGGGAGTTGGATTACATGGTCACAAAAGTCCTTCCCAGAATTAAACCTTTGATCTTATACACTGTGGGATCTTAGGATCCTCAATCTACAAAAAGAAAGGACTGGAATACATCAAAACAAACCCTTTCATCTTACTGTTAAGGAAATGGAGAGTTTGTGAGGTCTGCCCCTGTGCAGATAATATGCATCAGGGTGGATCCCCTGGGGAGGATTTGTGGGAGGACATAAATAGAATCCCAAGAGAATAGGATGGACAGGTATCATTTTTTTAATGTTAATTTCTCATTTATTTAAAAAATTTTTTCTTTTTAAATTTTGAGTTTCAGATTTTCTCCCTCCCTCTCACCTCTCTCCCGCTGAGAAAACATGCAAAATGATATAAATTAAACATATATAAAATACGTGCAAAACATATTTCCATTATAGTCATATTGAAAATAGATAAATAACTGAATGAAGAAAGAAAGAGAGAGAAAGAAAGAAAGAAAGAGAAAGAAAGAAAGAAAGAAAGAAAGAAAGAAAGAAAGAAAGAAAGAAAGAAAGAAAGAAAGAAAGAAAGAAAGAAAGAAAGAAAGAAAGAAAGAAAGAAAGAAAGAAAGGAAGAAAGGAAGGAAGGAAGGAAGGAAGGAAGGAAGGAAGGAAGGAAGGAAGGAAGGAAGGAAGGAAGGAAGGAAGGAAGGAAGAGAAAGCTATTCAACACTTCAATTTGCACTCAGAATTTGTTCTCTCTTTGGAGGTGGACAGCATTTTTTCATCATGAGTCCTTTGGAATTGTCTCAGATCGTTGTATTGATCAGAGTAGCCAAGTCTTTCACAATTGATCATCATTACAACATTGCTTTTACTGTGCACAGTGATTGCCCAGTTTTTCTCACTTCACTTTACACTGGTTCATTTGGTTCTTGCAGTAATTTTTTCCCCTGAAACCACCCCCTCATTATTTCTTATAGCACAATAGTATTCCATCACAATCATATGCCACAACTTGTTCAGTCATTCCCCAAATGATGAGCATTCTCTTAATTTCCATTTCTTTGCCTCTACAAAAAGAACTGCTATAAATATTTTTTGTAAATGTAGATCCTTTTCCTTTTATTTCTTTCAGGCACAGATCTTGTAGTGATATTGCTGGGTCAAAAGGTATGCACAATTTTAAAAGTCTTTGGGCATAGTTGTGAATTTTTCTCCAGAATGATCAGTAACATCAGTTACTATTCTAGCAGTTCATTTATTAGTGTACCTATTTTCCTTCATCCCCTCCAGCATTTGTCATTTCTGATAGATGTAAGGTGGTACCACCAAATTGTTTTAATTTGAGTTTCTCTAATCAATCCCGATTTAGAGCACTTTTTTGTTTGACTAGATAGCTTTGATTTATAGTTCTGAAAACTGCCTGCTTAAATCTATTAATCATTTGGGGAAATGGCTCTTACTTTTATAAAGCTGACTCAATTCTATACTCTCTCTCTCTGCTTTTGTATATGTATGTATACATACATACATACATGTACATACATATATTTGAGAAATAAGGCCTTTGCCTGAGAAACTTGCTGTAAATTTGTTTATAATACTTCATTGTCTATGGTATCTTTTAGCATAATGTAGTTTCCTTGATTATATTTTTTAATTAGGTCTGTTTGCTTTTGCTTTTTCTGAGATCATGACTACTACCCCTGACTTTTTTTACTTCAGCTGAAGCATAATAAATTCTGCTCTACCTCTTTGTTTTAATTCTGTGTGTCTGTCTGTTTCAAGCGTGTCTCCTGAAAACAACATACTGTTGGATTCTGGTTTCTAATCCATTCTGCTATCTGCTTCTGTTTTATAAGAATCTTATTACATTCACATTCCCAGTTATGATTACTATTTTCCTCCATCCCACTTTCTTTTGTTTCTTCCTTTTTTTAAATCCTGTCCTTGCTCAAGTCTATTTTGCTTCCAACCACTGCCTTCCTTAATCTGCCATCTCTTTTATTATCTCCCCTCCTTCCCTCTTTACTCTTCTTGTCTTCCTCTCCTATTTTCATATTGTATAAATTGCATTTCTAGAAACAGCTGAGGGTATATACATATGTATGTATGTATGTATGTATGTATTCTTCCTTCTTTGAACCAATTCTAATGAGAGTGAGGTTCAAGCATTGCCCACCCCTCCTTCTATTTCCCCCTCCATTGTAAAAGGTCTTCCTTTCATGCCTCTTTTATATGGGAAAGTTTTCCCCATTCTACCTCTTCCTTCTCCTTTTGCTCAATGCATCTGTCTTTCTCACCCCTTCAGTTTTGTTTTTTTTTAAAGATCATTTCCACATAATCGACTCACATCCATGCCCTCTGTATATGTAAAATCATTTTAACTGCCCTAATAATGATAAAGTTCTTAGGAGTTACAAGTAGTATCTTCCTGCATGGGAATGTAAATAGTTTCACTTTGTTGCTTCCCTTATGATGACTCTTTCATGTTTACCTTTTTATGCTTTCCTTGAATCATCTGTTTGAAGGCCAAATGTTCTATTCAACTCTGCTCTTTTCATCAGAAATTCTCTAAAACCCTATATTTAATTAAATATTTATTTCCTGCCCCCAAGTATTACACTGAGTTTTGCTGCATAGGTTATTCTTGTTTGTAATCCTAGCTTCTTTGCTTTCCAGAATTTCATATTCCAAGTCCTCCATTCCTTTAACATGGCAGCTGGTAAATCTTGTGTGATCCTGACTGTTCCATCATGGTATTTTAATGGTTCTTTGCTGGTTGTTTAAAGTATTTTCTCTTTGACTCGGGACCTCTGGAATTTGTCTATAATATTGCTGAGAGATTTCATTTTGGGATCTCTTTCAGAAAGTGACTGGTAGATTCTTTCAATTTCTATTTTACTCTCTGAAACTAATGTATCAGAGAAGTTTTCCTTGATAATTTCTTGAATTATTATGTCTAGGCTCTTTTTTTGATGGTAGCTTTCAGGTAGTCCAATAATTCTTAAATTATCTCTCCTTGATCTATTTTTCCAAGTCATTTGTTTTTTAATGAGATATTTCACATTTTATTCTATTTTATCATTCTTTTGATTTTTTAAAATTGTTTCTAGATAAACAAAGTCCTTCACAATGTCCCCTTTTACAAGTAAACTAGTAAACAAAGTCCTCCATAACATGTTCTCTTCCTCACTTGACAATCTTTGTATACTTTATTCCAGTCCAGGTACTCTGGGAACCAGTGGCACTGGCATCCTTTTGTTTACCAAGCAAGATACTCCAAGTCCTGATTCAACAGATCCACTTTCACCGGCTGTTTCCCACATCCAGACTTCTCTTTCCTCTCATCTCCGTCCATTGCCCTCTCTGGTGGTCTTCAAGTCCTAACTGAAATCCTACCTTATACAGAAAACCTTTCCCAATTCTCCCTAACACTAGTCCCTTCCTTTTGTTGATTATATATGGTGTTTGCCCATTGCTCTTTCAATATTGTTTCCCCCACTAGACTGTTAACACCTTGAGAACAAGGACTCTTTTTTGCCTTTCTTTGTAGCCTCAGAACTTAGCATTGTGCCTGCCACATAGCAAGAGTTTATTGACTGAAGATAGCAATGGAAAAAATTTTCACATCAATGAGATCCCAGATTCATTATAATATAAATATTGAGTTAGAAAATGTTTTTTTATTAGTAAAAGATAGTATTATATCATAAATAGTTTTTAATAGATAAAACACATGTAAACAATCAGGACATTTAAAGTACACTTTACCAAAGGGAATATTTGCAGAGGGTAAATGTAGATACATCCTTTCTCAGCTTTAATGGAAGCCTGCTGGCTAAAGAGTCAGGTGAAGATTTGCTTAATGACTGCTTTAGTCCAGGTTTCAGCTCTCATTTTCCTCCTCTTCCTTCCCATCCATTGTTAGATCCCCTCAAATAAACCTTCACAAAAGGGATTTGTCCTGCTTTTTCTTTTCTTCTTCCTAAATTGCTAATGTAATATCTCTTTCCAGCACTCCTGAGCCAAAGGGGCACAGATGTGGCTAGTTATTCTTTGCCCTTTTGTTCTAGGAGTTTTTCTTTGATGTCAGGGATAACTGCCCTAGAATTGCTATCTGGGAAGGAATAAGAAAGAACTTGTCTTCTTTCTGATCCTTCTGTATCCCTGGTAGAGGTCTGTGGCTCTGCTGAAGGACTTTTGCCAGGTGTCAAGCTTTCAGTTCTGTTTATTCACTTTGAATAAAAGAAATCTGAGCCAGTGGTGCCTGGGGAACATTTTTTATTTTTTGTAGTTTTGACTAGACACCAGAAGTCTATACTGACATCTATAATAGGACAGCAGTAAACAGGACTTATACTTTGCTGTTGTTACAGTGTAGCACCACAAGGAAAAGTCAGTAACATACAAATTGTGGTTGTTAAAGGTGTTTTTTTAATGTTTGTTTTTTTAAACAGATAATATAATTTAGTAGGCTGATAATACTTGAATCATTTCTAGAGTGCCTTCATACATCCCCTCTTGTAAATACATTCTTACACAGCAAACACAAACAGTACAAAACCCAGTTTCATTGAGTTTGTAATCAAGGATCCATTTGTTGTTGTTGAGTTGCTTTTTAGTCATGTCAGATTCTTCATGATCCTTTGTGGGTTTGGATTTTGTTTGTTTCGGCAAGTATATATGATTTGCCACTTCCTTCTTCAGCTCATTTATGAGGAAACTGAGACAAACAGGGTTGAGTGACTTCCTAGGTCCCAAGTGTTTGAAGTTAGATTTGAACTCAGGGAGATGAGTTTTCCTGACTCCGGGTCAGGCCCATCAAGGATCTATAGCAACCTGAAAAATGACTGGAATGTTAGAGTTTTGATCATTCAGAGACATAGTCCATTTTTCAGTTAATAATTTTCCTAATTGATCTACCAGACCAGTTCTTATAATATACTTGATGAAGTGCAACCTTTTGTAACATTACTACATGGTTGTGTGTGTGTGTGTGTGTTTGTGTGTGTGTGTGTGTGAGAGAGAGAGAGAGAGAGAGAGAGAGAGAGAGAGAGAGAGAGAGGAGAGAGAGAGAACATTGCACATCTAAAGAAATCACACATTTTTTCCTTAGCCTGCCTAAGGTTTTGAACTTAGGGACTAGTTATCACAAGGAAAATGACTTGAGAATTTTTGGAAGTGCCTTTGAAAATAGTTTCCAGTTGTGAAAAAGGAAAAAAAAATGTTTTGGTCCCCAAATAGAGGATTTACTTTGCTAAAAAACAAAACAAAACAAAAAACAAAAACAACAAAAAAACATTCTTTGAAGTAAAAATCAAAATTGAAGAGTGGAGTGATATTCTTATGATGAAATTCTAGCAGAATGTAAGTAGCTTGAAGACAAAATTTTTTTCTGCTGTCTTTAAGATGCAGAGTTTCAAAGTTTTAAAATCCTCTACTTATAGTGTAATTTCAGGGTCCTAGTGAAGGCTAGGCTAGAAACAGGGATACTTGGGGCAACTATTCCATGTGCCCAACCCCTCCCACTCTGCTGTACACTCAATGATCACAGGCTTTTCTCCTTATTAACTCTATTTCCAGGCAATCTATTAGATATGCTTTGTGATGCATTCAGATATTTAAAAAGTGCACATTTTCTCTCTCAATTTCTCTCTGTGTGTCTCTGTATCTGTCTGTCTGTCTGTCTGTCTGTCTCTCTCTCCATTCTCTCTCTTCCCTCTTGTTAATAAGCTCAAGTCCTTTGCTTTTTCCCAAAGGGTGGAATTCTCTTTCAGTCTTGCCCTTCACCAACTCAAGGAGCAGATAAAAATCACTATTAATGATCAGATAATTTATGAATAGCATCCAATAGCATAGATAACATGGATAGCTACCAAAGCAATGTTGAACAGGGTGCAATACAAAATGCAGTCAGGTTTGAATATCCATTTCCTTTTTTTCCTTTTCTTCCTAGCTGGTCTGAGGGAGTAACAAAGAAAAGGGATTGAGATTTAAAATCTGGGTGGAAATTTCTTTGAGTTTTATGCTCTGGGGAAACAGGGAGAAAAAGGACAGATGGACTATATTTCATTCACTCTAATCAGCCACAGTAGTCTTCACCTTAATCATCTGTTCCCATCTCATGTACAGACTTCTTCTTTTCATACCTTTACAAAGGGACCTCAATTTCTTTCTTTTACTTCAATCAAAAAGATTTTAACTTTGTGGTTCCTGACAGGATCATCAGAAGAAGCATGGACTGTGGTGTTTTGGTTTGGGGTGCTAGGAGCTCTGAAATATAAGGGGACAGGGTGAGTCTGCCTGGAAAGAATTTGAGTGCTCAAGTGTTCTTTCAGTCAAAGTCCAGTAGGTTTATTGCAATGCCAATAGAAGCAGGCTAAATTCTAAGTCAATCTGCAACTTAATGGGGGTGAGAATGATACTTTGATACTGAAAAAAGGGAAAAAGGGTAAGTGAAAAGATCTTGATGAGGTCAAGGAATGGTAAGTATTTTAGGGTGGGCCAGATGCAACAGTAGAAGGACACCAATTAGGCTAATTAGGTGATCTAGATTAACCACTGGTCATGTATGCAAGTAGTCTGGGGTAGGACAAGAACAACGATGAAAGGAATGTCAAGTAACCTAATTAAGTGGTCTTGGTGGGCTGGAGTGGGTCAGATGTCTTGGGTGAGACCCTAGTGATTTGGGTTGCTGAAATGTGTGGGAAAACTCAGGGCAAAGACATGGTCTTTTGCTTTTAGTGGTCCAGGTCCCATCACCCCATCAATGGCACAGCTTAGTTTTTCCTTTCCTCCTCCATCTTTCCTTCCATCTCTCTTATCTAGTCTCCTGCCTTAGGGAGAAAAAAAAAAGAAGTGAGTGGAAGTCCTCTTTGAGGGCACTGGATCTGGAAAAGATCTGAACTCTCTGCTAGACCCTTTTGCATTCTAGACAAGCAAATATCTATGGTCCCATTGAGGTTCTCCATAACAATATTTCTTGATGACAGGGGAGTAATCTCAATCAAGGTTACATAGATATTATCTCATTTGAGCCTTATTGCCACCCAGTGTGGTAAATACTAGAGAAAACTGAGAGAACTTCCTGTGGTCACAGAACTAGTAAATATCAGAAACTAAATTTCAACTTCAGGTCTTGTGACCCTATGTCCAACACTAAGCAGTCTAGCACAATGCCTGATGGGGATAGAAATACAAAAGAGAAAATAGTCCCTTATTTCAAGGAACTTACATTGTATTGGAATGTGTCACAGTGCTTTGCATTTAGTCTGTCTATTTGTGACTCCATATGTTTATGGAAGTGAATTGAGTTAAAAATCAATTATGAAGTTGTTTATTTATAAAAGGACCAAAATCAAATATTACAGAAAAGAAATAAACCAGAAAGTAAAGGTAATTACTTTATTTTCATAGTCTTTTTTTACCTATTTTTTTAACCCTAACTTTCTTAACTCCCTGTAGAAATATGAATTATTGTTACCATAATCACTCCCTTCACACATTATATCACCATTCAATGTGATAGCATTACAAAGTCTACCACCCACTCACACTAACAAAAAAATTATAAAGACTGAGGGAAAATCCAGCAAGAGAGTTGAGAGGACTACAGCCCTACTTCCTTGTAAATTTTAGTTGCAAAGTGAAGCTGTTTGTTTCTTGCTAGCAATTTCCTTCTCAGAACAACCTCTGAACCTTGTTCAAAAATGGTCAGAGAATAATACTGAAAAATAATTTGATTTTTCCCTCTCTCTGCTTTTTTCCTTTTTCAATTTTCTGACAGGCAATGGAAAAGAAAGTATTTGACATGCTATTGTTTCCTGAAGCCCATCTGCACAGAGCCAGCCCACTAGCAGCTCTTGCCTCCATGCTGACCCTCTTATGTCTCCTCT
>CM053601.1:72810612-72841712 GCA_028646575.1 Pseudocheirus occidentalis | reverse complement strand
GAAGGAAGGAAGGAAGGAAGGAAGGAAGGAAGGAAGGAAGGAAGGAAGGAAGGAAGGAAGGAAGGAAGGAAGGAAACAAGGACCACAATTCTCTCAGTTCTCCAGGTTCACAACCTAGGTGTTATCCACGATTCCTTACTCTATTTCATCACCTAGATTAAATCTGTTGCCAAAACTTGCTGATTTTACCTTCCTAACATCTTTAACACATGCCCCCCTTCTCTGCTCTGATACTGCTCCCACTCTGGTTCATCATCTCACATCTGAATTATTGCAACAACCTGCTGTTTGGTTTTCCTGCAACAAATCTCTCCCCACTCTAATCTATTGTTCACACACCTGTCAAAGCTATCTTCCTAAGATACAGATCTAACTATCTCACTACCACCCCTACTCAATAAACTTAGGGATCAAATATAAATCCTAGGCATTTAAAGTCCTTCATCGAATTCCCTACCCACTTTTCTAATCCAATTACATTATATAACCCCAGGTATGATCCAGCGACACTAGTCTCCTTACTGTTCCTTGAACAAGATATTCTATCTCCAGACTTCAAACATTTTCACTGGCTGTCCCCTGTGACTCAAATGGTTTCATCCTTGTCTCTTGGCTTCCTTCAAGTTCCAGCTAAAGTCCTACCTTCTGTAGAAGCATTTCTTGACTCTCCTTAATTTCATGCTTTCCTTTCATTGATTATTTCCATTTTATCTTGTCTACATCTTGTTTGTACATGACTATTTGCATATTATCTCCTCATTAGACTGTGAGATCCTTGAGAACACTTTTCTTTGGATTTCCAGTGCCTAGCACAGTGCCAGGTATATAGTAAACACTTAACAGCTATTTATAAGACCTATATTGCAGTCTTCCAAAGCTAGACTTGCCCTAGCTCCAGCTTGCAGTTGCCACTTTCTTGTATGGGGTTGTCACCCACTGGTGGACTCAGGAACTTGAATGTGCTCAGTGGAACTCTCAGAGATCCTCCTGGGACTCCACTAACTGAGTTCCATCATCTCTTCATCTTTGCTCTTTCTCAGTGCTCTAGGAGTTCCATTTTCCTTATTCCTGTCCCCTTTTGATTCAATTTCCTTTCTTTCATTTTTCTGTATTTAGCCTAACTAATGCTAGTTGTGTCCAAGTGCAAATGGCTTCAAATTCTGATATTTTAGATTTTCTTTAATGAACAGTAGAACCCCCCCCCCCCCACTTCATAATAATGAGTCTGAAGCTACACTGGAGAGTTGCTATTTAGGACCAATCACTTCCTTCCCCTATTACACAAGCAATAAAAGAACTCACTCAGAGCACCTCTACAGATTCATTACCTCTGATAGGTGAGAAGAGTGAAAGCAAAATTCCTCTCTAATCTGGGAAGGGAGATGTTTCAAGTTGGTGACTTGACACCCTTGTGATTAATGGAATGTAGTGATCCATTAATTCTGGAAGAAAAGAGTCAAATGGACCAATATCCTCTATGGTTTGCAAAAGATCTAATTAATGAGGGATTGGAAAAAGGTGCCTTTGACTTTTGGAACTGAGTGGCAAACATAAGGATAATTCATGAATATGTTCATCATTTTCCCACTGCCTGAACGACCAGTTTTGTGGATGTTGTTTGCCCTGCATAAGGACCAATGATGTATTGACTTGAATACTCATTGGATTTAAGTGAGGACAGTTGTGTAAAGTCATCAGCCTCACTCTCTCTTCCTGAGTCATAGAAGGTTTACTGGCTGTGGCTGCTGCAAAAGCTACAGCTTCATGGAGCCATAGGTGAGAGTTGGGTGACAGTGAGCACCAAAGGCGGATAAGCAGTCCTGCAAAGGATTTGGCAAGCCCTCACACCAGAGGTATTCATCCTCCCTGAACACAAGCCCCTCCAGTTTTGTAGGTAGTACCACAGAGTGTAAGCTCCTTGAGGGCAGGGGAAATGAATGTTATATTTTTATGTTTGTGTCCCCTAAGCTTCATGAAATGCCTGGACTATAAAAAGTGCTTCATAAATGCTTATTGATTGATTGGTTGAAACACAGGTGTGAAGCTGGAAGCAAACAGGGAAAGGGAAGAGATTAACAAATGTTTTTAACTAGAGTCCTATTTACACCTGAAGTATAAAAACTAATGGGTTGTTTCTAGTCAATATATGCTGCCTTTATTGTAGTCCTCAGAGTCTCTGAGTAAATGAAGTAATCTCTTTCTTCTGCTCCCATTTCCTCTCCAGCTTAGTTCTACTTTGGGCCCATTTCTTTGCTGTTTTCCTCTCTACCAGTTTTAACTCTAGCAACCCTCCTCCACAGAAAACAATGTGCTACATCTTCAGCTTTTCTTTGAATACTCTATCAACCTCTCATTATATAAAGCTTTAACAGAAACCTGATGTTTGAGGACACCCTATCTGTGGAAACTTCCCAGTGGAGGTTATATCTTTTCCCTTTCCCCTCCATTTGTGATCCCAGGAACCATCATTTTCACAGTCCTCTTCTTCTTACTTCTTACTTCTACTGACAGGCCACTGGGTTACTTCCATCACTGACAATCTCTTTGTCTTTGAATTTGAAACACTTCCTTCACCTTCATCTTGCCCTCTGACCCCTCAGTTCTACAGTATTTTCTATGTCCATGATAATATTCTTACTCCATGTTTTCTTTCTCACCCAAGACCTCATTGTTGTCACTTCAAAGGCACACTTAACACCACCCTAAAATCCTTCAACCTTCTTTTCCCTAGTCCCTTAAGTCAAGCCTGATGAGCATGACTGGGAAGTGTTGTGAAGACACAAAACACAATAATTTGTATCCACCATAAATTCATGTAATTTCATTTAGGTCTTCTCATTTCCCTTCTTCATAGTGACAGTACCAATCTTTTGCCATTTTCTTTAAGACTTCTTCAAGTCAACACAGTCTCAGCAGATGGTTTTTCCTCCAGGTTTATTGAGGATATTAAACATGAGTTCCCTGGATTCCACCTCTTTAAGTATTCACTCATCCTCTACTTTCTTTCTCAGATGAAGAAAGAGGTTACTCTTGTTCTTAAAAAGTCAATTTCTCCACTTATTCTCTGGCTCCCATTCTTTCTTGTGGCCCCCAGAACCTTGCTATACTGGTCAACCTCTTTGTCTCTTGCCCCTTCATTCTCACCCTCTCCATTATTTTCTTCCTCTCTACCTATGATGATAAAATTATGCCTGTCCTATGCCATGAATACAGAGAGGAGCCTAAGCATGGCTAGGACACTGCTGTTATGTGACTAAAGAGGAGGCAGACACCCTTCTCAAAGTGAGACTTCCATTCCTGCCAGATGGGGAAGCAGGAAATTGGGACCAGAGGCTACTACTCTTCTCTCCTCTGAGGAAAATAGAATGCAGAGAGACAAAATTCTATTTGCTCCCTCAAAAAATTAGTCTAGGGGATATAATTAGTTTTGAGCTAACTTTTGATCACTTTGTCAATTTTTTAGGGGGGAAGGATCCCAAGGATTATATCCAAGGCTTGACTCATTTCCAAACAAATACCAGTTCCACAATGAACACATAGAGAATAAAAAGAAACCCATTTATTCAAATCAGTAGCAAAACAGAAATCAGAGAAAGTATTTGTGGAAGAATATTGATCAGATTATATAGAATGAAGGAGCTCTCTCACTGGGAGAGTTCAACCAAGAGAGAGTGTCCTAAATCTCACCCAGGGGAAACTCCTTCAAGTCTCATGTAGCAGACTAGGAATAGGGGCATGAGACTACCAGCTCCTCTCATATCTTCCAAGGGTCTTTTCCTTCAGCAACCTAAAGTGGGGCCAGCCTTTTCAATCTTCTACCTCCAAGTTGGAAGCTATAGGTACCTGGAATAACTCCATACTCAAAGACTCAAAGCTTGGTAAGTGCCAAAGTGCGGGAGACTCTATGAGCTGAAGCTCTTTCCTCTTGCCAACTCTACCTTGGCCCTCACGTAGGGCAAGATCTTTACCTCCACCAATAATGAGGGAGTCCCATATCAATGAGTTTTGGGACAGGGTTGCACCAAAAAAATAAAAATAAGACAAAAACAAAGAAATAAAATGTCTTTCCCTGTCTCTTGTCACAGTTTACTACCTCTGTTTTCTTCCACTTACCCACTTTGGTTCCTTACAATTTGGTATAGATCCTACCCATTAAAGTAAAATTCATCATTTGATGATTCCCAGGAAATTTATCAGTTCATATCCCCCATGACTCCTCTGCAGTACTTGGCACATTGTCTACCCCCTCCTCACTGAAACTTTGTGGAAAGGATCTTTTTTGTTGTTGTTGTTAGGAGATGCTGCCCTTTCTGATTCTTCTACTTAAAATCATTCAATTTAGAATTGGAAGGAAACACCAAAATAATATTATTATCACTCCTATACATCCTTTCCCATTTTACAAATGAGGATGCTTAGACCCAGGGAGATGCAATGGTTTTCCCAAAGCCACATAGGTAATAAGCCTCAGGGCTGGCATTTGAATCCAAATATTTTGACTTCAAATCCATCTTGCCTTTTCCTATGGCACTGCCCTATTCCTTTGAGTCTGGCTTCTCTGTCTCCTTTACTGACTTGTTTCCGTCCTTCATTTCCTAAAACGTAAGTCTTCTGTCTTGTATGTTCTATGTTCTCTTTCCTCACTGTTTTACCCCCTCGTTTAACTTCAGCTTTAACCACTGTAGAGATAATTCTTGTTAGAGTGGCCAAAGGGATAAACTGACTGGAGGAGCTAAGGTGAATAAAGTGGACAAGAGTCAGCTCAGCTCAGATGCAAGGCTTTATTTCAGAAAGCATCTGGTGGCTGAGAGAAGTTATAAAGACTATTCTCTTTCTCCCCAAACCTTGCTTGGAAGGAAATGTGACAGCTTTCAAAGGATTCCAGAGTGATCTAAAACTTTGAAAATCGCACAGTATAGGGAGACATGGCAAGGCTCCAATCAGCAGCATTGGAGGGAATGCACATATCAATAAAATCACAAGACACATCTGAGTATATGAGTTATTTCCCTTAACTTCCAAATTTTCTCCTAATTATGTAAGAATCACCCCTCTCACCCAAGCTGAAAGCTTCAGAGTAATTTTTCACTGTTCTCTGTCTCTGTCTCTGTCTCTGTCTGTCTTTCTCTGTCTCTGTCTTTCCCTCTCTGTCCTTTGCTACCAAGTCTCATATTTATAACTGTTATAGTTCTCATATTCAGTCCCTTTCTAATTTTAATGTCCTGCTCATGGCTTCCTCTCTGCTTCCTATGAACCTATTCTAGCTTTTGCTATCCTTAAAACAACTTCATTTGTAATTCAGTATGATCAGACTGTGCCCCTCCTCTCCTAAGCAAAGGTAAGGAGAAAGATGGAAATGACTAGAATGAGTCATATATTCATAGCCTCTGTAGCCTCTGACACCAAAGGAACTCTGCCAAACCCCATGAACTTCCTTTTCTAACTGACCCATGACTGAGTTCTTCAAAAGGCACCTAGGTCTACTCACCATAAATTTATGTACATGGAAAAGAATTGCTATCTCTTTAACTTCCTTAGTGTCAAATGGTGTTATCCCTAACTACTGATAACACTTGCACTTAACCTATAGTTCTATACAAAGACAGATTTTCTTGGAACTGCTTACATGTACTGGGATTCCGAACACCACAGCTGAAAAACAAATTGGACCAAGAAGCCGATCAGCACCTGTATCTTTGTGGTTTGCTTTAAGGCATACCTGCACAACCTGCCAGAGGCTGTTACAGGTCACTGGTCACTTGCTGTATGCCAAAGGATTTCTTCTACATGCAAAGGACGTTTTTCTCTACATTTTTTTAGAGGGGGAAGGGAAAAATAATCCTGTGGCATGTTACAAGTGGCCTGAGGGCCACAGGTTGTGCAGGCCCAATTTAAGGTATTGATTCAATTCAATAAACACTTAAGTTCCTTCTATGTGCCAAGTAAGCACTGAAATTATATTCTATAATAAACTATCCTCTCCTCCCTTTCCCTCTCTTCTTTTCTCCTCTCCTCTCCTCTTCCCTCCCCAAAGGGAATGCAAATTTTAATCTCTGAATTTTTTTTCTCTTAAAACCAGTCTTAATCCCAAATCACTCTGCTCCCAGACCAAGCCCTACTTGGTCACTGTTTGAGACTTGATTGGCTCAGAATTGACTTAGAAACCCTGTCTTCCTCTCCCAGATGTACTTTTTTTTTTTAAAGAAGCCATTCTTAGCCTCATTTTTATTAAGTCTTAATCAACTGAATGCGCACTGCCTCAGTCAAACTGAGTATACATGTATGAATGAATGAATGAATGAATAAATAACTTCAATAAATGATATTTGCAGTTGAGAGGCAGCATGATGCAGTACTGGAGTTCTTTACCTCAGGTCTGTGAACTACTGGTTTTTTAAAATTTAATAACTTTCAATCTAATTGGTTTCCTTTGTAATCCAATATAGTTTATTTTATGCACAATCTCCAGCCTGTGGGCCACTTACAGTCCACGGACCATTTGTGGCACTCCAAAGAATTTTTTCTGCACACAAAGGATGTTTTCCTCTACATTTTTCGAGGGCTGCCTGCCCACAATCCTTTGGTGTGTGGCAAGCAACCAGAGGGTCATAAGCAGCCATGGGCTGCAGGTTGCACAGGCCTGTTTTTAAAGACTGGACCTCCTCATTTCACCTCAGCTGGCAGTATAGGGGCTACTCATGGTTCCAGTACCACTTTGAATTGCATGGAAACTCTTAACTGCTCTGTGTGTAACCTGGCTTGGTTTGCTAGCGGCTGTTAAAGACTCAGCATATGGATACTAGTTGGGAATCAGGCACCCAATCAACTTTAGCCCTACTGAAGCTTGAACTCTGAACTCTAGAGATCCACCAGCCTCTGCCTCCCCGTGATTACAGGAATGTACCACCATGCCCGGCTCTGAAATGTATTTTCTAATCCTCTTTGTAGACATTTGATATTTCTCAAGTCTCTGCTTATGAGTTCTTATGAAATAAATGTGTTGTTCTCCTAGTATAGGAATTTAAAGTTCTATTAATTACCATAAAAGTAAATTACAAGCTTATCAACTACCATAATGAATTTATTTTGTTTCTGTTTACTTATTGTCCTAAGACTAGAATATTTCTGTGAATCATACAGATACTTGGTGAATACTCGTTAATAGATCCAAGTTCTGGATCAGTCAGATAGGTTAGCTTAACAACCCTATGCTTTGTAGAAACATGTTCAAGTCAACTTAAGTCAGGTTGACAAGCATTTATTAAATTTATCAACTCTCAACTTTGTGTCAGGTACAATGTTAAGCCCTAGGGATAGAAGGAAAGGCAAAAATACTCCCTATTGTTGAAAGGCTCTATTGGGGAGATAACATGCAAATAATTATGTGTAAATAAAATATAGACAGGGTAAATAGAAAATTATCTCAGAGAAAAGGCATTAACCACATTAAAGGAGACTGAAGAAGCCAGATTTTAACTGAGACTTGAAGGGAGTGGGGGGGGGGGGTAGAGATGAAAAGGGAAAGAACTCAAGGAAGAGGTGATAGCCAGAGAAAATGCACTGATTTGGGAGATGGAGCATTGTGTTTGAGGACAAGAAAAAAAAGGCCTCGTTCATCTAAAGAAGAGTGTAACTTTTTGTTAGGAAGTGGAGTTCAAGATCCTTTCTTTGCTAATTCTCTTTTTAAAACATGAGATATTCATGAAATCTCAGAATTGTAGGGTTAGAAGGGCCCTCCAGGGTCATCTAGTTTTATCTCTACCTGAAAAGGAATCTCTTCTACAACATTTCCAGTAAGTAGTCTTGGCTTGAATACTAGTGAAGGGAAATTCACTCCCTTCTAAAGTATTTGTGCCAATCCAATTCCTCCTCAGTTTGGTGGAGATAGGGGTCAAGTTTAAAAGGCTACCTGTGTCTTACAGGCAATTCCACAAGATGATCTGTTATATACATTCAGAATGTGCACAACATTAGCCTTAAAGTCACCCTGGGTTCTGGACTTTTCAAGTCTGAGATGATACAGTAGTAGACTTTGGCAACCTGGAAGTATTTTTCTCTGCTTAGAACAGATGTCAAAACCAAGGGATCCACCCTCCCTGCAGTATTATAAGATTTTCAGTGTAACAGATAATTCACATGACAGGGTTTGGTATTTTATGTTGCAGAAACATCATACATAGATCCCAGATGGGTATTCACTTTTGCATTATTCATCCTCATGCCAAGTGTAGGTAGTTTCATCAGCATTCTTCACTGTACTCAGATCCACTTTAAACTTGTTTATGCCATGATATGGATATGATAGAGATCCACCAGCCTCGACCTCCCTGGTAGCAAGGATTCCACACATGAGCCACTGTGTCTACCTCTGGGATGCATTTTCAAATTGTCTCTACAAGTGTTTGAAATCTCTCAACTCTCTGCTTATAATTTCTTATGGAAGAAATATGTTTTCTTTCAGGTAGGGTGTTGGTCCATCAGCATTGCATTAGGAACATGTCTAAAGCCTTAAGAGTTGGTTTGTAGACTACAGGATACTCCCTAGCTAGGCAAGCCAACAAAGTAATCTTTTCTACTCTTGGACAAAGCTGTCCAGCAGTTTTTATTCACATCAATATGAAATCTGCCTTTGCAATTGCCACCCATTATTCTTAATTCTTCCCCTCAGGGCCAAGTAGAATAAAGTTAATTCTTCATTCTAATGACAGTTCTAAAAACACTTCAAGACAAGAAGACACAGAATTTCCAAAATGGGAGAGACTTTATTGGCCACATCGTCCAATCCACACTGAAAAGGAATCGGATCGTATCTAACAGGGAACCATTTTGCCTTCTCTTAAAGATAGCTATCATGTCCTTCAAAATCTTATCTTCTTCAAGCTGAGTATACTTAGTTCTTTTCACTAATACTCTTGATATGATCTCAAATCCTCTCATTATCACATTCCCTAGGTTTCTTCTAGGTTGTTAACATCCTTTCTAAAATACAGTGTCTGGAAATGAACACAGTGTATTCCCCTCTATGTGGTTTACCTAGACATGGTATTTCAGCACCATGTAATAATAGATCCTAGGGGGTAAGTATTGCCAGTTACATTAAAAAGAGAAATTCATATCTCATGTAAAAGGAAGTATATCAGATTTAGATTTAGAAAACCTGGATTAAAGTTTTGATTTTACCACTTACTGGATGTGTGACTGTGTATGAGTCACTTGCTTTCTTTGTCTCTACTTTTTTATCTGTAAAATGTGAGTCTTAATTTGTATGTATCTGCCTCATAGGATCTTTGTGATGTTCATATATATGATACAATAAACTACTGTAAGTTACTTGAGACCAGACTGCTTCATCTTATCTTCCTATCCTGGGACATTAGTATAATACCTTGCATAGAGTAGGCATTTAATAAGTGTTTGTTGAATGAATGAATTACAATACATAGAAGGTGCTTTGTAAATTATGAAGAGCCACATGAAGGCAGCTGTATTCACTTTTGTAGTTATTCTCTGAAACTGGACATCCAGGCTAAGTTTTTAAGTTCTGTTTTATTTCTGAAGCATATTGGACTAAAGGAAATTGAATTTGGTTTTATTTTAAATTTTATCCCTGGGAGCTCGAGTTGAGTTCATTCTCAAGTGGTATTAGTATAATCACAGGGTGCTGAAGGTGATATTGATGAAGAATTTTGGGTGAGAGGCCCAAGGTGTAAGAAAACTAGAAAAGTAAGAAAGGGCCTGGGTGGGTGCCAAAGATTTTAAAGACCAAACAAAGGACTTGATATTTGATCCTGGAGGTAATGAGGAACCACTGGAGTTCATTTAATAGGAGGATGACATGGTTAGACATGCTATGAAAAGAGCACTGGATTTGGGGTCAAAGGACTGGAGTTTAAATCCTCCCTTTTGATACTTTAATACCTGTACAAGCCTGTATATTAGTTTTCTCATCTGAAAAATGAAAGGACTATACTAGAGGTGTCTGAGGTTCTTTCCAGACCAAAATCTAGGATTCTATGATTCTGTTTAATCTGGTTTCAAAATAAGTCCAAGTTTCTTTCAGAGAGATGAGCCCTAGTTCCCTCTTTCTGAGAGCTAAGCTGGTTTTTCCTTACCTAGTTTACTTATATGAACTTGGACTGAGGCTGGGTAGACCCGATTTTTGTAGGTGCTATACAGTAAAGGATAGCATGAAGCTATGCCAGCTACCCTTTGGCAAAGCTAGATGACAGCTCATAGGCTAATCTGCCAATTTGTTCACAAACTGCCTCGCATGGGAGAACGGCTTCCTGGATTCATTTCGGCATTTGTTTAGTAAATATCCCAGCAAGCTTATTTGTAAATATAGGCATCATTGCCACTGTCTGCTTTTTCAGTAAGGTTTTATATATGTCGGGGCTACCCTGGTGGGATATTTAGGCCTCAGGATAGACTGAGTTGACTTGGAAAGATGGCTTTCAAAGAGATAAGCAAGTGTATGGCACCCAGTTTCTTACCCAAGACATCAAATTGTATTGGTAAACTTCTAAGGCTCAGTGTGCTTATTCTTCATAGCTATCTCAAAATGGAATTATAAGGGTTTGGACACCTTTGAATGGATTAAATCATTTGTGAATATCCATTTAAATATGATGCTCTTTCTGAATGATGTATTTCTGAAATTGTGAGCTTTAGCCTTATTTGATTCTTATCCCTCCTACATTCCTCTTTCATCTTCTTTATATTCTTCTAAATTGACATAAACCATGACGTTGATTGGGAATGAAAGTACCCAATTGGCCTCTTTCTTAGTGCTATTGAACTTAGAAGAAAAACTCATACCTAGTTTACTTACTATTCAAAAATGGAGACATATGGGTCTTTAGTAAGGCAAGGGTTCTAATAGCTTCCCATGTCCATCCTTCCATTTTTCATCTCTTTATACTTTGAATTCAACTTTATCTGGTTTGGTTTCATTATAAAGAGGCTCAAATATTGGACTAATTTTGTTCTGGACCTCAGGAAATAGAAACATGGTTATATCCACCTTTGTTCAAACCACAGAATTTATTAATAACACATAAGACATTGATATAATACTCTGATAAAAAAATACAAAGAGCCATATGCTTCTGCATTACCAACACCCTCTGGATCTCAGGATTTTGTCTGACTTTGGGAAATGAAAGTCTCAAACCTAGAAATGTGCCCCTTGCTAGATTATACATCAATTCATAAAGGCCCAGGGGGTTTAGTGTCTGTAAGACTTTATGCAGAGATAAACAAAAGCAGCTGTAGCTTTTCCCAAATCCACCAGCTTAGGATAATCAGTCCTAAGGCACCTTTGACTAAGGATTCTTAACCTTAAATCCATGGATCCCTACAGAGTCCATGGATAGATTTCAGAAAGTCCATCATCTCGAATGAGAGAATTACATCTTTATTCTTACTTACCTCTAAATGAAATTTACATTTCCTTTAATGATAAATATAGGCAATGAGCCAGTAGTATTAGGCTTCATTGGATAACTAAAGTTGTCTATGACCCCCAAAAAGTTAAGAACTCCTGGACTAGAGCTGTCCTAGAAAAGTCTGATGAAGCTAAGCATAGAATACCCTTGGTATCAGGGGCAACACCAATAGATTCACCAGTCATTCCAGATGTTTCTCTCTACATGCTCCACTTCGTTCCTCTGGTGAAGGAGCTTGGACTGCATCTGGTGTGTCACATCTGTTGAAAGTTAAAAGTAATCCTTAATAGTTTCTGAAAAGTCTTTTAAGAACATGACCTCTTTAGCATGTCTTATATTGCCTTGAAAATAGCAAGTGTTCCGCTGGTGTCGGCTGTTATTATTGACTTGACCTTGAACTATTCTCTAGTTTTATTTTTGTTTTGAACCTTTGGTAGATGTGTAGACACATGCTTTGTGTTCTTGTTGAAAAAGTCCTCCGCTCTATTCCCCCTTTTATAGAAGAGTCAAGATAACAAAGCTACATCATTTCAGGGATCTGGACTTATGACTCCAATGCCAAGAGTACTACTCCCTCTTCTGATGCACATCAAAACTTTTTTGCCTCTTCAAGCAAAGATGAAATCATATCAATTTAAGAAGCCCTTAATAAGTGCCTACAATGTGAAATTCCCTGCGTTAAGTGCTGAGGATACAAAAAAATGACAAAAAAATAATCCCTGCTCTCAAGGAGCATACAATCTAACCCGGTAGAAAACATGCAAAGAATTATATACAAACAAGTTCTATACAGAATAGATTATGAAGGCAAGACAAGGAAGCTAAGAAACAAAGAAAAAGAGAGAGTTGCTGGCATGGAGGAAGAGTCAGTAAAAATGCACAGAGTTGGGATATAGAATATCTTCTTCAAGACATAAAAAGAAGACTAATGTCACTGGATCATGAAGGAAAGTAAGGTATGCAAGAAAGCTGAGGGGACCTGGTTATCAAGGAGCTTCAAAAACCAAAGAAAGGATTTATATTTTACCCTGGAGATAACAAAGAGCCATTGGAGATCATTTAATAGAGGGACAACATGGTTAGCCTTGCATTTTAGGAAGATTATTTTTATAACTGAATGGAGAATGGAATGAAGTGGAGAGAGACTTGATGTTGGGAAGGCAAACAAAAGGCTATTGCAATAGTCCAGGTGGGAGATGATGGAGACCTGGACCAAGGTGGTGGCAGTGTCAGAGGAGAGAAGACGAAATATATGAGAAGCTGTGAAAGTCAAATTGACAAGATGTAACAATAGATTGGATGAAGGGAGTTAAGAAAAGTGAAGATTCAGGGATTCCACCTAGGTTGTGCTGGAGTGCTGGAGACAATGGCTGTAGTCCTGACAGTATTAGAAAAGTTAGGAAAAAGGCAGGGTTTAGGGAGAAAGATAATAGACATATTGGTATTAGACTTTAAGATGTCTATAGGACCTATAGTTTAGATGTTCAAACAGGCAGTTAAAGATGTGAGACAGGAGATCAGCTGGGAGGTTGGGGCTGGATAGATGGATCTGTGAATCATATGCGTAGCTGAATTCATGGGAGTTGATGGGGGTCACCAATTGAAATAGTATTGAGGGAGAAGAGAAGACGGCCCAGGACAGTCTTTTCAGTTCACCTTGGGTAAACACAATCAGAGTGAGGATTCAGTAAAGTAAATTGAGGAGGAGCAGACAGGTAGAGATCCAGGAGCTCTAGAGAGAAGAGAGTAACTCTGTAATGTTAATGGGATTTAAAGGATTTAAGATCTTTCCTGCCCATTAATAAGCCTCAGGTGTAGCCCATTATGGGAAGCTTGCTTAGGGGAGGCTGGCTTGTAGGAAGGCTTTCATACCTATTGCTAATTCCTAATTAGGCACTGAGTCAGAGGATGTGATGTCTTCTAGCTCAGCAAAGTGTATATATACTCTGAGTTGGTATTTTGCTTTGGGGGCTCACTCATAAGAAGGATCTTGTAATTCCTTGGTTGAGATTCTGAGTGGCCATTTATTCACAGCTCCCCCACTGCTCAGATGTAAAGGCTCTCTAGATCTAGGGATGTATGTAAAATGTATAGTTGATTCAGGCAGTCAGAGCCCTGCCTGTTGATCTACATTTCTCTGTTTCTACTTTCTCTGAAGTTCAGGGTGCTGACTTGTCCCTTGAACTAGTGAATGTAATTTTAAAAGATTATTAACTCCTTAAATAGCTAGCTTTCCTAGTAAAGCAGAAGTAAGAACCTGTGCTAGCAGCCATCTTTGGGGATACCAGTGTGGTTGCTGCTACACAAGAAAAAGAGAGTGATTGGCAGTGTCAAAGGTTGCAGATACGTCAAGAAGGTTGAGGAATTTGGAAAGGTTACTTGATTTGACAATTTTGAGGTCATTGGTAGTTTTGGAAAGAGTAGTTTCCTTTGAATGATGAGGTCAAGAGCCAGACTGCAGAGAATTAAGAAGAAACTGAAATAAAGTAGAGGAACCTAATGTAAAAAGCCTTCTCAAGGAATTTAGCTATAGAAGGGAAGATAATGCTACAAAGATAGCTAGTGGGGATGGATAGATCAAGCAAGAGCACGGGGAGACATGTAGACAGAAGGGAAATTAAAAAAAATTAACCACCTCTACCAACTTTCAAAATGACAGAATTAGCAGCGGCTTGGTGGTGCAGTAAACAGAGCACCAGCTCTAGAGTCAGGAGGACCTGGATTCAAATCCGGCCTCAGACACTTTACACTTACTAGCTGTGTGACCTTGGGCAAGTCACTTAACCCCAATTGCCCTGCCTTCCCCCTCCAAAAAAAAAAGCAAAATGACAAAATTGGTAAAATAAAGAAAACATTATTTTACTTAACTTGAAGCTTATCTTTCTATTCTATAAGATGAAGAGGTTCAACTAGATGAGGGGTGACCAACTTACGGGTTAAAAACCTTTGGAGGGGTTATGGAGTACCTGTAAGAGGTATGTGAATCTATTAAGATGAATGAAATTTATATATAAATTACACATATATGTATATGTGTGCAAACACATATTTATTTATATATAGATACATATGAAATATGTAACATGAATTTTTGTTTTTCATATGTTTGCAGATGCTATTGTAATCAATAAAATATAAATTCGTTGAAAACCTGATGGATATCATAGTAGCTTTTTGTCACTGTCTATTTTCTCAGTCAATGCATAGTAGGATCATAGCTTTAGAACTAGAAGAGACTGGAGAGGACATCTGGTCCAACCTCCCCATTTTACAGATGAGAAAACTGAAGCCAAGAGAGGGGAAGTGAATTATGTGCCAACCAATCAATACACATTAAACTCCTGCTAATCTCCTATTTCATAAAATGAAGCCCAGGGAAAAGGAATCAAATTAAACAAATTCACAAAGTTGTTGTCATGTTTCTGTTTAGCAAAATAAAGGTGATTTGGAATGCCAACATATTCGAATTGACCTTTCGTTATCTGTTAGGTTCAGGATACAAGGCTAGGGCTTTGGTCTATGCCACTGGAACTGATACCTTCAATTACTAGGCCCACAAGGGATGTAAGCAGTGCCTCGGGTGTTCATTAACACTTTTATTTAATCATGTGAACAGGCCAACCAATTTTTTAAGACTCTTAGAGTGTTCAAAAAAAAGACTTATGGCAGTTTTTAGGGCAGATTTAAGCTCTGATGGATTAAAATTCCCTAAGACTTTTTAGACACCCCATATATATGATTGAAAAAGGCATAGAAATCAGTAACCTAGACTGAGTGCTTTCAATTATCACTGTTTTAAAGAGAAGTTCTGCCCTCTTCCCCATCTTTCTCATTTCTGTTCTTTTTCTAATAGATTTCCAGTAGAGTGCTCACAAGGCTACTTAGCAAATAAAGTTGAAAGAATAGTTTTCACAATTGTTGTGTCCTTGATAGTAGAATTCTAGGATCTCCCTCCCCCCACCAAAATACTATGGAACAGGAGCAAATTACAATTAAATGTAGGCTTCTCGAGGGCAAGAAATATTTCCTCTTGTTTTCATATTCCCAGAGCTAGCAAAGGACTTTTGTATAGCATAAACACTTACTGAATGTTTAAATCAAAATAATCACAGTCAGAGATGAGTTGGTTGCCAACTATACTCTCTAATATCGCATACCATATTTGCATTCCCTCCATTATTGTGGAGCAGGAGGTAGGAAGAGGACACAGTAATATTGAAGTATTTGATTTTCTCACCATCCCAAATATGCTCTTGAATATTCTAAAAATTAGAAATTCATTTGGGCTTAAAAGTTACTCTTTCAAAAGACGACTTTTCTCTGGGGAATTGAAACTATGTCATTTATAATTTATATGATCATGTTTCATTCCTTTTCTTATGAAGCAGAGGGAGTGGGAGTTTTGATTGGATGGACGTAGTCCCCTGATACTCTATTTTATGGAAATGCCACATTGTGGAGCCTTGGACAACCACTGGACTGCATGAAGATTCTGGGCATTCAGCACGTAGGGAGATGGGAAAGAAAGACTAAAGGATATCAGAGAGGGGAGGCAGAATATGCCAAAGAATTTATGTTTCTCTTTCCTTTTCTGCCTGTGGTTCTACATCAAGAATTCCCTACCTGTGATGCCTCTGGGAACCATCCCTCTTGTATTTTTGGTGACAATGTCATAAACTGCCAGTGCCTGGTTCAGAGGAGGAAAAAAACAAAACCTCCCAAACTAAAAACTTTGTGGCTCTGGAAAGACTTTCAAATACAACCTCAGATTCTAAGTAGCTATAAGACTAAGTAAGTTACTTAACCCTTGTCAGATTTAGTTTCCTCAACTGCAAAAGGGGGATAATATTAGCATCTACCTGTTAGGATTATAGTGAGGATAAAATGAGATAATTATTTGTAAGACTCTCAGTACAAGGTGTTTAGTAAATTCTCGTTTCCTTTCTCCTGTCTATTCCACATTTTATATTTGTAAAGAGACTAAATATTTTAAATGTATTGAAGTATTGGTTGTTACAATTTTCTATTGAAAAAATATGTATGTGTAAAAAAAATGTATGTGTAGCCCTTAAATGTGTATGTCCTTAAAGACTGACTTTTTAATTTCAATCAACTGACTGTTCCAGTATTGACCCAGCCTTGGGGAAAATTCCTGGACAAACAATATAACAAGAAAAGGTACAGTTTGAACTGTTTCCTTGTTAGTATGCTGAATGCCAACACATAAAAGTTATCATTGGCTCAATTTCTTGTTATTCATATTAAGAAATCTCTACAACAAAGACCTGGTAAAAACTAGTTACGAAATAAAAGGCAGAAAGTTACCATTGGTCATACATCTCAAATCCAAGACTGAATCTACATCTGTTTTCTCATTTAGCAAATGGGGATGATATTAATACTAGCAACTTTTTGTTGCAAATATTGATGAGAAAATAATTATGGTTATACATTGTAAACAAAAAATTCTATATTTTCTTTATTATCGTCCTCATCAGGACAGGACCTTTTCCTTTTGGAAAAGAGCCTAATCTACATGTTTGGTCAGTAGGGACCTAGACTCATAATCCAAAACTTCTCTTAAGAAAAGAAGTGAAAAAATATAGGTTTTTATTTGCTTGGGAAAAGATAGATCGCCCAAAGTTTCCTTGAAGGTTAGAGAGTGAATGCTAGACATCGATTTGTTGGATCTCTAAATGGGGAATTTGCCTGTGATACATTGGCATCTGAAATTATTATATTTGCTGGCACATTTTAGAGTTTCATATGGCAAGTTACTTAGGTTAGGACTCTAAGAGTCCCTATTCTACCCCTAGATGCCCATCCCACTTCTGGATTGGGCAGGCCCCAAAGCATGTGGCTTTCAAGAGCGCTAGTTATCATGCAAGTTCTGTTCTACTATCTGCAGGGACCCATTTATTCGCCTTTGTCTTTGCATTGATGTGATTTATTTTCTTAGATATTTTTTCATTAGCCCAAGTGACAGTTAGATGGACACAAGCTAAGAACAATTGTTATATAATATTATTTGCTCAAAAGAATTGCCACGTAATTTGATCAACACAGCAGTATGACTATAGGGGCATCAGCCAGGATTTGTAAACACATTCTTTTTAACCAATAGAACCATGAACTTTATATTATAATGATAGTCATTATATTGCTGGCTTGTTCTGTAGTCTTTCATTTTTATTTCTATTGCTTTTTTCATTTACTATTCATGGAAACCTAAATTAGTGGAAGAACTGTGAATACACAAACTATAGTTATGTCATTATATGTTTTGGGGCTTAATAGCTTTGTCAGTAAATAGAGTAAGGATAAAGGTGGTGAAGCTAACAGAACTGTAACTGGGGTGTGACATCTGGGGCTTTGTCTCCAGGTACCAATATCTAGGGAGATTCTTTTTCCTTGCCATTACAGTCTGGAGACTGTATCAGGTATCACATTATTTTTTCAGTCCATTCTATGCTCAGGTTTTGATGGAGAAAAGGGGTCTTGGGAGAAGACAAGGGAGGGAGGTTACTATCAATAATCTCCAAGTTTTGGCTTTCTAGTTCCCCAACCTCTTTAATTTCCCTGATTTTTGTCACCAGTCTAGATCAATAGTAGGTAAGATAGAATGGCTATCTAGATGACTAGATGCCTAGCCATACATATCCATATCCAATGATCAAATGAATTTGCCCTCAGGTATGCAATTCCTAAATTATAGCTCTGACTAACCAGAAGAAAAGAGGAAGGACTAGAGAGAGAGTGGGGCAAATATAGATAGATCAAGGTAAATTTTTTAGATGAAATACCACCACCAAGACCATTATCATTAATATTACTACCACTACTAAAACAACTTGTGAGAATTGAATATTTCTCTTAGATTTAATAGCTGATTATTATGTTAGGACCAAAGTTTTTCCCCTTTTCTGTTTCCTCATTCAGAAATAAACCAGTGTGGGAACTCTCTCTTAAAGATTTACTCAGGTCAAGATCTAATGAGACAGAAAAAGAAATTCTAAGTTTAGGCAAATGGGTACGTTCCTGCTCTTTTTTTTTTTTTTTTTTTTTGGTTTGGTTGTTTGTTTCAACAGTGGGAAAATGTTGATTCTCCCTGTTAACAAGATAGGTGATATGGAGATTGATGCCTCTTTGACCAAGATTTGACTGACCTTTGTCACTTACCCCAAGATAGCCACTTCATATTTGATTATCCAATCAGAATAACCATCCCTCAGCAATGCCTCATGTTTGAAGGGCATATAAACTGTGACCCCACCACCATTGGATATCTTTGGTCTAAGAGAGACAGCCAAGTGACCATCCTTATATTAATAACCTGCTGACCTTAATAACAAAATGATTAAATTACCCAGAAACTATGTCTCTCAAACTTTTAAGAATGTCTCCTCCTCCTCCTCCTGCTACCACTACTACCACTACCACCAACACCACCACCACTACCTGACATTGACATATTTGAAAGTTTTCAAAGAGCTTTACACATACAATCTCATTTGATCTTAAGGAAGGAAGGAAAGAAGGAAGGAAGGAAGGAAGGAAGGAAGGAAGGAAGGAAGGAAGGAAGGAAGGAAGGAAGGAGAAGAAAAAAAGGTAAGTACCACGGGAATCATTATCAACATTGTGCAGAAGAGGAAACTAAGGATCAGAAAGGTTAAATTTCTATACTATGGTCAACCAACATGTAAATGTCAGAGGGGATTCAAGCCCCATAATGCTCATTGTCTAATGAAAATTACTTGCAAAGCTGTGGTAGGCCCTTTAAAATGACTGCACTTGCCTTGACTTTCTTTTCTTGTTAGTGGCGGCTGTATGGCTCAATGTGTAGGAATATCAGAGCTGGCTGTCACTTACCAACTGTATGAGCCTGGGCAAATCACAACCTCTCAGCCTTAATTTCTTCTTCTGTGAAATAGGGACAATCATAGCACCTACTTCAAAGCTGTTTTTTTTTTCGTATCTTCCCATAAGTCTTCAACAGAGTGCCTTCCCTACATGCTGGGATCTTTGTGGTTTCTTATATTGCTATAGCATAGGGATTCACAACTTATAACAGTGTTTGTCCTAAGACCGAATACCCCTATCGTACATGCTATAGTATACAGGAAACACTGATAGTTTCAGATGTTTACTTGAATGTGTTATGACTCTCTCTTAGAGATACTGCAGTTTTCTACCACTTTTTTCTAATGTTTTTACTTTGTCTACTTTCCTCTTTGAAAGTGCTCACTTTTGGCCAGAAGCTCAGGGAAGGGGAGTCGCTGCGGTTTCCTGCTTCAACAGTGCTTGAACGGAACCCGCTGCTCGATTCCCGGCCAGAGCCGCCCTTAGCCACCTCTCCACCTTCACCTCCACTAACCAACACTTCTTCCGTCCTACCGTCGAGCAGCAGCCGCCCGCTCAGCCACCCCCGGCAGTCGCCGCCGCCGCCTCCGCCCAGCCTTAGTCGCAGCCGCCGCCGCCGCCACGACCACCTCGTCCCCCTCTCAGGTGCGACAGAACTACCACCAGGACTCAGAGGCTGCCATCAACCGGCAGATCAACCTGGAGCTCTACGGCTCCTACGTCTACCTTTCCATGTCCTACTACTTCGACCGCGACGACGTGGCGCTTAGGAACTTCGCCAAGTACTTCCTGCACCAGTCGCACGAGGAGCGGGAGCACTCCGAGAAGCTGATGAAGCTGCAGAACCAGCGCGGCGGCCGCATCTTCCTGCAGGACATCAAGAAACCCGACCGCTACGACTGGGAGAGCGGGCTGAACGCAATGGAGTGTGCTCTGCACTTGGAAAAAAATGTCAATCAGTCATTACTGGAATGGCACAAGCTGGCAACTGACAAGAATGACCCCCACTTATGTGATTTCATCGAAAGCCACTACCTGGACGAACAGGTCAAGTCCATCAAGCAGCTGGGTGACCATGTAACCAACCTGCGCAAGATGGGGGCCCCCCCGATTCTGGCATGGCGGAATATCTTTTTGACAAGCACACCCTTGGAGACAGTGACTAGGAGAGCTAAGCCACGCTGGTTTCCCCCACACCTGGGAACTGTGGGCGCCCCTCCGACTGTCTTTCATCTTGCATATTTTGGTTATCTGACCTTTCATAATCTGTACCAAAAACGACCACCATTTACATCCCAATAAAGTGACTTGGTACTGATTTAAAAAAAAAAAAGTGCTCACTTTTGCTGAGAGTTTCCACTAAAGTGAAGAGAGTTAATTGGAATTTTAATAAAAACTGGTTCTGGGAAGTGTTAACAGAAGTCATAGAGTGTCTATGCAGCCAAAAGTGATGAAGGATATATCCAGGGCTGATGTCGCAAAGATTTCCTGTTACTAGCAGCAAAACGGGTTACAAACTGAAAGTAAGGCTGGAGCTTATGATGTCCCAACTTTCTAGCAGATTTTGTTGTCAAGCCTTACAGAGGATCACTAATATGACAAATTCAAGGGCCGAATTTCAGGTGTAAAATTTCTTTACAGTCAAAATGTTGATTTGAAGAAGGTAAAATCTATTGCTGTAGGCATTTAAAATGCTTCTAATAGTACTGGAGATGCTGAGACTCAATTGTTTGCACAATTTTTCCCTCATTTTAATAGGAAATCAGTCTCAATAGTACTAAAGAAAAAAACATTGCTCCTGCATTCAAAAGAAGTGGATTCAAATCCTGTCTCTTCGGCTTATTGCAAATGTGTGGTTGGGAAATTCATTTAACCTATATGGGCTTCAGATTTTTCATTGGTAAAATGACTTTCATTGGCTCACTTTTGTCTCCACAATCAAATATAAAATACTCAGTTTGACTTTTAAAGCTCTTGATAGCTGGGCTTCTTCCTGCCTTTCCAGTCTTCTCACACTGTAGTACTCTATGATCTAGAGATTGTGCAACTAGCTCCTTCTCAAACATGATATTTCATCTCCCAACTCTAAAGTGAATTTTCTCTGGCTGTCTCCCATCCCTGGAATGCTCTCCTTCCTCATCTCCATCTCCTGGCTTCCCTGACTTTCTTCAGATCTCAACTAAAATCCCAACTTCTTACAAGAAGCATTTCCATGTCCCTCTTAATACTAGTGCCTTACCTATTTTATTATCTCTGGTTTATCCTGTTCCTATCTTATTTGCACAAAGCTGTTTATATAAAGTCACCTCCTTTATTAGACTGTAAGCTCTGTGAAATCCAGGATCTGGTACTTGGGTTGAATTTATCCCCCTCCTCCCATCCCTACCCTCTTCTTTGTGTCCCTAATGACTGGAACAATGCCTGGCATAGAGTAGACTCAAAACATGTTTTTAACTGACTTGACTTACTCCCTCTTCCCCCAAAGCAACAAAGAAGACTCAGGGAAAGACTTAGACTTTTGAGGGAGTAGGTTGTTGTTTGTCCTTCATTCTTGAAGAGGACCATCACATCAAGAAGGAGATGTCATGACTTGTGAATTTGTGAGTGGATTTAAGTGAGAGAAGGTGGTGCAAAGTCAACCAACCTCACTCCTCCAGAGTCATTTGGGTCCAATGATGAGATAGAGATCAGGATGATTGGAGATGGCCCCTAGGGAGTAGGTATTGACAAGTTAAAGACAATTTGCTCAGTAACCTCTCCTAAATGCCCCCATTTCCTCAGAAGGCACAACCATTCTTCTAGGAATTAAGATTCATAACACTGGTGTTATCTCCAACTTCTCATTCCACATAGGCAACCAGTGATCAGACTTGCCATCTCTACTTCTACAGCAGCAGTTCTCAACCTGTGAGTTATGTTCAATTTGTAACAATGAAAATACATCCTGCATATCAGATATTTACATTACGATTCATAACAGTAGCAAAATTACAGTAGCAACAAAAATAATTTTATGGTTGGGGCTCACCACCACATGATGAATTGTTAAAGGGTCACTGCATTAGGAAGGTTGAGAACTACTGCTCTACAGCATCCCTTAGATTCAATCTCTTCTTTTTTCTCATACAGCTACTTCTAATCTGAGCCAGTACCAGCTATTGCCTAGTTAATTCCGATAGCCTTCTACTCAATCTCCCTACCACACATCTTTCTTTCCTCTGATCTAGCTGACATATCATTGCCAAAGTAATTTTTTTCATTGTGTACTTGACCATGTCACTGTCCTATTCAGTAAACTCCAATGGCTCCCTATTACTTCTAGGGTAAACTATAAACTCCTTAAAAAATATCTTTAAAACTCTTTACAATTTGGTCCCAATTAGTTTTTCCAGTTTTACTGAATATATTGCTTCTCTCTCACACTCTGTGATCCAACCAAAACACCATTTTACAAGGTATTTGAACATTCAATGACCTTCATGTAGAGTCTTTGGCTATGAGAGAAAACAATGACCTCAATATATTATTTGCTAGCCTAATTAATAAATCAATTATTAATTCCTGAAACTCTGTCTCTCAGATTTTCCTTTGTTTCAGTATACAGATTCTCATGAGTAACCTGGCAAACCTGTGTGAAAGGTACTACTATTTTTCAGTTGTTTTACTCATGTCCAATTCTTTTTTAAAAAATAACTTTTGTTTATTTTTTAGTTTATATCATTTATTTCCATGATATTTTGAGTTACAAATTTTCTCTCCACCATTCCTCTGACTTTTGAATAGGGTAAAATGGGTCTCCCTACCCCAGCGCCTGTATATCTTAATTCCCAGTTGCATGTAATTAATGATGATAATAATAATATTATATATATGTATATATATATATATGTGTCTGTGTGTGTGTGTATAACATTTGATTATAGAACTTTAAATTCTAGATTCTTTCCCTTCCTCCCTCATCACCCACCCCCACTAGAAAGACAAGTACAGGCTGTACATGTGTAGTCACCCAGAACATCTCCACAATGGACATCTTGTGAAAGACTGAATATATTTCTCTCCTTCCTATCCTGCCCCCCTTGTTCTATTCTCTACTTTGTCCCTGTCCCTCTCCCTCCCTCCCTCAACCCTATCCCCCACCTTCCCCTCCCCTCTATCATCCCCCCTTGTTGGGAAAGATACCCAATTTAGAGTGTTTGTCATTCCTTCCCTAAGCCAAATTCAATGAGAGTAAGGTTGACTCAGTCCCTTTTGCCTTCCTGTTCTTCCCCTCCATTGTAAGTTATCCCTTGCCTCTTCAATATGAGATGATTAACCCCATTCTGTCTCTCCCTGTCTCCTCGAATTCCATTCCCCTCCCACCTCTCAATTTCACCTTTTAAAATATCATCCCTTCCTATTAAATTGATCCTGTGCCCTCTGTCTATGTACACATATATACACACACTTAGATTTGTATTCATACACACACACACACATATATAACCTCCTATATAGACATATATGTATACATATATATACATTTACATTCCATTCACCTCTCATATTGAAAAACATTTCATAAATTACAATTATTGTTTTTCCATATTGGCATGTAAATAGTTCAACTTTGATGAGTTCCTTATGATTTCTTTGCCATGTTTACCTTCTCATGCTTCTTGTATTTGAATGTCAAATTTTCTATTCAGTTCTGTTTTTTTCAGCAAGAATGCTTGAAAGTTCTCCACCTCATTGAATGACCATATTTTCCCCTGAAACATTATACTCAATTTTTCTGGGTAAATGATTCTTGGTTTTAATCCTAGCTTCCTTGATCTCTGGAATATCATATTCCAGGCCCTTCAGTCCCTCAGTGTAGAAGCTGCTAGATCCTGGGTTATCCCTATCGTTTCCACAGTATTCAAATTGTTTCTTCTTTGCAGCTTGTAATATTTTCATCTTGATCTGGGTGCTCTGGACCTGGCTATAACATGCCTAGGAGTTTTGCTTTTGGGATCTTTTTCAAGAGGTGGTCGGTGAATTCTTGCAAGTTCTATTTTGCCCTCTGATTTTAAAATATCAGGGCAATTTTCCTTGAGAATTTCTTAAAGGATGTTTTCTAGGTTCTCTTTCAGATCATGGCTTTCAAGTAGTCCAATAATTTTTAAATTGTCTCTTCTGACTCTATTTTCCAGGTCAGTGGAATATTTGACATTGCCTTCTATGTTTGTATTTTTTTGGGTCTGTTTACTAGCATCTTGATTTCTCATAAAGTCATTTGCTTCCATTTGCTCCACCCTAATTGTGAAGGAATTATTCTCATCAGAAAGCTTTTGAAATTTTCTTTCCATCTGGCAAATTCGACTTTTTAAGGCATTCTTCTACTCATTGGCTTTTTGGGCCTCTTTTGCCATTTGAGTTCATCTATTTTCTAAGATGTTATTTTCTTCAGTCAGGTTGTTGACTTTCTTTACTTGATTTTCTTGCATCATTCTCATTTCTCTTCCCAATTTTTCCTCCATTTCTCTTATTTGGTTTTCAAAATCCTTCTTAAGCTCCTCTATGGCCTGTGACCAGGTTACATTCTTCCTGGAAGCTTTTGATGTAGGAGTTCTGACTGTTTTGTCATCCTCCTGTTCCATGCTTTGTTCCTTTTTGTTCCCCCAAAAAGGAATCTAAAGTTGGATTGCTGAGTTTTCTTTGCTTCCTTTGCCTGCTCAGTTACTTGACTTTTGGGCTCAGTAGAACTCTGCTTTCAGAGGGGAGAGCTCTGTCCCAAATTGCTGGGGTTTTTGCAGCTGCTGGTGCTATTAGGAGGTAGCCACCATCTCTGCAGCCCTCTCCAGATTTGGCTCATTGAAAACACACGTCAGGACCACCACCCAAGACCATGATCCCGATCCAGGCTGCTCAATGCAAGAGCACTTAGCCTCTGAATGATCACTTGGCTCCCCTGAAATCTGCAGGCCACAAGCTCTGAATTAGCCAGGTGGAGGAGGCTGCATGGCCACAGCTTCTGCAGCTTTCTTGTGTTATGCCCTAATTTAAGTCCTGGGGCACCTGCCCACTACCTGAGTATGGCCCACCTGTGTCCCACCATTAAAGCCCCTGTTATATTTTTGCCTCTCTGCCCTTACTTCTCTGTCATAGCCTGTAATTGCTTAAGGCAAGTCTGGACAAGTTACCACCCAAGGCACCCCAGCTTCCTCAAATTAACATTCTATATTTTTCCAAGGACTGGCCTGGGGTGCAAGATTAGAGATCACCTCATCCTGTTCCACTAACTAAGAAGGGTCCCCACACCCCTTGCCCAGAACATGACCCTGGGACTTTCCAGTCCCCCTCCTTGTGATCATGCTCCCCACCTGTTCTGGGAGGGACCCTTATGTCATTGGGGGTTGGACCCTAATGCTTTTGTACTCCTGAGCTATATTCCCAAAATAGCTAACCAATCTGCTCTTTTAGCTTTTGTAGACATCATAGCTTTGTCTAGCGCCCTTCCCTGGTTGTAGTTCCTCTTTTTGGTCCATATAATCAAGTCTGTGGGATCCATTAGGGGCTGCCAATTTGAGTGAGAACTCTGGCAGTCATGTGCTTGATCAATAAATCCACACCTAAATTTACCTTGAACCCAGGTCTCGGATCGCTTTTATTCTCGCACAACACTTGCCTTGGGGGCAAATGGCTAAACCTGCTTCTCTCCCCCAAATTTAACCAAGTTCCACTCACCTTTCACTTTGTCCTTGGTTCTTATGGGCTGATAATTCTGGAAACTGCCACAGCTGCCAGTGATCCACTCTCCTGAAGGCTCCAGCCATGGCTCATCTTGGCCCCCCTGGGGCCAAGCCATGGTTTCAGGCTTGGCTGGTTTCAGCTCCCACCACTCTGCAATGAGCCCTTCCTGTCTGCCTGCTGGGCTGCCTTCAGCAGGAGATGTGTTTTTCTGTACTTTTGTGGGTTCTGGAGCTCTAAAATTTGTTTAGAGTCATATTTTATAGGTATTTGAAGTGGTTATGGGGGAGCTGCAGAACCTTGTTGCTTTTACACTGCCATCTTGACTACATGGGAATTTTTTTTTTCCTCATGTCCGTTTCTTCATGAGCTGGTTTGGGATTTTCTTGGCAGAGATGCTGGAGTGATTTGCCGTTTCCTTCTCCAGATCATTTTACAGATGAGAAACCTGAGGCAGACGGGTTAAGTGACTTGTTCAGGTCACACAGCTAGTAAGTGTCTGAGGCCAAATTTGAACTTCAGAATCTGAGTCTTCCTGACTCCAGGCCCAGCACTCTATGCTCTAGGGCGTCACTTAGCATGAGGAGGAAACAGAGGCCAAGAGAAGTTAAAGGATTTATACAGGATCATACAGCAGATGTCAGAGCTGTGATAAGAACATTGAATTCTTAACTCTCAGGCCTCCATTCTTCTATACAACAAATGTTTCTCTAGGGAAGTCTTAGAGGCCCACCTGGGGTACTTTTGCATCCTGATTGTTAACAAAGCTTTTCTACTAATGTACAACTATTAACTATTCTATTAACAAACTCTTTGAAGAATAAAGAAATTGAGCTCTGGATGGAAATGATGATAAGTGCTGATAGCAATTTCTTGACTAGCCTTCATCCTCATTGCTCTAGGGAGCAGCTTTGGCTATATAACCTTGACAGCTTCAAAGAAAATAGCTTATTCTGATGTCTTTCTTTTTTTTTGTTAATGTATTTTAAATTTTTAAAATTATGAACTTGACAAGCATAGAAAAGAATGAACATTTCTATATACAAAGAACAGGAAAAAAAATTGTCTTGCAAATGAAACTTTGAATATTATGTAGTTTGTTTTTAAAAAGATACATGGAATTTAAAATGGTAGTACCAACATTTCCCTAAATATATCCCCCTTTTGAACTTGCTTTTGCTGTCTTCTGATGAGGTGCAGTCTCTGGGAACCCCCTTGAACTCTCCTTGAATCTTCCCATTTGATGAGGCATTTGCCTGAGGCCATAAGCCTTTCATTATACTTCAGCCCAAATCTCTGTTACTAGCCTACCCCTCCTTTGTCCAGCTACTTCCCACCCTTCATCCTCTGTTCTTCAGAAGCTGTACCCAGGTCCATGGACTCCAAGATAACCAAACTGAACCTAGAACCTGAGAGTGTCAAGCTGAGTATGAGTCAGCCTCCCAGCTGTCTGTCCTAATGGAACCTGAGAGGTTAGGCCCAAAAACTAACTCCAAGATACTTGGAGAGCAAGAAGGGAATAGGGAAAGAGAGAGGCATATGTACCTTCCAGTTCTGGTTGGAGAAGAACTTGAGATTAGCAGTGTTTCCTGGTATTGGGGAACCATAAAATAATGAAGTCAGTGTTCCGTAAAATGATGAAATTTAAGTTTTAGGGGTGCTCAAGACCCCAAAATACCAACATGCTGGGTCCTGTCAAATGAATTTGACTCAAGTCTTCTCTCAGCCAAAGTAAAGCTAAGTTTATTAAAGGTTCACCATAATGGGCAGATTCTTAAGGAGTCTTGTTATCTGTGACACTTGTACTAGAAAAGCAGGCCAGAATCATTGGACACAGAGTGAGTCTGCACTAGATAATTCTCCAGCTTCTTTTCTCATGGAGGCAAGATATACAGAAAGGTTGTGGGAGGAATCTAGGAGTGGTCTATAGGAGGAGTGTGGAGAGGGTCTTCAGGAGGAGTCAACTGAGATCATACTCTAGTAATGATAGGTTAAAGGTGGGAAGTAGCTGTACAAAGGAGGGCTAGGCTAGTAACAGAGATTTGGGCTTATGGCCTCAGGCAAATGCCTCATCAAATGGGAAGAGTCAAGGAGAGTTCAAGGGGGTTCTCAGACACTATACTTCATTGCCTTCTATTTTAAAATTTCCATTAATATTCTTTTTTTGGGGGGGTGTCTGTCACAAACACCAAAACTCTCCTTTCTTCCCCCAGCCCATCCAAAAAAGTCATACTTTTTCACAAATAAATACAGCCAAGCAAATCAACTGTACATATTAACCGTAGCTGAAAATGTATATCTCCTTCTGTACCTCTGGTCTAGCAGTTCTCTGCCCAGAATCAGAAAGCATGCTTCACATCATCAGTTGTCTGAGGGAAGTTATTGGTCATTGTATTGATGAGTTTTTAAATATTTTGAAGTTTTGCTCTTTAAATTTATAACCTTTATGTAAACTGTTCTTATGATTCTGCTCACTTCACTTAGCATCTGTTCATTCAAACCATGCCAGGTAGATTGCTTTTTGTTTAATAGTTTGAATCTTCTGTCCTAGCTAGGCCAGTCTTCTTAGACATTCCCTCAAATACTATGCACATTTCCACAGAAGAAGGATTTTTTTTTTAGCAATTTCCCTGACTATTAATATCAATCTCGCCCCCTATTGACCTAAATTCTACTTTTCCTTCAAAGCATATGTCTTCCTTGACCAAATTTAGGGAAAAAGTGAAGAAACATAAGACTCCCTTCAGCCAAGCACAAGGAAACCACAGATGTGAATTATCATGCCAATGATGACTAGTATTGATGGACCTTTATTCCACGATCTGACCCTCTTCTGATTGCATTCAATTCAATTGAGTAAGTATTTAAGTGGTAGATTCTAGGAATACAAAGATTAAAAAAAAAAAGACTTTCAAGTTCCAACTAAAATTCCTTCTTTTACTAGAAGCCTTCCCCAGTCCCTCTAAATGCTAGTGTCTGCCCTCCATTAATTGCTTCCTCTTTATCCAGTATATAGACTGCTTTGTATGTGTTTGTCCCCCATTAGATTGTAAGATCCTTGAGGGCAGAGACTGTGTTTTGCCTCTTGTATTCCCAGCAATTAGCATTGTGCCTGGCACATAGCAGGTAATTAATACATGATTACTGATTGATTGAGTTCTTAATCATTACTTTAGGCACACATCCTAGGGCCCAAACTAAACTGTAAGATGCATTGAGTAAAGAGGCAGTGTATATCCATTGTAAATTGTATTCCTGACATTTAGCACAAGGTTTTGCATTGTAAAAAGTCTTAAATATATAGAGCATCCTGGACTTTTTCCCTGGGGTATACATGAAAAGGAAGGGTAACTCCCTCCCTGAGATAGACCTCTGGGCCATTTCCCTCACTGGTGACTGCAAGCCCAGGTCACCTCTACTTAACAGTCCAGTTCCAAGTCACTACTGCTAGTGTTCCATTAGCCTTATGCATCTTTCCTGAAGGCACTCCCCTCCACCCAGCACTCTGACCCATTATCCCTCTTCTCTACCTCTTCTTCCTTGGATTTAGGGCACTGAGGGTTCAATGCCAGGGACTTAGGCTACAATTATATTCTCTGTGGGATGGACTACCCCTACTCCTAGTATGACTGTACCTGACTGAGGTCTCGTTACATAGCTTTTGGGACCAGGAACCTACATCCTGCCTTTCACTTGGAATATCTGGATGAATAGCAGGGTTTGCATATGCCAGTAAAGGTGAAATCCCAAAGTATTTCCAAACAAGTGAGCTCCCTATTTCCTTCACCTAGTCTAGTACAATTGACTGAATTTAGACCAGATCCCTAAATTATCCAGATCAGAGTATGCCTGTAGCACTGTGGGTGCCCTCTGGTATGGAAGGCAACTTCTATTTGCATTAGGACATTGGCAAGAACCTGCTGATTATAGGAAACTTACTCTGTGAACTTCAGAGTGCCCTGGGGGTACAAGTATGGTCGTCAACCCTAAGAAAAACAGAGAACTAAAAATTTTGCTTCTAGCAAGTACAAAAGCCAGGGTAAAATTATGGTGAACTGCAGAAATTGAATTATGTTTGATTCTACCAAGACCAAGTAACTGGTATGGAATCTCTCTCTCTCTCTCTCTCTCTCTCTCTCTCTTTCTCTCTCTCTCTCTAGTGAGTATATATATATATATATATATATATATATATATATACTCACTAGAGGAGAAAGTGAAAGAACTAGGGCAAAGGTTATTAATCTTTTTAATCTATGAAATAGGTTTGAAGCTCATCGTGAAAGGGGGTGGGAACTGAGCTAGAAACTGAGGAAGAAGTGGCTTCTCATTCTCCAATAAAGAAAGAAGAGACTGGTGGTGGTGGTTGGCTGGTAACTTTGTTACTGATAACACACTGAGCATAGGTTGATGATTAGTAAGATTTGGGCTTACTGTCTTCCTGGCTGATGTGCTCATATTATGATGGAAAGCATCTTGAAATCTGTCAAATGTGTTGAAAAATATTCATTACTCATGTTTCATGTGGGAAATGAATGTTAATATCAAAAAGAAACCAGATACCTTCGCAACAAATTACAAGGTCCTTTGAAAGAAATTGAAGAGGGGCAGCTAGGTGGTAAAGAGGAATGAATACCAACCCTGGAGTCAGGAGGACTTTAGTTCAAATATGTCCTCAAATACTTGATAATTTTTAGTTGTGTGACCCTCATACATGCTTCAGTAAAGACTTCTCGATCATCAGAGAGGATCCAGTGTCTGCATTTATACTCTTGTGCTCTAAGAATTAGGGCTTTCTGTTTCTCTTCATAAGAAAAGGAGGGGGAGGGATATAATAGCAATTAGTTTATCAAATACTTAGCACTTAGTAACTTAGGGCTAAGTAGGGAAGGTGTGAACCCTGTCTACTGTTGAGAAGGTGTGAACTCCCCTGTTGACGGGGAAGAAGGGTATTGGCTGAGACAGGAGGTCAGTGCTGTATATAAAGAAGAATTCTAGAGACAGGGAGACAGAACTGGAATTTTCCTGTTGGAGGAAGCGGGATTGTCTCAGCATCTGGGAGCTGAGCTGCTGGACTGAAGA
>CM053601.1:72786431-72810512 GCA_028646575.1 Pseudocheirus occidentalis | reverse complement strand
AGAGAGAGAGAGAGAGAGAGAGAGAGAGAGAGAGAGAGAGAGAGAGAGAGAGAGAGAGAGAGAGAGAGAAAGTTTCTCTCCGAGCATCTGGAAGCTGACTGAAAAAAGAGATGGAGTTTTCCTGAGACCAGAATCTGGGAAAGGCCACCCAGAAGCCAATATTCTTTCTCCATCCTAGGGCCAGTTGAACTGCTGGAGGACTGAAGAAGCATGACCAGGATAAGACTGTTTATTCATGACCTGGCTGATCCTTGAGTTCCGGGCAAGAGAAGTTGTGAAGGGTTTGAAATGTGCTGGACCCTGTGAACTTCAGTGTGTGCCAGGGATTGCCCTGAGGACTGGACAAGGACCTGGGAGCTGTGTACCTATGAGGACTGGATGAGAACCTGGCAGCTGTCTGCTTCTGCATCCAGGTGACAGTTTGGCTGATTCAGGAGGGAGCTGGGACCATGGAAGGGGATCCAGGAAATCAGAGAGACCACCCAGAGTCAAGATGAAGAAAAGACTTTTCCTTGGGTGAAACTGAGGTTTGCTGGAAACCAAGGGCTGGAGAGTTTCTGTGGTTTTCTAATGACTGTATTAGTGACTAATGATATTTAGCAGTTGGGAATCTAGATTAGTGACTGACTACTAGATGAGTGACTAAGTTAATGGTTGCCCCATGAGTGGAAGATTGATATATTGTGAATTGATTGCTTGAATGATTAAGTGAGAAGAATTTCCCCCCTTGGGAACCCAGGTAATTATTCTTTTGTTCCTTGTTCTAAATATTGTGGCCACTGTAGTTGAAAACTGTGTGGACGTTCTAATATTAAGCTGTTATGAACACTATATTGTGACTTTCTGTGATAAGACTTTCTGTGTAATGTTGTGAATATTATATTGTGAATGTTTGCCTTGATTTGTAATGGAACAAACAGTGCTCACCATTACTGTGTAATCTGAACCTCAAAAGCTGTTCACAGTAGCATTCTTTTGGGAATCTGCTGGCGCATGGCGTTACAAGGGGAGACTGGGAGGAAATGAAGGATCAGTCTTCCTGCCCTGATCTCCCCTCTCTGGCCCTCTTAGCCTCCTCATCTGCAAGGTGGTTTCCTCTGGCCTGAAAGGATTGTCCTGGCTGCTTATTAATGTAGTATGGGCCAGTTCCTTTCCTTTGCTATTAATCAAGAACTTTACCTAAATTCCAAATTTATACTGAAGAAAAAGAAAAACAAAACCTATAATTAGAGATTAATTTTATTGACTTCAAAGGCCAGTTTATTGACTGGCTGGTTTCTAACTCTACTTCCTCTCAGTAAAACTTTTTTAGAGGCCCTTATTCTAACTACTGCCCCAACCCCCCATCCTGGTGGGGAGTGGGGAAGCCCTGTTCTTAATCTGATCAGGGTCCCCTCTAGAAACTTTAGAAAATCCACAGTAAATTTGAATATTACAAAATCTATACATAATTGATAAAATGACCAGAAATATTACAAAATCTTCGTAAACAAAGGTGTTGCTTAGTTTCAATATTCTCAAATTTAGTAAAATCTTTCTTTTCAGCTTCTGTGACCTTAGGGACCTGGGGAATTAACACATACATCTTCATAGATTCTATGGACAGGGCAGCCCCCTTAGACTTCTAGTCTGCTAATTGATTCCCCATTGCCTCATAGCAAACAAAGATCTTATAAAACATTTCTTCCTAAGAGTATTTTCTTTTCTTAAAAAAAAAAAACATTTTGAACTTTATCTTGATGTTAAGAGGAGTAATCGCTAAACCTTTATGAAGGAAAATTAATTGGAAGTTTGAAATAATATCTTTCTTTTTCCTTTATGCAAAATAAACAAACAAATGAATGAATAAATAGACAGATAAATGAATGAATGAACGAATAAATAAACACATAAATAAAGAAACAAACAAACAAATAAATAAATAAACCTTTAAAATTGGACAGAATTTGTAGGTCACAAAATTACAAATATTAGAGATATGGCAATAAAGGTACAATGAATTTCAAATAACATCAAATGACTTATAAATTAATTTATCTTACCACTCCTGACATCCAAGAACCACTTCAAAGTTAGAGAGATAACGATGTTGTATATAACACATGCCAGTTATATTAAACATTTTACAATGTTTATACCATTTCAATCCCAAAACAACAATTATTTTTATTTTATAAATTAAAAAAAAAATAGAACAGGTCAAACAGAGATCATTGTAATTCCTGGTTGGCCAGACCAGAAACTGCAAAGGGTATTACAGATTTGTTGGAACAATGTTAGGTTTTAGCATTAAAACAGTATCTTAAGTTTCATAGTAAAACAATCTTAACTTAAACCCCCTTTTTAAACAAAGACAAAGTTGGAAGTTTAAGATTTCTCAAATTACAATATTTCAAAATATTGCAACCCAAAGTCAGTGTCTCATTCCTCCTCTGACAATATAGTTCTTAATACAACTGTTTATCAGTAACACAATTATTATGTTCTTAAATTTAACTTTGAATTAAAAAGCCAATTAATTACCAGTCTGGTGACCTTAATTTAGTTGTTTCCAAATTGCTTAAAATTATCTTAACCCCATAAAATCCCTATACCATCCCCTTACTGAACAGTAGACTAGGGCAAATAAAACTTTCTGGGCCACACCATGAATCAGTTCCTTAATACCTAATAACAATATATACCTTTTAATCATATAACCATACCTTTCTGTGTTCTACTACTCTTGGACCTCAAAAAGGAAATATTATCCACAAATCTATATATTTTCAGTTCCCAATTCCTTAAAATTAAAGTATCCTTAAATAATATAAATTTCCAAAACATTATATATTTCATATACATCCCAATTAACATACGTAACTATAAAATTGATTTTTTTTACAACAGAGCTCATAATTTTACCAAATTACATAACTTAGAAATGTACAATGTCCCAAACATAGTGTATTTAAAACTTGCTTCCATTCCATTAACAATTTTAGGTGGATTTCCAAACCACTTTACACAAGAAATAAATTATAACTCTAAACTTATGAGATATAGGCTCTGGGAACCTCCTTGAACTCTGATTGAATCTTCCCATTTGATGAAGCACTTGCCTGAGGCTATGAGCCTTTCATTGTGGCTCAGCCCAAACAAGTCACTCCCTAGCCCTCCACTGTTACATCTCTGGGTGGAGGAATGTAGGGAAGGGGTAGGGAAAGAGGGGGGCCCAAGGGTGTTCTTTTCCTCCAAGTCAGCCTCCAAAATCTTCCTCATTTTTTTTTCCTATTTCCAACACAAACATGAAACATTCCAGACACACAGATACAGAGACAGACCAGACATAGAACATTACAGAGTGTACTGGATGGTAATTCTAATTCAAACTGGTCAAAAACTCAGAATCCTTTCCAATTTTTTCTTCCTTTCATCTTTTCTCTTATACTCATATTTAATTTGGTTGAGGATCATTGCTGACTCCCCCGGATCAGAAGACCCCACTAATTATGGAGGAAATGTCTCTTCTCCTTCTTTCAATCTCCTGTGAAGCCTACCAGATGGCATCCTTATCTCAAAGTCAACTCAACCCATACTTTTAGCTGAGAGCCATTGCTGATCCCTCCAGGTTAAAGAAAAACCTAACAAATTAAGATTCAAGGACCCAAAGGGTATCTTACCTATGAGCTATGTGAGCATAGTTTATTTTTATTTTTATTTTTTATTTTTTTGCTTTTTTTGGAGGGCAGGTTGGGGTTAAGTGACTTGCCCAAGGTCACACGGCTAGTTTTTCATGTTAAGTGTCTGAGGCCAGATTTGAACTCAGGTACTCCTGACTCCAGGGTTGGTGCTCTATTCACTGCGCCACCTAGCCGCCCCATGAGCATAGTTTAAATGACTGTCCTCTCTTCTCACCAGCTGGATGAAGTTTCCTGGTTCCTCCCAGTGTGTTACTGTTCTTCCCCAAAGTTCCACTCGCCAGGACTTTACCCATGTGGAGCCAGAGCTCCCCATCTAAGTCCAGAGACCACCAGAGAAGTCTCTGGAGGGTGTCTGCCTCAAGACCAAAGTGGGTAGTAGTTGCTCACAAGTGGGGGGATCCCAGATGAGCCCCCAAATCTGTGTAGAATACAGAGACCCCAAAATCCCCTACTCAAGAAAAATCAAAAGTCAGAGGTATCTTGAAGAAGGGCTAGGGAGTTTTATTCTCTTCCCTCCCCCCATCTCCATCCACCCAAAGGAAGAGAGTGGTCCTCTCCATGGCAGGGATCAAGGAGAGGAGGCATGTTACAAAAGACAGAAAAAGAATTTATAGCCTAACACAGTCAAGCCCCCTCCCCCTGGCTGTCCCTTCTTCCATTGGCTGGCAGGTGAGCTTTCAGTCTTGGCAAGAAATCTAACCCAATGGGAGATAACAAAGAAGTCCACCACTATCTCCTATTAGCAGGGAGGTGGGACAGGGAGCCAAAGTATCATTCATGCCTTTATTTGGTAAAAGCCAAGCAATGGAGCAGAAAATGTCACAAGCAAGGGTGGAGGTCTAAAACTCCTGAAAGGAGAGTAATACTGATGACAACAAGGGAAGTGGGGGAAGGGTCTTAGGTTATGTAACTTCTATCTCTGATTTCCAGATAGTTTCTCCCCCTCCTCATTCTGAAGAGTCTTCATAGAGGGTACAGAGTGTGCTCCACTCAATTCCATGCCCAATTCTTTGTTACTCTTGGCCTAGCCTATCTCTCCATTGCCTGATTGTCTTTTGCCTGTCCCTAGGCCCTTTGATAGGATTAAGTGGCTCTGAGAACCTTCCCTGATTTGAAAATATATTCTGCCCCCAATAGGCTGAATGTAATCACATGGAGCCTGTGTCGGGAAGCTTGTTTTTCAGGAATGCCCATACCTTATTATTTTGTGATTGGGTAGTTGGTCAAGAGGGTTGTGACATTCTCTGATCCAGGAGAAGGCTATATATACCCTGATGTGAGTTTTTGCTTTGGGGCTCACTTTGGAAAGAGTTGTATGATTTGGCCAAACGAGACTCTGGGCAGCCGTTGAGCCCCCTTGGCTTTGAAAACCCAGTTGTTGGGGGCTTCCCTCTCTGGTAACTAACTAGGTATGGATGTAATGGTCAGACAGCTGGAAGCCCATCTGCTGATCTGTTTCTTTGTCTGCTTGTAACTTCTGTTTGTATTTTGTTTGTATTCTCTAAAGTTCAGGGTGTTGACTTTCCCCCCTCCCCCGAAATAAGTAAATGTTATATGTTTGATTGATTAAAGTAAGATTGTTAACCCATTTTGAGTTGATTTCTTTTAGAAAAGCAGATTTAAGAACCTGTGCTAGCAGCCATCCTGGGCATGCTAGGGTGCTTGCTGATACACCAGACTACTTGGCCAATGCTAGAGCCTTCCCACAGTCTTTTTGTATATAAGATCCATCTTATTTCCAATTACGTGTTCAGATTCAATCTGGCCCACTTACATTAAGGTTGCAAATGTTCAAATTACTTAAGCTTCTACGCAATATGCTAGATCTTTAATAAACTTTCTTTTTCTTTAGCTGAAAGAAGACCTGAGTTGAATTCGTTTGGGGACACCCATGTGTCACTATTTGGGGTTCCAGTATCCCTAAACTTCAACATATAATGTAATGATATAAATTTTCTCATTAATTCCTAACCAATCAGTTGATTACCCCCTGTAGGAAACACCCATTCTTCCAAGGGCATATAAGCTCTAAGAGGCATGAAAAACACTTTTGAGGTTCATAGGACCTCCCAGGTAGGGTCAGCAAGTCAGGCCAAAGCTTCTGTTCACTGATTCCCTGGGGACCCTTAGGAAGATCAATGTGGGATACCCCTCAAAACAACTGTGAGGATCACAGGACTTCCAGATAATGTCAGAGAGTTAGCCCAGAACAAGCTTCCCTTTTGGGGGGACTCTTAGGAAGATCCATATGGTGTGCCTCTTAAAATGACAAACCCCTTCTCACTAAAAGAAATCAGAGTGTGCAGAGGAAGGTGTTTATTTTATCCTTCCAGGAAGGAAGCAGGTGTAATGTTCACTAGGAACATACCCCACTCAGAGGAAGCAGGAGTGAGGGTCTACAAGTTCTATCCTTCCTGGTAGATTTAGGGTTAAATCCTTCTACATATAATATACATATATATAATATATATATCTCAATATATATATATATATCAATATATATAATCAAATTTCTCAAAGGTTAGTCAAATTCCTAATACTCCTCATTTTATTTCCTTCTATATATTCTACATTCCTTTAATATATGTAGATTATATGTAGATTACAGAGGTGCAGTAGTGAGGACATTTGAGACCTGACCAGGACCTGACTTCTTCTTTTCTAAGGCCAGTGCTCTGAGCCACATCCCCATCTTTCTAGTTCTCTCTGACCATTGACTTAGTTTCAAGACAGCCAGTGTTTTAGTAAATTAAGATAAGCAAGGCTTCCCAACAGGTATTGATTGTATTCTAATAACTTTTGTGGGTGGGAACAAAACAAGATTCCATTATATCCCCTCTTACAGCTGGCCTCCATGATTTCTCTTAGTTTACAAGAGACAGCCGAATGACCATCCTTTTATTAATTATTCACTAGGCATAATTAATAAAATGATTAACTACCCAGAAATTATATCTCTCTAATTTTTCATTTGGCATAAAATCCTATGAAAGGGAAATAGATGTCTCTCAAGACTGCTGTAATGATACTGAGATTTGAAGATCTTCCATGCCCCTTGAACTTGCTGACGTAGCAGGAAGGGGTAGAGCAAGAGAAAGTGGGAACCAAGCTACCCTCTGTGCTGGTGACTGGAAGCAGCAGGCAGCAGCAGTGGTGGCAGCAGCTTGAACTCCTTTTTCTTTGAGCAAGTCAGAATCTCTGCTAAGGACTCTTGCTGAGGACTGCCAGGATGGAGAACTGCAGACGGGCCAGAGCTGCTGGGAGCAAGGCTGCCTGGATGCTGAGCAGTTGCCCTGAGTGAGGAGAGGAAGATCTTTGCCTGAGGTCGCCTGTCCTGTTTTGAAGGCATGAGAATGTGGGTATTTACTCCTTTAACTACATGTGCCAACTTCATAAGTACTGTATTGGCTTTGACTTTCTGGTTTTGGGACTCAGCCTTCTGATACTTGAATAAATGCTCTGACTGTATTTCTCATGCAGAGAGCCTGTTACATTTTGTGATTAATAACCGTATCAGCATACTTATAGTTACTGTAGGCATTGTGAATGCTGCATTGCTGATACAACTGCCCATTCTCCTTTTGTATAGTTCTAATTTTTGAGAAGTTGGGTTGGCTTGTTCAATTTTTTTTTTCCTGGTACCAAGTCCAAATTGCATTTTTGCAGCATTTACCCAGTATTCCTGGTTTTCCCATCTGGGGCCAAATAAGATACAAAGAGATTTACAAGCCTTAGAGTTAAAAAAAATCCAGGTTTTATTGACATCGATTGATGTTTGATGGTTCATGCTAGCCCATGTATTAATGAAGAATTAATCTTGTCGAAGGAATTTAGGCCAGAACAGTTTGCGTAGTATGGAAGCAATGAAGATGTGGACTAATTCCTGGATTAGGTAAGGAAAATAGAGGCTTTTCCTTACAGAGCAAAGAGGATGGGGTTTGGACTGAGAGGCATTTGAATGCTGTTTCTGGTGCTGAATGCTTGCATTGTTAAGTACCTTGGGTACTTCCTCTCTTTGGAACTCAGTTTCCACAACTGTAATATGAGGTCAGCTTGGGGGAACAGCGGATAGAGCTCTGGGTCTGGAGTCAGGAAGACCTGAGTTCAAAATCTGGCCCTCAGACACTTAGTAGTTATGACCCTGGGCAAGTCCCTTAACTTCAGTCTGCCTCAGTTTCCTCATCTGTAAAATGGGTTATTGTGAGGACCAAATGAAATAATCATTGCTAAAGAGCTTAGCACAATGCCTGGTACTTATATAGTAAGTGCTTTATAAATATTATCGTTATTATTAAGAGGGGTTTGGACAAAATACTATATATGAGAAAGATCTCCCTAACATTCAGAGCTATCTAAAAATGTGATGGGCCCCCTCAAGAGTAGTGGGCTCCCCTTCACTGGAGACCTTCAAATAGAAGGTGAATGATATCATTTTAGGAATGATAAAGAGGAAATTCTTGTACTGGTAGGCGTTGACTAGATGAGGCCCATTACACTTCTTAGATTCTCTGTGGTTTTGGTGAATAGTATGTTGGACCTGCACTCTGAAAGATCAGGGTTTGAATCTTACCTGCGGCATTCACTAGCTGGATTACCTTAGTCAAATCAGTCTCCTTTTGGAAACTCAGTTTCCTCTTCAGTGAAATGGGGCTGATAATACTTGTAGTTCTGAGCTCAATTGGTTATTGCAAGACTCAAAGGAAATAATTTCTGTAAGACTTTTGTATTTTTGCAAATCTTTTGAAAGTGTTTATGAAAAGCTATATAAAGTCATTGTTGTTATTGAGACAGTCCCTTGCAACTTTAAATAATCTGTACCTACAGAACTCACCTTCTTCAGATTCATGTAATACTCCAGAGGATAATTGGGCAGGAGTAGAGATGAGCATTCCAGGACTATTGAGCTGCCTCCCTTTTCCCCTCCCCTTCACACCTCTCTGACAAGCTTTACTTGATTTTTATCTCACTCCTCCGGCTAGTTAAGTGATAAGTGCAAAGAGAGGTGATAATGTAACTTCTTTTGCTCCTGGAATCCCAATCCACAGGCGGCAGCAGCCAATCTCTGACTTATATGGGCTTGTGATTCTCTTGGCATCAGTTTCAGAGACTGTTGGTAGAGGGAGTTAGAGGGCTTGAAAAACCTTCCCACTTTTTAATGTTTCTTTCCATGTGAATTTTCTTTTTAAACTGAAGCAAATTTTGAAAATCTAATTATGACTTTCTCCACCCTTACCTCCCCACAATACACTTAGTAGCTGTAGGCAAGTCAGTGCCCCTCTTGGAAACTGTTTTCTCATCTGTGAAACGGAACTGATAATCCTTGTGGTTCTTATCTCCCAAGATTATTATAAAATCCAAAAGAATACAGTGCATATAGAGAATTCAAACACCTTCCACCAAGCAAAGTCTACAGCTGAGCGGTGAGGTGGCTTACTTAAGGTCATAACATTTTAGGCAATAGGCTAAGCCTGAACCCAGGTATCTTGCCTCAATTTACTCATCTATAAAATAAGCTGGGGAAGGAAATGGCAAACCACTCCAGGATATTTTCCAAGAAAACCCTAAATGGGGTCAGGAAGAGTCTGACATGACTGAAATAACAGAACAACAACAACAATAAACCACTAAACTTTGCTGCCGATAGTGAACAAAAATGCTCTGAGGGATGTCAATTAAAAAAAAAAAAAGGAAAATAAAATTCTTAGGAAATCACCAAGCAGCCTGGAAAACTGAAAATGATTCTGGTTGGGGGTAACTGTGGTTTTTAAATGTAGCCATATTCTCAGGGATCACACCATCACAACGGGGAAATTTAAGTATATATATATATTGCCTTAGTAAAACGAAAAAAGAAAAGCTCTCCCTTCCCTTCTTTTCAGGATGAGTCACAATCCCCTTCAAGATGAGAAAAGTTCTCTCTCTGTGTTTCTCTCATTCTCATTCTCTCTCTCTCTCTCTCTCTCTCTCTCTCTCTCTCTCTCTCTCTCTCTCTCTCTCTCTCTCTCTCTCTTCTCCTCCTCCTCCTCCCCCCCACTCCCCATCTGTCTGTCCGTCTCTCTCCCCCGGCAAGATTTGATTGTGTTGCTAAGCAACCTAAAGTTTTCTTTTTCTTTTCTTTTAAGGAAGTAAAAAGTAAAAAAGGTGTGTATGGGGGTCACAACTGAGAATTCTGTATTTTTGGTTACTAATGTAGCTTGGTATTCTCTTCCACTTTTGGCTAGTTCATATAAGAGGTGTGTGCGTGTATGGGAAACAGGGGTGGGTGGTGGGTGGTGGTGATCCCAGATAAAAATTAAGTAGATGTTTCCTGTTTCGTGTTTCATTTTCTTTCTGTTTGAAGAGCCTTGGGGCCTCCCTGAGAGTTGCTCTCCACCTCTGGGAGGGTCTGTGTGTGTTTCCTCTGTCTGGATTGGTTCCTGAGGCCTTTTAAGTAAAGGCTTTGTTCTCTGGAAAGCGCAGGTCAGTGGTGGTGCTACATGCTGCTACTGTTTGGGGAAAGAAGAAAAAAAATAGCTGAGTAATGCTGAAGTCTTCTCATGTGGCTGATGCAAACCTGAAGAATTTGCATCATCATTTAGCTGGAGTAAGTTGGTATGACAGGAGCTTAAATACGAGCGCTTGAGGAGCTGAGCTAGTTCTAATGACAGGGCAGCAGCAGCAGCAGCAGCGAGGATAGCAGCAGCAGGCGCAGAACGAAAGGGTTAGGGCTGCAATGGGAAAGGCACAGGTGTTCTTGAGGAGTAATTAGAGAGGCTGGAAGAGTAAAACACACTTTTAACGTCCATAACTGTGAACACGAGAGCAACGTGAAAGGCAGCAAGGACAGGAAACAGTACGAACTCAGTTTGGGATCAGGGAGACCAGACCTTGTTTCCAAAGTTTTTCTCCTCCTCCTATCTTTCCCGTTCTCATCCTCCTCCTCCTCCCCCTTGTCTTTTCTGTCCTCCTCTCCTTACTACTACTCCTCCTCTTCCTCCTCCTCCTCTCTTTTTCTGTATTTTTTGCTTTTTTTCTTTTTGTCTCCCCCCTTGGGTTTGGCAGAATACCACTATGGTCAGGAAGTCAGTGATGCCCTCCATCTCCAATGGAGGTTACCTCCAGGGGGATGCTCATGGCCACTTGCCCTCCAGGGGCAGCAAGCAGGCCCCTGAGCAGGATAAGATGGTGCTGAAGAAAAAGATCACGCTGCTGAGGGGCATCTCCATCATCATTGGCACTATCATCGGGGCTGGCATCTTCATCTCCCCCAAAGGAGTTCTCCAAAACACGGGCACCGTAGGCATGTCTCTGATCGTCTGGACGGTCTGTGGGCTCGTGTCTCTGTTTGGTGAGTTTCTTTATAAGTGGAGTCCCTTGAGGGTATGTGTGTGGGTGGCTGCTACAGGGCATGCAACCTGGCATGCTGATTTGGGAGGTGAACAACTCTTCTGCTAGTAGAATTAAAGTAGATGAGTAGAAATGAGGAGAAACCATTCAAGTCATCTAGAAGTTCCTGTGTGACTTGAATAGCCCCCTCTTTCCTTCTCCAACCTCCTTTATTTCCCTTTCCTGATGAAGAGAAAATATTTTTATTTTCTTCATAGTGATGGGAATAAGCACTCATTTTTATTGCCTATAAAAAGGCAAGCACTGGACATTTGTGCTTGTCTGGGCAATGCTAAAGCTTAGCCCCTGAAGCCTCTGAAATGTAAAACCTGATTGGCCTAGTTAGATTCAGTGCTGAGCTGTCTAGCAGTTTTCCTGCCTTCTAATTGGTGAAATAAATAGTGAGGCAGAGCTTTTCCTTAAAATACACACACACACACATACACACATACACACACACACACACACACACACACACACACACACACACACACCCCTCACCTTCATGGATCTGACATTTCCTTGTGAGCCACTGAACTGTAGAAAAGATATGGGAAGACATGCTATAAAGAGTTGTGTCTTTGCATGAGCGAAGGATAGAATTAGCGTGTTATAACTTTTCTTATCCACCCTCCCCATACCCCAATTATCTTTGGCTTAAATATTGAGCTTGGTTGGGTGAGAGTCAAAGTGGTTTATTCAGAGTCATTTTTTTCACTTGTTCTAGTCTGTTGTCATGCTAAAGTTTGATGACAAGATGTCCTCAGTGAAGCTTAATGAACCTGGAGAAAAATGGAAGTTTCCTCCCTCAGTTCAGATATTTGTATTAAAAGTCAACTTAAAGAATAATGGGCATCTCCAAAAGATATCTATCTACTCAAGACGTCAAACAAAAACAAATATCAATCAAAGTTCCTATTAAATTTGTCAGGCCCCCACAATTATCTGTGGCCTAAATATTGAGCTGGGTTGGGTGGGAGTCTGAGGAGTACACTCAGCCTCATTTTCTTCACCTGTGTCTATCGGTTATCCCAAAGAGTTTGGTGATGAGATGCCCTCAGTGAAACTCAGTGGAACTGTTCCAAATTTGAATTAAGTGTCAGATCCATACAATGTTGTCTGTATTGGCCCAGTACATGAAGCAGTACCAGTTAATGGTCTGAAAAGGAACAGAAAGCTAAATCTGCCCTTTTAAAGCAAGGTACGTCCTAAATAAGTTTATTTAAGTTAAGGATCAAGGAGAGTATATACTGATTCCAGAGAGATACAGAAGAAACATCACTTGGAAGTTGAATCAGAGAACTTGGGTTTGAATCCTGACTGCTACTATCTATGTGATCCTGGGTAAATTACTTAACTTCCTTTGGGCCTCTGAATAAGGGAGTTGGACTAGATCAGGGATGGGGAATCTACAGCCTCGAGGCCACATGTGGCCCTATAGGTCCTTGGGTGTAGCCTTTTGCTTGAGACCAAATTTTATAGAACAAATCATTTTATTAAGGGGATTTGTTCTGTAAAATTTGAATTCAGTCAAAGGGCTGAACTTGAGGACCTAGAGGGCCACATGTGGCCTCAAGGCTGTAGGTTCCCCACCCCTGGACTAGATGATGTCTAGGGTCCCTTCCAGTTTTGACTCTGATCCTGTGAATATTCTGACCTTTACACGATAAACCAATTAACCCCTGAGTCACTTTTAGAGTTTTGCTGACCCATTCTTATTTTTCTGGACTCTGAAATATCTCATTCCAATGAAGAGTTCCATTATAAGGAAAGTTAATTGGACGTAAAGTTAATGGACCTAAAACCAGTTGTCTGGATCCATATCTCTTCCCTTAAAACCGAGTGGAGAGTTGGAGCTTTCTCTTCTTTGCTTACTTCCTCCTCCTAGCTAGTCTTTTACATTACCATTACTTTAATTTTTCTTTTCTTTTGGTCTTGAACTGTGACTTCTTTAGTGTAATCAGTTTCTGCTGGGGAAACTCTCTCTACCAATTCAGATCAGCCACTTATGATCTTATAGGTTTGTCTGGGATGCTGAAGGTTAAGTGACTTGACCATGGTCACAGAGGCAAAGGAAGAGCTTCAAACCAGGTCTCTCAGGCTCCTTGGCCAATTCTCTTTCTATGACAGCCTACCTATCTTAGTGACAGTCCTAATAGATCATTTTTACTGACATAATTGTATTCTATCTTTGTGGATGACCAGGACAAATATGAATTTATGATTCTAATGATTTTACTAAAGAGTATAGAATCTTTGGAACAGTATACTATGTCAAAATGGTTCTATGCTATGTTTTTATAGATTATAAGATCAAGAACTAGTATCAATCTTAGAAACCAATTTTTTTATGAATGAGAAAATGGAATCCAGATTGAATATGACTAGCTCAGGGTTACCCATAGGCTTAATAGAATGGCAGATGTATGTACCTAGGCCCTCTAACTCCATATTTACAATATAACACTATATATACATTTACTATATAACACTACGTTTCTGAACATAGAGATATGTAACTATTACATTTATTATAGTATACCATGAATTGTAACTTTGGTACAACTATTGTAGTCAATAGAAATGAATTAAGATCATTAATAAAGAATATATCTATCTTGTTTTCTGTATCAGAAATTGCTTCTACATATATAGTTCCATTAGTTTGATTTATTTATGTAGGAGATATTAAAGATTAATAAAAATCAATAAGATATATTAATTAAGCACTGAAGAGTCCAGAACCTGTAATCACAATACTTGAATTCTAATCCCAGTCTACCATTTACTATCAATGTGACTTTGGCCAAGTCCCTGAAGTCTCAGAGTAACTTCTCTAGGACTCAGTTTTCTATAAAATTACAGGTTGTACAGCATGATCTTTTAGTTCCTGTGTGTTAGGAGTGGTCTGGGTGCTGATCACGCAAAGACAAAAATCAATTCAGAGTCCTCTCTGAATAGAATGTGAACTCACTTGACGGAAAAGGCTATTTAATTATGTATGTAAATTATGTAGAAAATAAAACACTATACACATTTTTATAGATAATGTGTATGTATGTACATACATATAGAATACAGTGTGTATAATGTATGTAGTAGGTATTTTATTTTATACATTTTACATACATTGTTTTATTTTATACATGTTATATACGTATCATGACACAAACACATACGTGTGTATACCTGTTTAATAATTTTTCTATTTGTTTATATTTATAACAGAGGTATGCTGGAGCCAGTTCATATCTACCCAGTTGTTAAATTTTCAATGTGAACATTTACATTTTGGAAAACAGCAAATGCTACAAATCAGCGCTTGATTTTGTTGGTTGTCTATTCTTGAGAAAGTAATGGAGGAAGCATTTTTAATGCAGATAAAACTTTTAATGCAGTTGTGCTTTTTTTTTTAAAAAGAGCTAGTTAAAAATTACCAATATATCTGTATTTCTGTGTGTGTGTGTGTGTGTTTGTGTTTGCATATGCACATACATGAGCCTGTTTATTTGGATAGAGTGCTGAGCTTAAAGCTGGAAAGACCTGGACTCAAACTAGACTTCTCTGACACTGTTTTACTGTGGACAAGTCATTAAATCTCCCCAGGCCTCAGCTCTTCCTGTGAAGGTATTATGACAAATAATACCTTTAGTACCCAACTTGCTTGTTTGTTTTGTGGACAGTATAAATGCACACTGTTGTTTTATCATCATCTACAATCCATCAAATGCTTTTTTTTTAAAATGTGTATCCTTCAAGCACGAAAGCATCAGCATATGGCAATAGGTGAATTTCTATCTTTATATATTTGGTGATCTTGATCTGATGAGTTGGAGGAGTTTTTTCCAGATGTCCAGAAGCATAGCCAACTTTCAACCTCTCCACCAGGATGAATCCTTGAGGTGGCTACATAGGATAGTCAAGATTAATGGGCCTTTGGCATCTTTTAGAGACAGTGTGGAAAAGTTGGTAGGAGATGGGGCTAACAGTCAGGAAGACTTGTGTTTATCTCTCTTTTGGAGCAAAAAAGACACCTGGGTAAACTTGGTTAAATCATTTAACTTCCGTGTGTTGGAGGAAACTCCCCAGGGTTTACTACATGTGGATGAAGGTAATAATGGCAATAGGAATTCCCTAAGATGGGACACTGGAAATCTGATATGCATTAATACTCATATACATCTATACATACATATATATGTTTGTAAATTTGAACATATGTATATTATTTTTATAAACATGTATATGTATTTCAAGCATGAAAGAACTTGTTCTGTTGTATTTTGCTATGAAAATATGTCGATAAGTAGGCATTTCAATTCAGTGCAATTCCATAAGCATTTATTAAGTGGCTACTTCTACCAATCACTGTAGTGGACCCTGGGAAATAAAAAGAAAGAAAAGTCAATTAATCCCTGCCGTTCTGGTGAAGGGTGGGATGGGGTAGGATGGGGTTAAATAACATGTACATTGATAAATGTGTGCAGGATAACTCTGGAAGAGAGAGGATAACAAACTTGGAAGAGTTGTACAATCTCGTGTATCCCTTTGAGATAGGAAAGATATTATTACCCCTATTTTATATGGGAAGAATCAGAGGCATTTAATAATACACTCTTCTGGGCTTGAATCACATCTTAAGCAGAGAAGTTTCACCAAGGAAACACCGCTGTTGGGATATACCTCTGGTTCCCCTTGAACTTGTGTTCTCCTATTGCTTGTTGCTAGGAGTGTACTCTTACAAGAATCTACTTATCTCTGTTTGCCTACCATATATCACTGTATTGCTAGGATTTTGACAGGAGTGCCACTTCAAGAGAAAACTAAACAAAATTTTAAAAAAGGGAAAAAAAAACCCCTCTGGTGCTCTGGAACTAGGCTTAGGGGAGGCCAGAGCTTTGACTCAAGACCTTTTAAAGGCTTAGTGTCAATAGATGGATTACACATCTTGTTCTGAACTTCTCCCTTCTGGGCTCTGACAGTTGTGAAACCTGAGACCTCTGACTGGAAAAGCCCTTTCCTTCAGAACTTACCAGGTTAAACCTGAGGGCAACCATCCTGGTGTGTTAATGGAGAGCAGGTTGAGCTATTTATTGATTCCTCTGGCAGCAAGCGGGTCTCTCGCTGGCTTTTAAGAACAAAAATGCTAACTGGATCTTTTGGATATTACCAATAGAATCTCTCGATAGTACCTGGGTACATCTAGTTTGCTCATCTATGTCTCATACTAAAGATACAATAAATGGGATTTTAAAAGTCTCTGAATAGCCAAAAGAGACTCATATTGGACAGTTCCTAGTGGTGAGTCTCCCTATACTGTGCCTATAACCTTTAGCATATTGTACTATCATGTGATGTTTACTAGTACCAAGTAAACTAAGCAAATAATTTCCTTTTGAATTATATTTGCAAAATAATGGGAGTATTGTTTCATGATTAGTTTACCTAGGAAAGTGAATTAAGGCAAGACTTATTTTTGTTTGTCCTTTCAACTTTCCCAGAAAAAGGTGTTCATCCAAGAGATTTGGCCTGACTCTAATTCAGAGAACTATTGTAAGAGTTTTGTCATTTACAAATTGAGTCCTTCAAGTTTAAAATTGTCAAAGAGTACAATTAGGAGACTCTTAAAAAAAAAGCTACCAAGGGTTCTTTATAATTCTTTGACACGGAAGCATAATAATTCAAAGTATTCTCAAAGGAAGAATGGGATCAATTGTAGGTAATTTATTATCCAAGGTTATCCAGCTCTGCAGATAGGTTAAATGTTATTCCTGTTGAAGGAAAGAAAAACAATTAATACTAATGATATACTGTATATGTTAGATTCAAGTCTGCCAGAAACATTTTATTTAATCTACTAATTTATAACCAAGCCATTTGTAGCTTTTTACAGTTGGAGAAACTGAGGCAAATAGAGATTTTTTTTTTTCCTAAGTGACTTGCCTAGAGTCACAGAGCTAAGAATCTGAGGCAGGATTTGGACTCAGGTGTTCCTAACTCTAGGTACAAACACATCCATTGTGCCACCTAGCTCTCTCTGAGAGGAATTGGTGGGCATTGTATAAGATAACTGATTTTCCCATTTGAAAAGATAATACAGATAACAACTGCTACTTATTCCATGTATCCCAAAACTTTGAGTTTTCAATAGCTTACTTAAAACTTAAAATTTACATACCTAGGATATGTAAGCTTTTAAAACTTAAAAGTGCACTAAGATTTTTGGGAAACACCAAAGGGTTATTTATGACATTCTTATATACTAAATTTTGCAAAATGATTTACATTATAAGGAAACATTCCTTCACAAAGGCAGGATGACTTAGCAATTCACATACTAAGTCCCAGTGGTTGTATCTGAACTAGGAGCTCCCTGGTCCACATCCAGGCCTCAATATAGAGTTGTTATTTTTAAGGTTGCCCTTTACCTAAAGATTTTGCTCTGGTGCCACCTGAATATTTTGACATGATTTTTTTCAAATTATAATTCTTTTTTTTCTTCATGAATCTTTCATAGGGGCTTTGTCTTATGCTGAATTGGGGACATGTATAAAGAAATCTGGTGGTCACTACACTTATATCTTGGAAGTCTTTGGCCCATTACCAGCTTTTGTTCGAGTCTGGGTGGAACTAATCATAATACGGTGAGCACACTGGTTTGCTTTTCTTATCTTCTTCCTTTCACCTGTAGACTACTTCTGAATCACCTGGATTACTTCCAGCTAATAGTTTGTGGCACATGTGTTTACAGAAAGTGTGGAGGAGGCAAAAAGACATGTGTAAAGTCTGGCCTCTGAAAAATATACTAGTTTTGTGATCCTAGATAAATCTCTTACTCTTTCAGAGCCTTAGTCAACTCTTTGAGACTGTTATAGACAGAAGTCAAAATGAATCTGTGGAAGAAGCTGACCTAGCGAGGCTTCCGTTCATGAATGAAATCCATGCATGGACGTTCCCCCACTAAAAAAATAAATAAAAAAAATATATTTTTATTATAATATTAAATTATAAATTAAATATATATAAATTATACGTATAATATATACATTAAATATAATAAAACTATAAATAAAATAATACAAATTAAAATATATAATTTTTCTATACTTAAAACTTGATGTTTGCCTTCTGAATTTTGATAGTCAACAAACATTTAAGTGTCTACTACGTTCCAGGCACTGCGCTGTGGGAAATTCTATTTTATTTGCTGCTACTCTATTCCCCAAACATGGTAAAACATCACAAGTACCCAGTGTTTCACAAGTTTTCAATTATTCAGTTTGCAATTCTAGCAAACATTTGGTTTTTAAGGCTTTAGAGCATGAAATTACCCATTGGAATAGCAAAATGATGCCTTGAGTATGGATGATTCAGACCCTGCCCAGACAGGAGTGCAATGTTAGCATGACTTGAAACTTTCATGGACTCCAAATTACACAATTAAGCCCATATAACTTTTACGCCATTCTAGTGGTTAAGAGGCTTTTGTGTCCTCCCCAGATAGCTTGGTGTGTCCCTGGGTCCCCTCAGGTGCTGCCTGAGCAGTTTGCTTATTCATAGTGACTCACTTCCTCCCATAAAGAATCTAAGAAGTTCTAGTTATGTAAGCAGTCTTTCTTGTATTGTTAAAATTGATCTTCCTGATTTCTTGGTTGGAAATTTAAACCTATAATGCTAAGTCCCTCTGAATTGCAGTTAAAACACCGGCACACACCCCAACCCACCATATAAACAACCTTTTAAAAACCCTCTCATGCCTTAAAAAAATTGTTCTCATCCTCTTAACTTGCCAATTTCAAAACTTAAGCCAGGATTTTTCAATTCTAAAGTCCACCATACTAGCTGGGGGAAACATTCACTGAGTGTCTAATTTATCAGAATTGCACTGCTGAGTTCCCATGGTAGCTTTTATTTCTGTCTCCCATAGCTCAGAGGCAAATGATTTACTGTTAGAGAATGGACTTGGCACCAGAGATGATGATTTCCATGGTCAAAGGAATCTCTCTTTCAACAAAAAGTTACAAAGGAGTAGTGCCCCCTTACTGGAATTTGTTTTCATTTCAAATGCTTTTTCATGGTTTCAGCTTTATCATAGTGGAATCCCAATAAGGAAATATTTCCTTTTCTCCCTCTAAAAATCTTCCTGCTCAGGTTGCTTTCCCAGCTGGTAATCTTTTGCACATTCCTGCCCTACTCCTCCTGCTCCTCTGAATCCTATCCCTAGTTCAGTGATTAGCTCAGTCAGTCTACATTTAATAAGTGCACTGTGCTTGACACTGGGGAAGCAAATCAGAGCAGAAGACAATCTCTCCCCTTAAGGAATTTACAATCTTATGGGGAAGACGACTTTCTAACAAGCATACCAAGGAGATAAATAGGAAATAAATAGAGGAGGGAAGGCACTGGAATTAGAAGTTGTGGGAGGCTTCCTATTGGAAGGTGGAGTTTTAGTGAGGATTTACCAGAAGCCTAGGAGGTCTGTGGTAGGAGAGGAGGGAGAGTGCTCCTGTCTTGGGGTACAGCCAGAGAGAACACCTGGAGATGAGAGATTGCCAGGAGGCCATCGTCACTAAGGGAGTACGTATAACGGTGAACCGTATAAGACTGGAACTGTAGGAGAGGGCTGAGTTATGATGAGCTTTGAATACCAAGCAGGAGATTTTTGAGTAGGAGAATGACATGATCTGACCAACCTCATAAGATTATAGAATGCTAGAGTTATAAAGAAATATAGACTGACAAATTTGAGCTTAAAGGGACCTTAAAAAGGAACGAGGTGATATCAGAACTCTGGGCCTGGACTCAGGAAGACCTGAGTTCAAATCCTGCCTTAGACGCTCTGTGACTTTTACCTCTTTGTATTGGTTTCCTCATCTATAAATGGAATATAATATATAATAATAATATATAATTATGTCAGATAAGATTATATATTACACATGACATGACATAACAAAACATAAATAACAATAGCACCCCCCCCACACACACACGGTTGTTGTGAGGGTCAAGTGAGTCGTCATGTGTTGTCATGTGTAAAGCATCCTTAAAATGCTTTATAAATATGATTTTTAATGTTGTTATGTTGTCTCATTTGATTCTCACAGTAAACCTGCAAGGTAGGTACTGCTATTATTCCCTTGTTATGACCAAGGAAACTGAGGTGAATATAGGTTAAGTGACTTGCCCAGGGTCACACAGCTAATAAGTGTCTGAGGTCAGATTTGAACTCAGGACTTTCTAACTCTAGATCCAGTGATCTATTCACTGCACCACCTAGTTGTGATTTGTCCTTCTATTGTACTCCTCTAGTGCTCTTATGCCTTGGATTTGAGTTTCTTCTTCTACTCTCTCTCTAACTTAATTATGAATGCCTGGTCGTTGAGACCATCCCTTTGCCTTCATAGCACAGTGCTTTGCAATAAGTGTCCAATCTCTATTTTTAATGGATTTTGATCTTTAAGAATTTCAGCTCTAATATTTTGAATCCAGGAGACTTATGCTTCCATATGAATGTTGGACTTATGTAGAGTTATAGGCTATACTTGAAATGTCAGATTATTTCTTCCTCCCCGGTATGGTAGGAAGACACCATTAATTTGAAATGTCTATGCTCTTGGAAATCAGGGGAAAAGGTTAGACATTTTGATGACTTTTTCAGTGATAATCATTGTGAGACACCAGAATCTATTACCAAGGGAGGCGGTTTTAATCTTCTCTAGGGATTTTAAAGAAGTTAGTTGATGAGTATCTGGAGTAGTTCAGCATTATGTAGTATAGATGGGCTTTGGAGCTAGGCTGCTTTTTGGCTGAGTGCTTCATAGGCCTGTCCAGAGTTAGGTTGGGGGAAAAATGAGAGGAGGTCACATTCTTGCTCCCCTCTCCTTTCCCAAATTTCACACTTATAAAGTGGTGAGGTAGACACTAAAAAGCATTTTGAGGATTCAGTAGGGTCTGAATGCCTGAATGTTCTTGTGTGTGCGTGCGTGCGTGTGTGTGTGTGTGTGTGTGTGTGTGTGTGTGTGAGAGAGAGAGAGAGAGAGAGAGATCAACCAGTGATGGCAGTGGTTCTCAACCTTCCTAATGCCACAACCCTTTAATACAGTTCCTCATGTTGTGTTGATCCCCAACCATAAAATTATTTTCATTGCTACTTCATAACTGTAATTTTGCTACTGTTATAAATCTTTCTGATATGCAGGATGTATTTTCATTGTTACAAATTTAACATAACCCACAGATTGAGAACCACTGTGGTAAAAGCATCATTATAGAATGAAAAAGAGCATTAGGTTTGTAGTCAAAGGGTCTAGATCTGAGCCCATCAGTATCACAGTCATTATTGTTACAATTTGTTTGACATTGGGTAAGTCACTTACTGAGTCTGGGACTCAGTTTTCACATCTGCAAAGGACAGGGGTAGGTTATATGGCCTCTGAAATAATTAACAACTATGAATCCATGATTCTACCATCCTCCTCCTTCTGCCCAATTATCTGGTGATTATTGTGTGCTAGTCTAATGCTGATTGACATTTCAGCCAAGTGCAGTAATATTAGTGCCAAGGAGAAGTAGAGACTCATAGACACAAATATACATATGTACGTATATTGTGCCCTATAATTATTTGGGAATCCATTAAAGTAAAATTTCTCTCCTAGAACCCTGGTACTACAGAAAATAGAATAGATTAGGTCTGACAGACTCTGTTGAGTCTTGTGGGGGGGAAAGACCTGGTTCTAGGGTAGGTGTAGGCTGAATTGACAGACTAAGATTGATTTGAGAGATATTAAGAAGTATCTTCTAACTTCTCCACCCACTAACCAATAATACTCCCTGATTTCATTGACTCATCCATCAAAGAATTTAGAACTAGGGTGGAATTTGGAAAGCTTCTAGCCCAACTTGATTATTATGCAGATAAGAAAGATAAGATAATTTGTCTTAGGCCACCACAAGTGAAAAGGAGCAAACTGAGCTTCTAATCCAGGCCTTCAGACTTTGCCCTTCAACCCTTTTTCTGTGCCAAACCTTGTCTATAGATGGTTATCATTAAAATGCAAATATGTTAACAATAGCTGGCCTGCAGTATCTTATTATATTGTTGCTTAGTCATTATCTTCTAACTCTTCCTGACTCTGTAGACCGTACTGTTCAGGGTTTTCTTGGCAAAGATATTGGGGTAGATGCTGTTTCCTTCTCCAGCAGATGAAGGTAAACAAAGGTTAAGTAACTTGCCCAGGGTCACATAGCTAGTAAGTATTTGAGGTCAGGTTTGAGGTCAGGTTTGAACTCACGTTCTCCTGACTTCAGGCTCAGTGTTCTATTCACTGAGCCATACAGCTACTTTATCTTGTTATATTAGAGCCTTCCAAATAATAGCATAAATTAGCTTATATTCCAAATAGTTGTCTAGAATCATAGGAGAGTGGAGGAGTTAGACAAGGAATAAATAGGCTTAGTTACCAAGAGGAGAGTCAGGAAAGAGATGCATAGATTTTTGGGGGCCTATCTTAGACTTTCAGAAGGCACAAGGTAGCTGTGCCAAAATGGTAGAAAGATGCTGAAAGGAAAAGGCTGAATGAGTACTGTGTGGGTGGAGGATTTCTCCTGCTTCCCCTTTTTGTTCATATGTGTTCATCTATTTGCATGTATGTAAAACACATTAATATAATATAAATGTATATATTCACATATATACATAGGCATATGTATATACAGGCAGCTAAGTGGTCTAGGAGAAAACATTTAGATGCCCTGTGACCTAGGGCAAGTCACTTAGCCTCTGTTTGCCCCAGTTTCCTCATCTGTAAAATGGGAATAATAGTAGCACCTGCCTTCCAGGATGGTTGTAAAGATAAAATGGGTAAAGCTCTTTGCAGACTTTAAAGTGTTATAAAATAATAGATGCAATTGTTATAATATGTACACAATATACATATACATATGTGTATGTATAGAAACATCTCTCTCCAAACACACAACACACTCACACTCACACACACACACACAAATACACACTATGTAGGCCATATAAAAATTGAATTAGCTGCCTTGGGCAATGATGGATTTACTCTCCTTGATACCTCCTAGCAGAGACTGGATGACTATGTTGGGTAGATTTTAGTATCAGAAAGCACAAGTGATAGAGTATGGGGCCAGGAGACTGGAGGACTTGAGTTCAAATGTGGTCTCAGATATACACTAGCTAGGTAAGTCACTTAAACTTGTGATTTGCTTGGGTTTTTTCATCTGAGCTGGAGAAGGCAATGGCAAGTCACTCTAGTTATCTTGGCCAAGTAAAACCTAAATGGGGTGATGAAGAGTTGGAAATAACTCAACTACAACAATGTTCTAGGGATTTCTTTTATGTTTGGTTTGGCCTACATGGCCACCAAAATCCCTTTTCACTCTCTATTTTTTGATTTCATCAGGAAGAACAGGGTTCAAATTCTACCTCTGACTCTTACTAGCTGTGTGACCATGAGCTGGTCCCTAATTCTTTCTAAACCTCAATTTCTTTATCAATAAAATGGGGACAATAGTGATTCACAGGTTTAATGTGAAGATTAAGCGGCATACCGTAGTAAAAGTCCTTTGCAAACCTTAAAAAGTCATGCAAACATCAGCTCTCATTATTACTGTGATTTTATGAAGTACATCAAAGATCTCTAACATAAAAACAAGCATTTCATATACTAATGAATGATAAATTGAAGTAACAAAAGTTGAATGCAAATGCTCTCAGCTTTTTCCTCTCGTGACCATTTTCTCTGTATTCTCCAGCCCTGCTGCTACTGCTGTGATATCCTTGGCATTTGGACGCTATATCCTGGAACCATTTTTTATTCAGTGTGAAATCCCAGAACTTGCAATCAAGCTAATTACGGCCGTGGGCATCAGTAAGTATCACAGGCATGAGCATGAGCAGTGCATAAAGTAGTAGCTGAAGTAATTAGCTTAATCCATGTTCAATCTCTTCTCACCATAGACCTCTCCTCACATAACTCTTTTTCTTTCATGCTGGTTCTGG
>CM053601.1:72729712-72786331 GCA_028646575.1 Pseudocheirus occidentalis | reverse complement strand
CTCTCTCTCTCTCTCTCTCTCTCTCTCTCTCTTTTTTTCCTTTTTTGGGAAGGGGGAAGATAGGGCAATTCAGGTTAAGTGACTTGCCCAAGATCACATGGCTAGTAAGTACTGAACCTCTCTTTACCCCAGTTTCTTTTTCCATAAAATGAGAGTGTTGGGACTCACAGCCTCTAAGATCCTTTCTAGCTTTGAATTAATGGTCCCATGAAATGCCAGGTATTGGTAAGATTCGTTAAGTTGCTTTCTCCACCGTTGCATTTGATAGAAAATATGGTGCATAGTGGGCAGCTAGGTGGCTCAGTGGATAAAGTGCCAGGCCTGGAGTCAGGAAGACTGACTCAGATATCTTCATAAGTTTAAATCCAGCCTCAGACACTTATTAGTTGTATGACCTTGTGCAAGTCACTTAACCCTGTTTGCCTCAGTTTCCTCATCTGTAAAATGAGCCAGAGAAGGAAATAGCAAACCACTCTAGTATCTTTAGCAAGAAAACCACAAATGGGCATCACAAAAAGACATAACAGAACAACAACAAACAAAATATCAGACTTTTTTTGAAAAATTTGCAGAATAACAAGGAAAAAAATAAACCCATATTTGAAAGCTGGGAAGTAATGATCTCACTGAAGGGAACACCTGGGAGCTTCCAGATGGAGATGTGGGGATTTCATGGTGTTAATAGTAGAGATTGAGCAGGTGGGTTTATGGGTCATGTTTCACTCTTGGTCACATGGTTCATTTCACCACAGTGTCTAAAATGTCTTCCATGTGTTAGACACTGCACTAGCATACCAAGGTAAATGGAACAGTTCCTGTCTTCAGGGAAATTTTATTTCCTTCTAGGGTGTGTGTGTTGGGGAGGAGGGGGAAAGAAAGACAACACAGAGAAAAGTGAATCTAATATATAAATAAAGGATTTTCAGGAGTGGTAGGATGAGTCAAGGGAGGTGTTAAAAGGAAGAGACATTTGGACTTTCTTGAAAGGAATGGAGATTCAGAGTGGTGGAGGTAGAACTTTCCAGGAATGGAAATCATTCTGAACAAAGGCACAAGAGCAGTGGACAGATTCTTGAAGGGAAAAAGAAAGGAAGGGTAAAAGCATTTATTAAGCATCTGCAATGTGCCAAGGACTGTGCTAAGGGCTTCAGGTCTTCCACATTGTCCAAAATGCAGCTTCCTTTTTATATAATCCATCTAGTCTGAGAGATACTAAGGAGAAAAAGTTTGCATTTGAGAGCAAGAAGATTATTGGATAGTTAGGAGAAATACTATGGTGATTTCCTATGAGGATACTTTATTTCACAATCAGAATTCTAGATGGAGGGATAATCAAATAATTGATTGACAGTTTCCTCTGCCATTGGTATCCTTGTAATGTCAAAACAGAAAAGGCCTTCAGGACTGTCGGGGGAGACCTTGAGGAGAGCTTATAGCAGTACGTAGATGAGGTTGGACATATGTGGTCAGAATGTGGTCTGTACGTTGTCGGGACAGTTAAAATCCATAATATCACAGATCCAGTGGAGAATTCAGAATAAAGAATTCAGAATGTCAGAATAAATAAAGAACAGGGATGCGTTCCTTAGCTGTTCTGCTTGCTTTTCTCTGTCCTCTGTTCCTTTATCTGTCTTCACCCCGTGTCAGTAACAAACTTCCTCCTCACCACTTCCTTACAAAATTCTCCTTCTTCAAGAAATATCCCTTCCTTCAAATTGCAGATCGAGTATCATTTTTGACATCATGGATCCTTAGCCTTTTTGGTGTCATGGACCTCTTTGGTATTCTGGGACCCCTTCTAAGCATAACATTTTAAAGTACATGTGACAAAATGCTTAGGATTATATTAAATATGGTTATCAAAATAACAACAATAATACTACAAGTTAGAGACTCCCAACCCACAAAGTCTATTCATGGACTCTTAGGGGGTCTGTGAACCAGGTTAAGAACTGATTTACATAAAGCATTTACTTATTCCTTACATCTGCCAGCAATGTCCTGCCCCCAACTTGTTGCTGAGTCATTTTTGGGTCCTGACTTCCTGACCCCATTTTGAGGGGTTTTCTTGGCAAAGATACTAGAGTTTCCTTCTTCAGCTCTTTTTATAGGTCAGAAAGCTGAGGCAAACAAGGACTTGTCCAGGGTCACATAGCTAGTAAGTGTCAGGACGGACTTGAACTCGGGAAGGAAGGTTAATCTTCCTGACTGCAGGTCTGGTGTTCTATCCACTGAGCCACCTAGCCCCCAACTACCTAATGATATTTACTTACTCTGTAGTTATTCCTTTACATTCATTTTATATGGACTTATTGATGTACTTGTTTTTCCCATTAGATGTAAACTCCTTCAGACTAGAAGTTGTTTGATTCTTTGTACTTCTATCCATGGTGCCTACCTAATGCTGTGTGTGTGTGTATGTGTGTGTGTGTGTGTGTGTGTGTGTGTGTGTGTGTGTGTGTGTATACACCCACACATATATAATATACACACACACACACACACACATATATATCTATATATATATACACATATATATGGTTAATAAATACTTATGGATTGATTATTGAAGATAATCAAACAAGAAAACCAAAATAAAACAGTCTCAGTATTTTTAGGTGAAGGAGAAAAAACAAAACAAAAAGTCCCTTTTCCCCTGCAACCCTAACCCAACCCGGGAAATATTAGTGGCAACTTACTAAATCTGTATGGCCTGTTTCAGTCATCCCTCTTTCTAAGTTCCTCATTTATTACTGTTGAAATGTAGTGACATTTTAAAAGACTTGTATTTCTCCATATATGAAACATACTTGGAAAGTACCTTGTACAAACAGGCCCATGGAACAAGCTTCCTTTGGTGGCATCTGCATTGAGCTTCGCAGTTGTAAGAACTTTATTTCTCTAGCACTTTGTGGTTTATGGAGTGTGTTCTTCACCAGATGCCAGTGTATGGTTATGGGAAAACATATATTTTGGATTTAGAGTTGGTGTGAACTTTTTGGAGGGAAGAACACTGCTCCATCTTCTGCTCAGTCACCATGCTGGTGTTTGGTGTGATGTCACTATTGCCCTAGACTGCCTTGCTAAATCCTCCAGGGCCTTACGTTCAAAGACCATACCACAACAGGAAGTTGCACACAGTTTTTGGTGAGCTAGAGGGAAGAAAGAGTATATTACTACCACAGGCATTAGAGAAGAGCTTCTTAATGTCCTGTGGATCCCTTGACAGTTTGGTGAAACCCATGGGCCCGTTCTTGGAATAATATTTTTAAATGAATAAAAGCAATTATACTGAAATGCAGTCATCAAAATATTTTACAAAGCAAAACAAGTTCATGGACCCCAGAATAAGAACTAACCATTGGGAATGGAGTCAGGAAATGTCCCTGGTAGGTTAGTAGAAGTCTAAGGGAGTCTATGAGATGGAGAGGTTGTTTTTCAGACAAGGCTGATACTTTTCCATGTGAGTGGAGATGGAATATCCTACAAGGAGATCTGCCAGCTTATGGCATCTTGAGTCAGTGAAGTCAGGTTTTTAATTATTATTTTTATATTATTATTTTATTATTATTAATTCTATATCATTATAACTAATAATGTTATTTACATATTGTTATTATATGCCATTTGTGCCAAATTCTGGGGATACAAAGAAAGGCCAAAACACTGTCTCTGTCTGTAAGAGGCTCATATTCTGAAGCAGGAGACAATAGACAAACAAATATTTACATGTAGATATAGAGTGGGTTGAAGGCAATCTTAGAGGGAAGGTACTAGCAGCTGGGGGACCTGGAACGTCCTGTAGAAGGTAAGATTCACACTGAGTCTCTAAGGAAGCCAGAGAATTATAAGGCTAGGTGAAATGGGAGAGCATGCTAATCGAGTCTGGGGAGGGAGGGAGAGCCAGTGAATGAACATAGAGTTGGGGGATGGAAGTTTGGAGCAATGGTCACTGTTGATTGAGGTTTAAATTAGTCTCTATCTAGAGGAGTACCACCAACCCATAAATATTTGTGGAGTTGGTTATGGAGCTGGAGATGGGAAGGATCCAGATAATTGATTTAATATTTTGACAGATTTAAATGGTTTCTTTCCCATCTATCCCAATGATTTCTTCAAGCAGGTTCTACTTGTTAAAAATAAGAAACCAAAGTAAAATTGAATTGGACACACTGGTCAACAAATCCGAATTTCATGGAGGAATTAAATAGTGAGGTTTTAATTCAGGAAGGTGGGATTGCTCTAAAACAGATAGGTTAAAAAACAAACAAACAAACCTTACAGGGAGCATGAACTTGGATAAAGCTAGAGATTTTTATTTTGTTTTTACAAAATTGGGTGCATAAAGATATTATTTGTCTCGACTTAAAACACAGGTTCACAAATTCTAGTGTTCCTGCTACAAACTTGACAATGGAAGGGAAATTTTAATCTAATTGGAAACAAAACAAAACAAAACAATGGTTCTTTTCAAGTTGTGGTCTGAAGGGAAAAGCCAACACATCTCTAACAGGAAGGTTTATCCTTAAGCCTGGAAGAGTTGAATGAAAAGGATCATGTTTCCTCAGGGTAAATATCTTTGACCCCAGAATTTAGTTGGAAGATCACTGTCTTCAAAGGTAGTGAGGGTGATTTCCTGCCTGCTGGGGGCAGAATGTTGATAAAGATATGGAGAATGCTTCCTAGTGAACCTGTGGGAATTAAAGCCTTTGGGGAGTTTCTAGAATACTCTTGGGAAGAGAGCAAAGGAATAGAGACTGGCCTTTATAAAGCTAACAGTTTCCAGAAATGAAAGGGGGGCACCCAGTCTTGACAGCTTTTGTGTTTCAGAAAATGTCACTACATCCTAAACAGAACTCAGCCAATATGAAAGGTTTCTGCTTCCCTTCCTGCTTATTTTACAGAAAGGAATCATCTTTGAGAAATACCTTGGTGGGGACAAGGCTGAAAAGACACACTAGCCCAGACTGAAAACTTAGATCAGGCGCCTTTCCTCCGCCATCTTGGCTCCAATCGCAATCAAAAGCTGATTCTAGAAATGGTTTGTTTTGATTTGCAGGTGTGTGTTCTAGGGGTTCTGGCTTAGTATTCTGTGGGTATTTTCCCCCCTTCTCTTGTCCCCTTCCTTGGCTTAAACTTGGGGCAAGTCAGTGACTTCTGATCTAATTTCATATGCTGCTGGGTCCATTGGGGAATATGTGAAGAAGGCAATTTAACATTTAGAATCATATGACATACATTAATTTTTTTAATTTGACTATTTTAACTGATTTTTTTGAAGTATAATGTGACCTTCCTTAGTGGCATTAAGTAATAGGGAAATAATAACAAGAAAAACCACTCTGGAGTTGATATCTGTGCAAATATTATTATTAGAGCTCTTGGCATCAGAGAGTCTTAGTGTTGGAAGGGATGTCATCTAGCCTAACCTATCTATACTGAAGCAGGAGTCCCTTGCAAGATATTGCTGATAAAAACTCATCTAACCTCTGATTTGCAGTCTTCTAATCAGGGGGAATTCAATTAACTACCTTCCTTTGCCTTTGTGAGAATTCTCATTTGAACAAAACTTTTCTTTAGGTCCAAGTGAAATCTAACAGTACAACGTCAATTTACCTTTCTAGTTCTTCCTTCTGGAATCAGACAAGTCTAATCTCCTTTCCACATAACAGCCTTTTAAATATTTGAATTGTATTGGCAAAGATTTCTTTTTTAAAATTTCTTTTTATTTTTTGAAGACTTCTTTTTCTTAAACTAAACATCCCCTTTTCTATCAAAGATGACGTGAAAGCCACTGGTAACCACAATATTACCTTTCAGAAAAAGTTGGTGGCATTGTGAATACAATGCTGGGCTTGAAATCTGGAAAACCAGAGTTCAAATAGGACCTCGGATAATTTACTAACTGTGTGACCCTGGTTAAGTCATTTAAGCTCTGATTGCTACAGTTTCCACAGTTGTAAAATTATAGTATCACCTGCCTTCTGGGGTTGTTGTAAGGATCCAATGTGATGATCTTTATTAAAAGCGCCTAGCACAGCCAACATATCCTAGACATTATGTAAATGTTTTTTTCCTTCCTTTCCTTTCTCTGCACTTGCACCTATTTGGCAGTAACTCAGGACTAAGTTATTCAGGACTAAAAATAATAATAGAAATATTTTCTTTCTACTGCATTCTGGTTATAGCTGCCCCTTTCTTATGTTAACTAAACTGTGTTGGAAACCCAATATTTAATGAATCATTGATTGGTATGGAAACAGAAAATTATACCACTGAGCCACCATATCATTTAGGAGAATGTCAAAGAATACACAGTCAATGTTGCATAAAAACCAAGACCAAAATGAAGATTTGCAGAGGGCTGATTGGCTTGCCTTTTCTATAGAAGTTACACCTGTATTTGTCAGCTATTTTCTTATAATTGCTCATAACCTACATAGATATTAAATTCATTCCATTGAAGGGAAAAAGTATCTATTAAGGGTCTAGTTTGACCAGGACCTAGTCCTAGACCCTAGGAAAAATACAATGTTTAGATAAACTACAATTCCTGCCCTCCTATAACTTGCAGTCTAATAGGGAGCCAAGATACATGCACAGATAACTGTATATAATACACATAATACATACATGAGAGAGGAAAAACACACAATGGTGTAGGGTCCAATGTGGAGGAAAAGTTGTAAACTAGTAGGAATGGGAAAGTGATAAAAGATTGGATATGAATCCAGTTGGTACTACCTGGGAGGGTAGGCATCACAGGCATCCAAAGCAAGATCAGATTACCAATAAACAATCAAAAGTGGTTTTTCTTAAATAATTTTTATAAGTTTATATTTTAGAAGATCATTATGAAAAACAAAAAGCTCAAGCAAAGTTTCATGCAGACTACATGACATGTGTAAACCACAAGGCAGACTTGGGCACAGCATAGAAAGAACCTTTTTCTTTTCTCCATCCAGATCCCACTCATGGATAGTCACTGAATTCAGCAGCATCCTCAGAAATGACCTGTACTTTTCATATTCCTCCTCACCATTTCCCCATATTAGTTATTATACAGTTTCAGTCTTTCTCACTTTTAAGTAAGAAAGCAATTGAATAGCATATAAGTAAATCAAAGTTGAGTCTGCCTGAGTTTTTAGCAAAGGTAATTGCTCCCCCCACCCTAAACTGGCCACAATTAAAACCTAGTAGCCATCCTAAATAAAATCAGCAATTATTAACAGCAAAGAAAGACCACTGTGAACTCTTACATCACCCATGACTTTAATTCAGACCCATTAAATCAGATCCATGTCTAAACTGTCTTTCTTGGGTTTTTACCATGTGTACACCTAGAGTAAAAGGCAAGAACACATGGTTTCTATGATTCAGATAAACCTCTTTTGCTCTAAATCTGAATCTATGGCAGAACCATTCCTGGAACTCAGGTTAAGTTGTGAGCTACAAATTCCAGATGGGCATATTTGAACTGAAGTTTTGTATAGTTATTAGAGAGACAGACAGAGAAAGAGAGATAGAGACAGACAGAGACAGAGAGAGGGAGACAGAGACAGAGAGACAGAGACAGAGATAGAGACAGAGAGACAGAGACAGATGGAAGGAGAGAGAAACCTGTACTTTGAATAATCTTTTGAAATGAACCAGCTTTTACTTTGAGAATCCTCCCTTATTCATTTCCCAGGAAGAAGAGAGGACCAATTTATGAAACTGTGGGATCCCACCTATTTTTTTTTATTGAAAAGCATGAAAACAAAACAAAACAAAACATAAAGCCAATCCCAAACATCCAGAAATTTTTTTCTTCTTTTAATCAGCAACATATGTTTGCCTTATATTTAGGAAGACCCAAGTCTTTTTTTCCCATCTCTTCTCAAAGTTGTGACTTAGATTTTCTGGAAAAACAAGGCTGTCCTATTGCTTTTCTTCCCTGAGTTCTTCTTCTTTCCAATAGTCCTTTCATAAAAATAAATGATAATGTTATAAAGTCTCCCCAAGCAAACAGCAGCCTCTGTATAAACTTCTCGTACCAGTAGAAGCTCTGAGGGATGAGACTTTATTGTTGTTAACCCAAACATAAGAACCCAACAAAAATGGACACTTTTATATCACTTTAATGCTTGCAGAGCATCTTATGCACATCATTTCATTGGATTATCATATAACCCAATCCAACAGTGAATCTGATTTTAAGTATATAACTTTATCTGAAACAAGGCAGTAATTTGGTTAGTACTTTAAGCTTTGCCAAGTATTTTACATGTTATCTCATTTGACCCTCAGAGTAATGCAATTAGGAAGGTGCTATTATGATGTCCACTTTACAGATGAGGAAACTGGGGTTGAGAGGTTAGGTGACTTGGTCGGGGATCAAGTTTCTGAGGAAGGATTCAAACTTGGGTCTTCTTGACTCTATCCAAGGATTATATCCATTGTACCATTTAGCTGCCTCAAATATTTCCTCTCTACTCTTTTGTTCCTTATGAAAAAGTGTTCCCTCTTTAGCATAGGGTCAGCAAATATTTTGGATGTTTGTTTAGTTGGGGGAGAGAGAAAAAAAAATTAAATGAAGACTACCTGCCAGTTATTCCAAGTGCATAAATTCCAAGTGCATAGAATAAGTGATACTTTATATAGTTACTGTGATTCCAGTTCCAGTTGGATTGGGAGGAAAAATCCACTTTTAGGAAGGGGAACTTGGAATGGCTTGAAATATTCTAACTACAGGTGATAAGGCCACATAATCCCTGTGTGCCTAACAGGCTTTCTGCTAAAGGGCACCACTACCAACAGAGGAACCTGAGCAACCTTGGCCAAGATCTGCCAGTTTTACTCTGTGAATCAGGATTAATTTTCACTAGAATAAGTCTCTCCCCAGGAGAATGATGATGGACTATGGCTTTGAGTTCACCTAAGCATGGAAAAGCAATCTGGCAGATGTGCTTTTTACCTATTTAATCTGATAATCAATAAATAATTATTAAGTACCTACTTACTAAGTGCCTCAACAAGTTTTTTTTTCCAAGTGCCAGACACTTCTAGTTGCTAGAGAGTCAAGTGCAAGGAAGGAATGTAAGTCTACATTCTAATGGGGGGAGATAAAAAGGACCATATATATCTAATATAAGTCTAAAGTGAATAGATATAAAGTAGTCAAGTACAAGATAGTTTGAGTTGGGAGAGGGCACTGATATTTGAGAAGAGGAAATCATCAAAAGTTTCATGCTGAACATGTTGCCTAAGCTGGGTTTTGAAGGCAGAGGAGTATGAGGCAGAAGTCATGTGAGCAACCCAGGGGTCAGTCTGGCTGGATCACAGAGTACAGAAACAGGAATAATGTCCATTGAGGCTTAAAAAAAAAAAAAGATCAGGGCTAGGTTGTGGAGGGCTTTCAAAGCTAAAGAGGAATTTGTTTTATCCTATAGGTAATAGGATATAACTGGAGTTGGTCAAGTGGAAGAATCACATGATTAGATCTGTCCTTTAAGAAAATTACTTTGTCAGCAGACTATAGATTATATTAGGGTGGTGAGAGACTTGAGGAAGGGAGGCCGATCAGGAGTCTCTTGCAATAATTAGGCAAGAGGTGATGAGATCCTGGACTCAGGTGGTAGCCGTGTAAATGGTGAGAAGGCTCAAATGGGAGAGATGTAATGGAGGGAGAAATGGAAAGATTTGGCAGCATTTCAGATACTGTGTGGGGTGAGGAAGAATAAGGGGTTGAGAATAACACCAATATTACAAACCTAAGAAACTGGCAGGATGGTGGTACTTTAGAAACCCTGAAGTTTGGAAAAAGAGAAGATTCAAGATGAAAGATTATAATTTTGATTTTGAACTTGTTAGATTTTAAGATGTCTCTGGGACATCCAGTCTGAAATGTCATACTCTATATTCTCCATTTGCAGTGGTGATATTATAAAAGAATAACCATTTAAAAAATCACATTTGTCACATCTGACGACTGAAATGTTTTATTCTGGGAAGCATTGAAATGATTATAGAAAACTTCTGTTGGTCAGGACCATCTGAGGCAGTGGTTCTCAACCTTCCTCATGTCGCAACCCTTTAATACTCATATGTGGGTATATCTGCATGTGGGTAGACCTGCCTGGAAACGGATAGAGGAGCTGTGTCTCTGTTCCTAAGACCATCGGAAATATATGTTTTCCGATGGTCTTAGGCGATTCCTATGAAAGGGTCATTTGACCCCCAAAGGGGTCGTAACCCACAGGTTGAGAACCACTGATCTAAGGAATCTTCTAGCTCTCAAACTCCTGGGGTAGCCCTTGGGTTCTAAAAGTTCAGTCTTCATGATTGTGGTTTTGGTGTATTTGTGCCCAGGAAAAGGAATATCCAGTAAAAGAGGTTTTGAGGTATTCAGGGTTTTGAGATTCAGTCTTAGAGCCACATAGATTGGTCCATGGGCTTGTTTCTGTTTGTGAGCAGAAGCCATAATAAACACTATGGCTCATGGGAAATCCAAGGAACAGATACCAAGGTCATGGGAAATCTAAGGAAGAGACATTATAGCTCATGGGACACCCAAGGAAAAGACATTATAGCTCACGGAAAATCCAAGGAAAAATAGTCTGAGCTGCAGAAAAGAAGAGAGAGTGAGAGTGGAAGTTTTTTTGACTTTTCAGTTTACTATGTGGGCAACTCTTGTTGCCCAGTAGCCAGTCATCTTTGAGGCAGTTTACCTTCTCTCTTAGTCACAGTAATAGGTCAGAGTTTTCGGGGGAGCCAATTAGAATCCTATGGATGTTCATTTCCTTTAGCAAGGGGGCCCCACTTAATAAGGTTTAAGTCCACAGCACGATGACCTCACATGTCCCATCCTCATATACAGAAGCCCATCCCTGGGAGGGAAGAGGAAAAACAATCTTTAGTGTTCCAAGACCTAGGGAGTAAAGCAAAGATATGGTTTAAAAGGATGGGTCATTTGGTGCTACATGAATACAAAAGGAGAGTGACCAATACTTGGATAGTATTTGGGGCCTTCATTTTTCATCTACAAAATTAGGGAGTTGGATACTTACCTTTAAGGTTCTTTGTAAGCATAAATTTGTCTCTCTTTCTCTCTCTCCCTCTCCTCCTCCCCCCACTGGCCCAGGCTACTGATCTCAGCTCTGCCAATGACTACTTGTATGGCATTGGCAATTCAATTAACTTCTCACTGTAAAACAAGACAGATGGACTAGTTGGCAAGTTCCTTTCAGCTTTAAATCTAAGGTTATAATTTTCTCAGTGTGTGGGAACTCTTGATATAGAAACTTCATGGGGGAAAACTAGAAATCATCACCAGAGAACTGGGACTAGTACTAAGAGGGATCAGGGAAGGCTTTTTTAGAGGGTTAGATTGAAGCTTCAAAGCCAGGAAAACTAGAAGGTGTAGACAAGGAGGGAGTGAATTACAGGCACAAGAACAGCCAGTGGAAATGTCTAGATGGAGTGCCTTGTTTGAGCAAGAATGTCATTAGAACTCAGAATATGGGGAAAATGTGATGTGAAAAGGTTGGAAAGGTAGAATGTTTGGCTTTGAATCCAAGGAGAGAGTGTTATATTTGATCCTGGAGGTGAGGACCACTTAACTGAAGAGGGGGTAGATGTGGTCAAAGGAGCTTTAGGAAGATCATAGCCGGTATATGTCCAGAATGCTTGACTTGAATTCGGGTTGTTTTGCTAAGGATGGTTCTCTATCCATTATAATACCTTTTCCTTGTATACCTATTATCCTATTCTATTCTATTTCTCTTTCCCAAGGTTCATCCAGGATTTTAGGAAGAACTAATAACAATAATACTCATTTACATATTGCTTCAAAACAATCCTGTGAGTTAGGGAATATAAATATGTTTATGAGCAAATTAAGAGATTTGCCCAAAGTCACATAGATAGTAAATGCTGAAGCCTAATGGAATTTGTAGTCTTCTAAGTCATGAAGTCAAGGCTTTTGGTGTTCAAGACAAGGAGCTAAGAGTTTAATTTCAAAGACTTTGGAAATGCTCAAAATGGCAAAGTTCTGGAGATCTCTATTTGTTGATGAGGGCTTAGTGCATCAAGAAAGTGGGTTTCTTATGTAACTGAATGAACATTTTGAAAAGATTGCTTCTTTGCACACACACACACACACACACACACACAGCAGCTAGAAGGTACTTATCTTCATTCTGATAGCAACTTCCTTCAGTAACTTTTCATCTTCTTTCCTTGCAGCCACAGTCATGGTCCTGAATAGTGTGAGTGTCAACTGGAGTTCCAGGATCCAGATTTTTTTAACCCTTTGCAAGCTTATAGCAATTCTGATAATTATTGTCCTTGGAATTATGCAACTAATTAAAGGTAGGCACTGGAAAGTAAATGCTTTTTTTAATGACTTATCTGCTTTTGTCTTCTCCCACCAAATTTGAGCTAGCACTAGCGGAATCTCTTAATTAGCCTCTGCTTGTGAAACTTAAGCTCTATACCATCATTTAATTGATTTGAAGTGTTGCTACTTTGGGGGTGAGATGGTATTTACAGCTGTAGTCTAAAACAGGAGGATGAAGCATGGACCCTGCATAGAAAATGAAGTCATACTGGATTCTTCCAGTGGAAAATGCTTTGACTGAAACTTTTCTAAGGCATCATAGAATCTTAGATCTAGAAGGATCCTTTGAGATGAGTTCATCTGGGCCCTTTTTATTTTTTTGTACTGTACATTTTATTGATGCCTCCTGCCTTTTAAAAATAGTATTTTGTTTTCTTTCTTTGCGTTTCTTTTGCTGGCGGTGTATATGTCATCTTTGTGGTCTTGCTTAATTTGTTCTTCATCAGTTCACATTTTCCCCACATTTTTTTGAATTCTACATAACTGTCATTTCTCTAATGCAAAATTATCCCATTATATTCACATATATCATTTTTGTTTAGCCATTTTACAGCCAACCCACAACTACTTTGTCCCCTCTTCTTTTCTATCAAAACTTTTGCTGTAGGAATGGTAGCACTAATTTGGTTGCCACTTCTTAGTCTAGAAGGCACAAGGGGGTGGGGGCGACATTATGGGACACATATGTGGTGGCAGGTCAAATTGAACAGGATACACACTGGTTTCAAGACAGATGCCTAGCTGGGCATGTGAAGTATGGTCTGGGCCCTTTCCTGTTTAGTTTTGCTAAATGTAAGGATCTGCTCTATAGGATCCTGCTCACATAAGATCCTAATTAATACAATTCAATTCAACAAGTATTGCTAAATCTCTACTATGTTTCACATGTTATACTAGGCACAAGGGAGGCCATGTCTGGGGGCAATGCAAAGACAGAAATGAAACAGTTCTTGCCTTCAGGAACTTTATTTTGTATCTAGGAAACAACATGCATGCAGACCTAAGTAAAAACATATATATGTGTGTGTGTGCGTGTGTGTGTGTGTGCGTGTGTGTGTGTCTGTGTGTGTAAATATATGTGTGTGTACATATACATATACATATACATATACATATACATATACATATACATGTTAATGTATAAATACAAATATAAAAACATATACCTAAATAAATACAAGACCAAGTTTTTTGTTTTTGTTTTTTCAGTTTTGAGGGAGCATGAATAGGGAGAGATCCTAGTAGCTTGAGTGATCAGAAGAGGCTTCATACAAGAATTATCCCTTGAACAGGGCTTTGAAGGAAGCTAGAGATTCTACAGGGTGGAGGAAAAACAGGAATCTATTCCAAACATGAGAGACAAATTGTGCCAAGGCATGGATATGGGTGATGAAATGTTGTGTGTGAGTAACACGTTTGGCCAGAATGTTGAGTGTATGCAAAGGAGCAGTAAGGGATGAGCCAGGAAAGGTAGGCAGCCAGAGCTGGACTGAAGTGCTTAACATGCCCCAAAGGAATTTTACAGATTTAGACACACACTCTCAGGGGTGGCTTCTTAGTTAACTTCATTCAATCAAAAAATTCATTCAACAAACATTTATTAAATTTCTGCCACATATAAGACACTGGGGATTCAAAATGAATACTAGTAAATGATAATAATGATGATAGCTAACATTTATTTAGTGCTTACTTACTCTGAGCCAGGCACTGTGCTAAGCACCTTTATGACCACTTTCTCTTCTGATCCTAACAACAGCCCTAGCTAGGTGTTTTTATTGTCTGCATTCAACAGCCTCTGACTTTGAGGGCTTCAATTCTACTTGGAAGGAGAAGACAGAGGGGAAAGGGAAGAAAGGAAGGAGGCACACATTTAAATAGATATGTAATATGTTCAAAGAGTAATTTCCAGGGGTGGGCAGGGAAAGTAACATTAGTGATACTTTTACATTTTCAATAATAATAATAAAATAATATGATATAATATAATAATATAATGTGATATGATGTACTATAATTAACATATAATATATGTAAAAAATATTATATGTACCAGAATTTTGCCATTGGGGGAATTTATTGGCTATCTGTTGCTAACTTTTCTCCATTCATCTGAGATCACCAGATGTCATAGGACCTAGGTTCAAATCCTGCATCTGACTTTTGCTACCTGTATTATTCTGGACTGATGTCATTGAATTTCCATTATTCCACTCTGTTACCTCATCTGCAAATAAGGTGATTGGATTAGATCCACAGTGGCAAATTAAAATTTACATAGGCCACTAGACACAATAGAGCCATTAAACTATACCTAAGGATCCCTTCTGGGCTCTTTGACTTAGAAAGTTACATTTTTGCCTTATGTTTTATTATATTTTAATTTATTTGGTTAAATATTTCTCTGTTATATTTTAATCTGATTCTGGCTGTACTCAGGAGTGTTTCTGCATCTTGTGTGTTTGACTTCTACGGACTAGATGACCTCTGAGGTCCCTTCTAGCTCTCTATCTATGAGACTGAAACCTCATGGTCTGTTCCCATTTGGCTCTCATTTCCTAGCATGGATGGTGGGGCAGGGGTTGAAATACTAACCAGGTGTTATTAACTTATTGTGTCAACAGCTATCTTTGGACTATAGACTTAGAAATGGAATAGATCCTAGAGTTCATCAGTTATAACCCCCTTTATTTTACCGATGAAGAAAATGAGGCCCAGAGAGATTATTACGTGATGTATTTTGCAATGCCAAACTGGAAGTGCATCATAGAGGTGAAACTCACACCCAGGTCTTAGGATTTACCTTCAAAGCTCCTTCCACTTCACTGTTGCCTCATTCAGTATACTTAAGTAATGGGCAATACTAGGTGTCTAGATGGCTTGAGAACTTCTGCTTAGGAATATTGTTTTTAAATGTTCTTAAAAAAATAAGAAATGTTTATGCTTGAGCCATAATTGAATAATACTCTATTCTTTCCCCCTACTTAATAGTACTTTATTTTTTTTTCAGTTACATATATAGTTTTCAATACTCACTTTTATGAGAACTTGAGTTCCATGTTTTTCTCACTCTCCCTCTCCCCTCCCTGCTCCCCAAGACAGCAAGCAATCTGATACAGGCTATATGTATATAATCATATTAAGCATATTTCCACATTGTGAAAGAAGAATCAGAACATAAGGGAAAAACCATGAGAAAGAAAAAAAGGAGAAAACAGTATGCTTTGATATGCATTCAGATACTATAATTCTTTCTCTGGATGTGGATAGCATTTTCCACCATGAGTCTCTTGGAATTGTCTTAGATCCTTGCATTGCTGCAAACTAAGTCTAACAAAGTCACTCATAGCACAGTGTGACTGTTACTGTGTGTTCAATGTTCTCCTGGTTCTACTTCCTTCACTGAGTAATATTTTCAGCATTAGTGTTGTACTGGGCCTATGATTTTCTTTAGTTTGGAGAACTCTGGTGTTGTTTGGAAACTCCCTCCACTAATGTAGAATCTAACTCTACATTCTAACTATAACTTATTCTATTATTCTGTAGTCTAACAATAATGTATACTCCTTGGCAGCTGCCTGGATCCCTGGGAGGTTAAGTTAACTTGTTCGTGGGTCATACACCTACGGTCAAGACTTAAGGGCAAAGCTTCCTGACTTCTCCAATGCTGGCCTTCTCTCTACTCATTATGCTAAACTCTCCAAAAATAATTATTTTTTGGTTATTTAACAATCCATATAATTATTTTTATTTGATTTTCTAGGTCAAACCCAGCACTTTAGAGATGCCTTTGCAGGAAATGATGCCAGTATTACCAGATTACCCTTGGCTTTTTATTATGGAATGTATGCATATGCGGGCTGGTAAGTTGACTTCTCTATTTTGTAGGTTGCATCCAGTATGTGTAATTGTTTCTAAATATTTTAATTAATATTTTTGGAAGGCAATTCGGGTTAAGTGACTTACCCAGTGTCACACAGCTAATAAGTATCTGAGGCTGGATTTGAACTCAGGTCCTCCTGACTCCAGGGCCCTATCTTTCCTCTACCCACTGTGACACCTAGTTGCTCCTGTATTTGTTCTTTATTTGGAATGAAGTAGTACAGAGTGGAAGCCAGGGATACTGCTTCCCTTAGCTCCTGACCCCACTCCACCCTTATACCCTGAGGTTAAGCAACAATATGGTTTACATATGAGTAAATGCCATTTTTCCAAAACTAAGAATACATTAGATCAATGCAAACATTTATTAAGTACCCACTCTTTGCAGAGAGCACTGTGCAATGATGGAGAATAAAACATTTAAAGAAGTTATCATTCCTGTCTTCAAAGAGCTTATTTTTGAGAAGGGTAATGCACAATATTATGTGATAAGTGCATCAGAAAATTAGAACAAAGTACTCAACAGGAGAAGATGGGAAAAGGGTCAAGGAGAACGATGACCTAAGGACTTGAGGGGAAAGGAATAACGGAAGACAGCAAAAACAATGAGAATGCCTTGATGTACCCTAAATCCCTAATCTTTAAAAGTTGAGACAAGCTGGGGCAGAGAAGGAGCAACAGTTCTTCCATCAGTGCTGACAACCTCTGATTTTGGTGGTGGGAGAATTTCCCTCAGGAATGCAGATCACATAGAGTCTTGACGAGTTCTCTGAGGCTCAAAAAGGCTCCAAGTAGTTGCTTGGGGTGACTCAACTATTAAGTATCAGAGACAGGGTTTGATCTCTGACTTCCCTGACTTGAAGTCCAATGTGCTACCCGTGACTATTCTTAATAGATATTAATACCTTGCTTGTCAAAATATCTTTTATCTGAACTTCTCAAGAGTTGTTTAAACTGATTAATTCTCTTCACGTTCCCATGAGAAAAGAAAATATTTCAGATTAAGAAATCAGTCAGAGGCTCCCAAGAGATAGGATGACATTCAAAGACAGGGACTGGAAACTGAGATAATAAGCTCAGTTCTATAGGACAGACCGATTCTACTTCAAAGTACCTGGACAAGTTTCTGAAATACCTAGAAATAGAAACATGTACAAAAACTGATTAGAGACTTCATTTATCACTGAAATGTTGCCTTTCAAGCACTTCCAACAAGGACAACAATGTGGCTAATGACATGGGACTTTGTATTTATTATTAGTGGAGCTGAATAACAAGTATCACAGATAAAGTCCCTTTCTTCCTTCCCTCTGCCCTGGTCTATTTTACTGAAGTAGGACTAAATAGGAAAAAATGATCCGTGTGTATTTCTAGGAGTATGCCAGGTGAGCCCAACAGATTACATAAGAGACTGTAAACATAAAAGCTGTTATGGTCAACTCCCAAGTGAACTGGATGGACTTTGACCTTGGCAAAAAATTTTACACTGAGTTTAGATTCCCTCTGCCCCAAATTTTCTATTGAGCTGCCTGACTCCATTGACATCTGATGTGTCCAAATTAATCTTAATATTTGACATTGAGGGGTGGCTAGGCAGCTCAGTGAATAGAGCACCAACCCTGGAGTCAAGAGGACCTGAGTTCAAATGAGACCTCAGACACTTAAAACTTACTAGCTGTGTGGTAAGTCACAACCCTAATTGCCCTGGCTTCTCCCCTCCAAAAAGAAAAAAAAAATGACGCTGAGATTTTTTTTTTCCGTAGAACTTTGGAGATGAGACACTCTCACCTCCTGCCTCTTTTAACCAGTATTCACCAGTGTTTGCTCGAACACTTCTAGTGACAGGGTGCTCATTACTCTTTCCGTTGTTATGCATCTCTAAGATTTATATAGTATGATTAGCCAAACATTATCTGCAAGCTATATGTCCTGAGAAAAATATGCATAATGCATTCCAAAGTCAAATATGTATATACATGTATGTACACACACACATGCACACACATTTTCTTTTGGTCATTGGTTACATCTATTTTGATAAGATTCAGTTCAATTCAATTCAACAAACATATGGACAAGGCACTGAGAGAAAGATGAAAGAGACTTTACCCTCAAGAAACTTGCATTCTACTGGGACTGGGGAAGATATAATAGGCATGTAGGTAGTAATAAAAACTGGCATTTTTATAATGTGTTAAAATTTGTGGAACACTTTTTATGGGTAGCATCATAGACATCTGGAAAGGACATAAAGTTCATCCAGTGTAATCCCTTCTTTTTATAAATGCAGAAACTGAGGCCAAGACAGATTATGACTTATCCAAGGTCATCCAATTAGTAATAGCAGAGGTGGAATTTGAATCCAGGTCCCCTGATGCTAAATTCCCCTAAATTCCTAAATTCCCCTCCTAAATTCTGAGGGGGTAGCACACTGTCCCTCTGGGAACTGACTGGATGAATAAATGGAAAGTGTAACACAGATCTCATGGAAATATGAAAATCATATTGTCTAGTAATAAAAGAAATAGAGCACATAATCACTCACTGATGTGGACTATTTGGGATAGGGACACTCTGTGGAGGTGGTGAGGGGCAACATTCATGTTTCTTTATTTAGGGAGGGGCTGAGGACTGAGAGGAGGACAGAACAGAGGCCACTCCAGCTACAATTAGACATGGGGGTAAAAAAATCCATAAATCTGTGGTCTGATGATCTGGCTTTGAAATCCAGCTCTTCTCTCCATTGAGGTTTATGATAGGAATGGTAGTCGTGCCCACACATTGTAAGACTCTGTGTTAGTTGTTTCCTTTCTCCAGATCTCAGTTTCCCCCTTAACAAAATGCAGGCACTGGAGTAGGAGATAATGGATGACTCCAGTGACTCTAGGAATGCCTTTTGGAGTTTATAGCCGATTGTTAAAATTTTTAATCCTCTCTAGGCAGAAGGCACTGAAAGAAAGCTTTCCTTGCTTAATCTGAGTTTTGCAGTGGGCAGGTCTCCTAACAGGAATACTACAGTATGTTAGAAGAATAGTGTCAAACTCCCAGGGCACCGGCTGTGAAATGTTTGTCTGTATATTCTAAAGGCATTTTTACATTGCTATTCAAGTATGTGCATTAACCTTGAAGCAATCTTCTTTCCTGACACATTCTCATGTCACCTGCAATGTTCTAAGAAATCCTGTCTTACTGCTATAACTTTTTCAGGCTTTACCTTCTTACTTGATGCATCAAGAGTGTCTGAATGTTCGACTTCTGGGATGGTTAAACAGAAATCCCTCATTATTTTGCTTTTGGGCTGGAGTACATATGGAATCATAGCTCCATAGGTTTAGAACCAGAAGGCCATCTCATCCAATTTTCGCTTTTTATAGATGATAAAACCAAGACCCAGAGTCTTTACCAAATTCATACAAGTGATTAGTAGCAAGAGTTGGGATTAGAATCCAGGTCATATTAACTCTAGATCCATGTAAAGTAGAGTTACTTGGGGGAAGTAATTTACACAGGAATGGAAACGTTCAAAATGGTAGTCTCTACCTGAATGTTGAAGCATATAGATGGAATTATGTGGATTTATGAGCGTTTTGGCAAAGTAGTAACAAGCACAAGAATAGCAGACATTATCAGTGAGCTTTAAGGTTTGCAAAGAAATTTATCTGCATTATTTCATTTGAATGTCACAAAACCACAGGTAGATATCTCCCTCTAATCCTCAACCTCCCAAAGGCAGAATTCCTGTCTTGGTTGTTGTGAGGATTGAATGAGGCATTATTTGTAAAGTCTTTGGAACATAGGTATTTATATAGTTATAAATGCTCATTATTATTGTTATAATTAAATTATTATTAACCAACGTGATTCTGGAGTCATTAAATACTCCTTGTGCAAAGAGAAACTGTAATTTTGGTTATTAGGAGACCAAAGTGTGTCTTCTTCTGGTATTAAACCCCCAATTAAACATTACATTTAGTCCCTGATTCCTTTCCATGTTCCATCTTCTTCCCTCTGAGAATGCAGGGAGAGCTTCCCTACCTGCTTTCCTCCAGATATCCCTGTGGAATAGATGCTAGTTTCCATTTTCTGCCCCAACCATGCTGTCTCTGAAATAAGCACCTGACTCTCTTCAGGGTTCTTAAGCTTTTTACTGTTGTTACCCAGAAGCAACTTGGCAGTTCATAAAATAAAAAAAAAAACACAATGGAAGAAATCTGTAAAGTCACCCCTTTCTCCTGTGAATGGTTAATGGTCTAAGGGATTTTGTCTCCTGGTTCTTAACTGACTTGTTGGTGCTTCTCTGGAGTCATAGGAGTATAGATTAAAAAGTAAAAGGGACCTTGAAGTCTAATCCCATCTTTTTTCAGCTCACGCAATTCAGGTACAGAGAAGATATTCACCCATGCTCACAGAGCTAGTAAATATCAGAGGCAGAATTTAAACTCAGGTCTTCCTCACTTCATACCTAGAATTCTTTTTATTGGGCCACCTACTTGCCTCTACCAATCAGCCCCACCCTGATCTTGCCTGGGCTGGATATTATACTAAATTCTGAGACTCCAACATCTTATCATTGGTGTCATTGTTAGAATTCTTAGCCTTTTAAAGAATCTGCCTAGTAGTCTTTCCCCCCTCCTTAAAGGTGCAGGGGTGGTAATTTCTAGTGAAGACTTTTTGGAAGACTCTTTTTAGATAGAACCCTAAATGTTTTCCCTTGGGCCAGCAGTTCTCAACCTGTGGGTCAGGACTCCTTTGGGGGTTGAAAGACCCTTTCACAGGGGTCTACTAAGACCATCGGAAAACATGTATTTCCGCTCCTCTATCTGTCTCCAGGCAGGTCCACCCACATGCAGATACGCCCACATACATATGATATTAAAGGGTTGTGGCATTAAGAAGGTTGAGAACCACTGTCTTGGGCTGTAGGAATAAATGCCCCTCACTGATAGTTACTACTGGTATGTTTTTTGGTTAGTTTCAACCTTCCCGAGCCTCAGTTTCTTGTTCTATAAACAGATGGTTGGTTATTGTCCTTCAGTGCTCCAGGGGGACCAAAATGACAGAACATTGTCAGGGTCAGTGTACAGTGTGTCTAATTATGGCTGCCCATAATTAGATCAGTAAGAGCTAAGAAGGCTCTACCATAGGTCAGCTACAGATAACCCACTTGGATACTTGAGTGGAGATGTCTCTAAATTGGCTCATCTCAAAAACGATACATTTGAACTAGATTGTAACCAAGACCCATTCCAGCTCTGTATCTATGATCCTTTGGTTCTTTTCAACCTTCCTAATCCTAGACACTTTCACTCTCAATGAAACCTAAGATTGCAGTAGTTTTACTGGCTACAATAATCCACAACTGACCCGTTGAGCTGTGGTCCACTAAAATCTCCACATCTTTTTCAGGCAAATAACTATCTGATCAAGTCAATCTTATCTTATACTTGTAAAGTTGAACTCAAGTGTAAAACTTTACATTTATCCTTTTTATATTTTGGCTTAGTTTCAGCCCAATGTTTCTCTGTATTCATCTGGCTTCCCTGAAGCATATTCCCTAACTTGTTGACATGTAGGGTATAATGCTGCACTGTCAGAATCGAGGCAGATTAGCCCATGACTCTGTGGCCTTCAATAACTGAGAAGGAAGATATATTCTGACCAGACAGAGAGGAAGTCCTCAGAAGTAAAGTTGTATGAAATAAGGAACTGGGTGATAAATTAGAAGATGGAACAAAGACTTATCTCTTAGAATAGTCCATTCCTTCTTCAATTTGTTTGAATAAATTAGAAATGGGGCTGGAATTTAAAAGCTTTTAATTTAAAGATGATGATGATGATGATGATGATGATGATGATGGTAAGCTAACTTAAGGAATGATTTATTAAAAGAGAAAACAACTGGGCCAGGGAGTTAGGGGATCAGTTATTTTATTAGAGTGCTGAGATTTATAGATGATTTTGTAGTACTTCATGCTAGTCTTTCCATTTTTTCCTGAGTTTTTCATATTCTTCAAGAAAGTCATTTTCAAACAAACAAAACCTTTTAAGCACGTGAAACCTAGAACCCCTTTCTCATACTTTTTCCAGTTTCTCTGGACAATAACCATTTTATCACATCCTTCAGAGTACATATCCCATGTAGAAATACTCATTATATCTTGTTTTCCTTATCTGACCAGAGTTTCAGTTTCTGAAACTTGATTTTTGGTTATTAAAATGAACACATGCAACTTTGGGCACAAACTTTTTACATTGACTCTTATTGTCACTTTTGACTCACCAATTCAATGTCCTTCCATCAAAGTCACTTCTCTAAGCAGAACTTGCCAAATATTCAGCTCTTGGGTCTTGAACATTGCTTGCCTGTTGCAGAATCAAGTCTGACATTTAACTAAGATGGAGTGTGACAAGTTTGATGATTTTTGTCCTAGCTAAATGGAAGGCTTTAAGTACATTGAGTCCTCACAAGTAGAAACTCAAGACGTTTTCATCTCAGCATACCCAGAGTTTGTAGCCATATTCATTCACCCAGTTAATGGTTATTTCATCTTGTCAAACCCTTGGTCGCAAGGAATTGCAATGAACAAAATAGTATATGCAGAAAAGGTGACTTTTCACTTTAAATACATTTTCAAAGTAAGTCTTAATCTGTATAGTAACTATGGCACTGCTTTTAGTGAGGCTCAAATGATAATGTCTTATCTTCAATTTAATCCAATTCAAATAAATTTAATCCAATTCAAATAAATTCCATTCCACAAGAATTTATTAAGAAAACCTTATTCCACGAGATGCTGTATGAGGTCTGGGGATACAGAGACAAAGACAAAGAGAAAAATGAAATAGTTCTTGCCTTCAAGGAGATTAAATTCTATTGGAGAAGTTTAAATTTATTTTGTAGACTTTAAATTGCTATATAAATGTCATTAGTTGTTATTTTCTACTCATTGATTTCTTCTTTGACAGGTTTTATCTCAACTTTGTTACTGAAGAAGTAGAAAATCCTGAGCGGTAAGTACATTGTGTGTGTGTGTGTGTGTGTGTGTGTGTGTGTGTGTGTGTGTGTGTGTATGTGTGTGAGAGAGAAAACTTTCCTTTTAAAGCATTTATTAGTGCATGTACAGGCAATTCTGTGTGCTGTTTATGTCTATATCATATCCCCTCCCCAAGCCCCCAGATAAATAGTATTTGATTTTGCCTGGGCAATTTGTTATTTTTGGAATAAAGTAATCTCATTGTATATTTTACTTTCTTGGCTGGTGCTATAAGTAGAAAAGCCAAATAGACAGAGGTCCATCTTATATAGCTAAACTCTTTACCAATGAATGACTCCTATGTGTACAATATTATATTTGTTTGTGGATTCCCCTAGCACCAAAGTAATCTAGTACACAAGGAGAGTTCCTGCAGATAGTGGTTTCAATTATTCAGAGTCTTTATGTAAAATTAATCTTTTTTCAGGCTACTGGGGTTATTATAATGATTAATTTGCATATGAGGACATAGAGCTCCCCTCTCAGTTCAAGACGGGGTTTTCTATGTCTAAAAACATATATGTATATGTGTATACCCATATGTGTAAGAATGTGTATGTATATGTATATGAATATACAAACACACACAGACACACATGTATATAGCACAAATGGGAGGTTACTTCTAGGAAAGATGCTAACAGGGGACAGGAGGTAACCATTACAATCACTAAGATTTAAAGTCTTTTGAAGAAAGCAGAATTTGAGCTGAATCTTGAAGAAAGCCAGAGAAGCCAGGAGGCTTAGATGAGGATGAAGAACCTTCTAGACATAGGAGACACCCGTGAAAAACACAGGATGTCTTCTACTAGGAACACCACAAAAAAAAATTCACTGGATTGTAGAATACCTAGAGGGGAATGAAAATATAGTATAAGAAAACTCACAAGGTAGGAAAGGGCCAAAATATAAAAGACTTTGATTATCAAAAATAAATTTTTATATTTGGACCTGGAGGTAAGAGGAAGGGAACTACTAGAGTTTACTGAATAGGGGAATGATATGGTCAGTTTTGTACTTTAGGAAGATCACTTTGGTCAGCTGAATGGAAAATGGAATGAAGTGAAGACAGATCTGAGGAAGGGAGATTGATCAGAAGGCTGTTCCAATAGTCTGTGTGTGAAGTGATGACAGCCTACAGCAGGATGGAAGCTGTGTGAGTGAGAAGAGAAGAGGTGACATGTTTGAGAGATGTTATGCAATTAGAGACAAGAAGACCTGGCAACAGATGAATATGTGGGGTGTGTGGGAGCCGCATGCTGAGGACAACACTGATATTGGGAGCCTGGGTGATTGGAAGAGGGCAGAACCTTCCACAACAATAGGAAAGTTTGAAAGAGGGAAGCATTTGTTTGGACATGTTGAGTTTAATGGAAATTTTTTGGAGCATTTTTGAGATTTTGCATTGTTAGCTAGATCGTAATCAGATGATAGTCAACTTGTAAGACTGCATTTAGAATACTACATTCAGTTTGGACTGTGCTACACACTGACCAGTTGGAGAAACAGGACATGTTTAGTTGAGAGAAGAGAAGCCTTAGGGGTCATAAGTAAGCTATGCTTAGGTTTCTGAAAGGTTGTCAACTGGAAAAAAGGATTAGATGGTCTGCTTGGCTTTGTAAAGCGTAATTAGAATCAATTAGTGGAATGATAATAATAACTCACACTTCTTATAGGATTTCATGATTTGCTAAACATTTACTTAAAATAACTGAGTTAAGTAATGGGGTATTATTAACCCCTTCTGCCTTTGTTTTACAAATGAGACAACTGAAACTCAGATTAAATGATTCACCTGGGGATCACACAGTACATATCAAAGTTAGGAACCAAACCCAGCAGCTGGTGGTAGATGATGAAGAAGAGGATTGTGGGTAAAGCATTGTCCTAGAATTAGGAAGTTCGAATGAGTTCAAATATAGCCTCAGAAATTTACTATTGTGTGACTCTGGACAGGTCACATTGCCTCTGTCTACCTCATTTTGTAAAATAGGGCTAATTTCCATCCCTAAAGTTCCCCTAACTCCTAGGGTTATTTATAATAAGGATTAAAGGAGATATTTGTAAAAGATCTTATGACATGCCTTCCCTACCTCCCAAGTCCAATATTCTTTCTATTACATTATGATGGCTCAATGGAAATAGAAGAAAGCCAGATTTAGGTTCAATACAAAGAACTAACAACTAAGACTATTCAAAAGAAAGAAAGAAAGAAAGAAAGAAAGAAAGAAAGAAAGAAAGAAAGAAAGAAAGAAAGAAAGAAAGAAAATAAGAAAAGAAACTTCCTTGGGCAGTGCTCATGTCACCTTCACTAGAGGTCTTTGAGTAAAGGCTGGGTGACTTCTTTTTGGTCATTTTGTTGAATATATCCTTGTTCAAACACTTTTAGGACTAGATGGTCCCTGAGGTCTTATCCAAATCCAAGATTCCATGAAAAGGTAGATCAAAAACTTAAGTGCCTATGATTTCTCAATCCAAATTAAGCAAATTATGCAATTTTGGCATGTTGTATCATCATATAGTAAAGAAATTTGGCAAAGAACAGTTTACCAATATTTTAAAATAACTGAACCTATACCACTTGTTTTATACTAAAAATTTCATGTTTTAAACTTTCATCCAGATCTATTGATTTTTTAAAGACCTGGACATAGTACCTGGAGAGCTGATGAAAGGACATGGCTTGCTTGATAGTTTGATAGATCTTTGGCTTTGAATGAGGTAGAGAAGAACTCTTCATGTCTTGACAACATCACTACCTTCACTTTTTCAGTATCTCTGGGAAGTGGCAAACTACCTTTCCTCTTAATCAGTCATTCCACTTGAGATTCACATAGATCAGTCAGCTGGTCATTCTTCTGAGACTTGAAGGAGCATTTATGCACTTGTTTTAATGGCAACAAAGTTAAGGGATTGCTTCTCAATGATTACTTCAAACTGTTTCAACTAATCATTTTTTTAAACATTAGAAATATAAAACACTAATACATCTTGTCTTATAGCTATATTGTTATTTTATTTTTCAAAGACATGACCTAACAATTGCAATATATAATGTGGGGAAACAAATGGAATCACTTTTTCCAATATTGCTCTCACTCTAGTGGTCCATTAATAATGCCTAATATTTATGTAGCATTTTACAGATACAAAGTACCTTTTATACATTAACTCATTTGTTCCTCACCATCAATCTAATGAAATAGGTAGCATAAATATTCTTAAATCTGTTTTACAAAAGAAGAAACTGAGGCTTTGAGTTATGATACTAACCCAAAGTTGTACTAAATAATGGAGTCAGAAATCTTTGGTCTTTTGACTCCAGGTCCGCTGGTATACTTAAGACAATTACTCAGTTTTGGTTGTAGACACACAAATCTCTGTCTTCCTAGGGACGTTCTTTTATTATATATTCTTGTATATATTGTATGCATTGAGCACATTAGTGTATATATCCAATTCATGAGAATAACTCAACCAGAAGACTTGGATAGTGCTATAAATTTCACATTGTCTGAACTGACTTACATTTAGATCTATTTATATTTGAAATATGTGACATGGTACTACCTTGAATGAAGCAAAAGTGTGGGTAGGGTGATAGATTCATGATTTGGGGGTATACTAGAAAAGATAGATTCGCCTACTTCCTTTGGTAAGAAATATTGTACCATGCTATAAAGTTGTAGAAATAACTAAACCAAGTGCTGATTTGGAGTGTGAAAGGAGAGTAGTTAGTTCTTTGAAAGTCCCTGTATTCTAGGAACTGTCTTCTTTGAATTTTGGATTGAATGAACTGATGTATGTAAAGTGCTTTGCTAACCTTAAAGTGCTATGTAAATATGTTATTATTATTATTATTATTAAAATTATTATTGTCTTCTGCTAGTGTAGAATGATCTAGATTCCATTAATAGTATTTTGTGATGGAAGGTGTCTAGAATCTCATCTTGTCCAGTCCCTTGCTCCATTTATAGATGAATCAATTGAGCCCTAGAAAAGTGAAATAATTCCCCCAAACTAACACTAGTAGTAGGTAGCAAAGCTAAATTTTTAGCCCAGATCTGTTGGGTATAACCAGTGTTCTTTCCATTATAATACTCCATTTCTTCAGTTCAATGATTCAAGGATTGGTCATTTTGTCTGTGTTTGTATTCTTTCCATCAACAATAAGCAGATGCATTTTGAGAGTTGTTTTGATGAAAAATCCACCACCTCTGAGTCCAAGCTAGTGATGAAACTCTTTAAACTTAGCAAGATCAGTTCTCAGACAAGAAATAGTCCATCACCTAGAATGAATGCAAAGCCTGTTCAGATGAATAGATTAGTCAGATGTTGCTCTCTTTGCATATTCTTTTTGAAGCCAGGATAACCCCTGTACTACGATGGGGCATTCTCATTGTGGGTGGGGCACCTGTTTTATCCAGAATAATACTCCCCATGACCCAGGATGATCAAATATTAGTGAGGCATTGGAACAATGTTAACTAAGGAGCAAGTCTACCATTATTTCTATAGCACGGTGAATAATATGAACAATAGCATTTTCCAAACTCTCTTTTAATAAATTCTTGGGTTCTTTAAGCTTTGAAGAGAACAGAAAAAAAAATATTGTTTTTTACCTGTATTGGGATAAATTATTTTTCAAACTTCCAGTGCTAACCATAATTCCTACTCTTTCCCTCTCCCCTTTTTATGATTGCTTTTATATTTACTGAAAACAACCTTAAAAAGTTAACTTTTTTTCTATGCAAAAACCCTTGAGTAGTAGAATTCCACTTGCAAACATTTGAAAAAAAATTGTATATTATGCAAAAAGCATAAGGTCTTATAAAATCAATTCCTGTCCTTTTAAGGTGAGATTATACATTGTCCAAGGTAATGGGCCTACATGTGACAAATACTAAGTATTGTGGTGAACTGAGCTTTATTCAGGTTAGTAGCTTAGTTAGGTCATTAAAGGACATTTATTTAGTCATTTCATGGAACAGATAGATACTCAAGAAGATAGCTCCTGTCCTGGGTAGATGTGGTAGTCTTTCATTCCATAGGAAAATACACCTGGTAAGCAGGGTTTTGTGTAGTATCTTGGAACATTCAATATATTTTACGGGCCCTGACTCCCTTGCATCAGCAAGCATCTTTATCTCTTTAGTGAACTAGGGAGCCACATGAAGGCCCTTGGAAAGTATGTTTTTACAGCTTGGTGTATTGAATCTTGGTTCCCTGGGCCAATTAAAGCTTAGGGACACCTTTATTGACTTTTAGGGAAAAAAACAAAAACAAAAAACTAGTCTTAAGTTAGATTACAGGATGAGAAAGACCTGTGCTATCTCAATGATTACACACACACACACACACAACCCCAGTGTCATCCAGTCTTTCTCAGATGTTTTTAATCAATCCAAGGGAATATAAGGATATCTATCTAATAGAAGGTCAAATAACACCAGCAAACCCGAATTTTAGCACAACCTTTCCAAAAGCTCACATAGGCATAGATTTAGATCTGGAAGGAACCTTAAAGGTCATCTAGTCCAACCACCTCATTTTTCAGATAAGGAAATTGAGATACCGAGAGGTTAAATTATTTGTCCAAGGTCATAGAGATAGAAAGTGATGGATCTGGGATTCAAACTCAGGTTTTCTGGCTCTAACTTCAGCACTCCTGATAAACAATCTCATATTTGGACTGTGCTTAAAGACTGACAAAGGATTTTCCCCCAGTAGCCCTTTTGAGGTAATTGTACTGTTAGAGGCAGGCCTGATGCTTGTACCTGTTAGTTCAGGCTGAATGCTGGGATGAAATGAAACCCTCATAGGTTGCTGAACGATTAACAAAAAGAAATAGTCTTAGCTCTAACAGGGAATGGGTATACATCAGTATTAAGCTCTGATAAATGTGGCCCCTCTTATCTCTATATAGGAATAGCTCATGTGGAGATTCATGTCGTCTCTGATAAAAACCAAAGATGAAGGGCGTGGACTCCACGTGGAGACCTTATTTCTTTCACAGACCTTTTATGCCCACAGGTGACGACAAAGCCATTTAGGATTCTTTTTGTTTGCATTGTTGTTGTCATCATGTAGGTAGATTTTTTTCTTTTTGTTTTAGCTTTTATTCACTTGTATGAGTTCATACAAATCTTCCCATGTATACCTAAATTCCTTATTTCTGCCATGTTTAAACAATAATATTCCATTTATTCAGATAACATATCATACATGCACATTTCCCTTCCCATTCACCAATACGTTTGTCTCTATTCCTTTGCTACTGCACACAGTGCTGCTTATGAACATTGTTATATATTGTGTTATGTATATATATACACATAACACAATATATAGTGTTATATATTGGTCTTTCGTTCCTATCTTTGACCTCCTTAGAGTAGATGCCCAGTAGTGGGATCATTGAGTCGTCTATAAAATTTTTATGAGAACAATTAACATTCAGCAAGGTTGCTTTTAAAGTTCTAGGGGTTGACACAATCAGTACAATGTCATTTATGACTAGGAGCATTTGGAGAACCTTACCATTAGTAGGTTCCATTATATGGAATTTTAAAAATAGTTATCAAGACTTACTAATGAAATCTCTTTAGTTGAATCAATTACTTTTATACTGAGACTCTCTTATCTTTGAATACATGATTGTGTGTCTGAGAAAAGAAGTAGGAACATGGATTTTCCAGTTATATTGTTGAATAATGATGACACCAAACCAACTCAACAAATCATTCTCCCCTAACTGATTTGTACTAGATAAACCATTCATAGGTAGGTGAAGTGGGACTTTTGTACTTCCAGTAAATCAAAATGTGAAACTTCATCAGATAACCTTGGCTAGAAAACTTTAAGCAGATAACCTTTGATTGGAAGTGAATGTTTGATTCTATAAGTTAATACAGAATTTTGAATGTGAAATTTCTGGGATTTAGGGAGCAGGGAAATAAACTGGCAAAGGCAATGTTGAAGGAGGGACCCATCTGGTATCTTTTCCCTTTTACAATTTATTCACCAAACATTTGCTGCATGCCCAATTGTATGCACAGCAATTTTTGAGGCACTGTCTAAGCCGCAGGATCCCTGGCTTCATAGAGCTTTTAGTCTAGTTTTAACAAGTAAAAGGGATAATTTCTAAGTACCCTACCTCATTTCATTACATAAAAATTTCTTACAAGGCAATATTTGATTTAATAATAAAAATTAATATTCTGTAGCAAGCTCGATTTTTTCTAGACATGGCAAAGACAAATGGGAATGCCTACCCTCAAGGAGCTAGGGAAAAACAATATACACATTAGTTAAATGTACACAGAATAGGTACAGAGTAAGTACAAAGTAATTTGGGGGATAACAAAAGAGCATAGCAAATTGCGGAGATCAAGAAAGGCCCCGTGTAGGCTGTTCATTGAAGGAAGTTAGGGAGGCTACAAGGAAGACTTGGGAAGGGAGTGCATTGTAAATATGGTGGACAACTTGTTTAAAGACATTGAAGAAAGGGATAGAATGATATCTGTGGGGAAGGGAAAGTAGGACAGATCATCTGAACGTAGTACATGAGGGGAAGCAATACGAGGTAAGTCTAGATATATAGGATGGAACTACATGGTAAGTAATTTTAACTGAGCTTGCATTTTATCCTAGGAAAATAGATAATAGGAAGCCACTAAAGCTTTGTGAGTAAGGCAGTTATAAGGTCAGACTGGAGTCAAGGAGGACTGTTAGGAAGAGGTCATTGTAATCGCCCATATTAAAAAGTGATGAAGGCTTGAACTACAGAGAGAAGAAGATGGAGATGAGTGATGTAGAAATAGTGATAGTACAATCACTGAGAGTTTCTTTAAATCATTAGGTATATTTGCATGTATAAAAGATAGTGTGGCATAGTGTATGGAATTCTGGGGATATAATCAGGGGAGACCTGGGCTTAACTCAGCCTTTAAAAGGACATTTCCACTCTCATTAACATGTTGGAAGGAGTTCCTCATACTGAGAAAAATCACAGTACAGTCACGAATATTTGAATTTATTTCTTTTTTTGTTGACTTTTATAGTCATAAGTAAAACTTTACTATCATAGTTGTATTTGCAAATTCAAAATGTAAATATAGAGAAACTTATAAAGGAAATCATTTTAATTTTTCTTGGAATGTGTTATGCAACAACAGGCATCCAAGGTCTCATTTTTTCCCTAGATCTTACATTTATTTTGATACTTATTTCATCTTCTCTGAAATGCAGAGAATCATAATTTATTTAGAAAATCTACCTTTAAAAAGTTCACATTGTACTTTTGGAAATATTTAAGATTTTCTGTCCAGAACAAATGGCAGAAGTGTCTGGATCTAGTCCAAATGTGTAATTTGTAACATTTTGTAAGGAGATATATAGGTCCAAATTACTTTTGGGAACAACGGAGAGTAATGATGATTCCTTTCTCATTGTGACTTGCTGAGGCAAATGCATTTCACTATGAGTCACAATTGTGTATTTTCAGGTATGCTGTAACATGTACCTGGCCCCAGGGTAGAATGACTCAACACCTTTAAGTGTCTTCCTCCATCTCCTTGGTGGGGATAAAATGCTCTTGATGAAAGTCTTGAGAATTAAGATAGATGTACAAAAATGGTAACTGTGATAGTGGGGGGGGGGAAGGGGAGTGGGTTAAAAAAATATATAGGAAGTACAATTGGGACTTACACTAAGAATAGGATGTTTTATTCAAAATTACAAGGTTGATTACATAATTAGAAATAAAAATAACAAGTCCCCAAGTGACACCAGTGTTCTTTGTACCTTCAAGGTAACTTCACTCCAATCAAAATCTCTCAAATTAAATTATACTAAAGTAAAGAAGGAGAAGGGAAGAGAATAAGCATTTATGAAGCACCTACTGTGTACCAGAAACTGCCCCCACAGGCACCCATATAAGTTGTGATGAATGCCTGAACTACAAAAGTGGCTCTGTGAGTAAAGGGAAGGAGATGAATATGAGTGATGTAAAAACGGTGATAGTATAAGCATTAAATATTTGGTATATTTGCATTTATAAAAGGTAGTGTGGCATAATATGACTTTTTATTTTTGCATTTTACAAATATCTCATCTTCACAACAACCCTAAAAGATAGGTGCTATTTTATTATCCCCATTTTAAAGGTGGGGAAACTGAGGCAGATAGAGGTTAAGTAACTTGGCCAGGTTCACACAGCTAGTAAGCATTGGAGGCTAGGTTTGAACTCGGATCTTCTTGACTCCAGACGGGTGCTATATCCACCACACCATTCAACTACCTACAACGCTTGGCCTTCTTGTATGGACAAAACATAACAAAATCCCCTTGAAAGATGTAGGTAATATGATCAATCAATTAGCAAGTGTTTTTTAAAGACATTGAATGCAATAATCCCCATTCCAAAGGAGTTTGTATTCTAAAAGGGAAGACAAGAAGGAGATATACAAGTATAGATACTGTGAAAGAAAGAATGTATACAAATTAATTAACGATAAGGTAGTTTAAAAGGGAGAGACCTAGTGAGGGAGGGGATCAGGAAAGGCTTTATGGAGACTTTTTGTTTTTTTTTTGAGCTGTACCTTGAAAGAAGTGAGGGGTTCTAGGAGGTAGAGCTAAGAGCTAAGGGGGGAGTGCCTTACAGGCATGAGGGATGGGTTTGGGAATTGGAGACAGGGTGCCCCATGTGAGGAATGGAGATGACTAGATTTCAGAGTGCAGAAAGGAGAGTCCTGTCTAATGAGGCTGAGAGGCTAAGTTGGGGCTCAGGTGGTGAAAGGGCTTAAAAGAGAGATGGAAGACACTGGAGTTTATTGAGTACGGGAATGGCACATGGTCAGATCTGCACTTATGAAAATGACTTTGGTAGCAAAGTATATAATAGACTAGAGAGGGGAGGAACTTGAGGCAGGAAGGCCAATTAGGACATTAACATAAAGGTTAATGGAGTCAAAGTCGTTATTTCCTGACTAGCTATTAAAGATCACCTCGAGTTTATTGGAAGCTTATAAAGGAATAGCCACTATATTCTGGGCAAATTCTTGATTGAGTTGTTATATTTTGGATTCCTAAAGTGTCAACCTTGAGTCTTCTAAGTATATAATATGTTGCATCAACAAGGGGATCCCCTCTATGGATCTGGGGTCAAAGACCACTTTGTTATTTACTGCTTAGTAAGATGACCTTGAACAAAAAAACCCTTTATTTCTTTCTGTAGGTCAAAGGTGGAGTTTTTTTTTTTGTTTCTTTTTTTGCATTTTGTAGGGCAGTTGGGGTTAAGTGACTTGCCCAAAGTCACACAGCTAGTAAATGTGTCAAGTGTCTGAGTTCAGATTTGAACTCAGGTCGTCCTGACTCCAGGGCTGGTGCTCTATTCACTGTGCCACCTAGTCACCCCAGGTCCAAGGTTTCTTGTTTGTAAAATAAGAGGGTTTGGGCACAGCGACTCCTAAGGGTCTTTCCAACTCTGAAGCTATGATCTTTTATTCCATAATTGTCACTCAGATAGCATTAATGGGAGATCTTTTTGTTTTTGTCCTTTTTTTTTGTTAGTTTTATTTGGATCTGTTATTTTATTAGTATTAGGAATGCCTTGTGAGAAAGGGACACGTACTAACAAAAAATGACAACTGTTTTGTAACTTACAAAATCTTAGAGAGGGGTTTGTGAACAGAGATATTCGGTGAATAGCCCATGGTCACACAGCCAGTATGCATAAGGCATACAACGTGAATCCAGGTGTTCCTCACTCAGAGGTTCTCACTGTATTCTGCCTCACTGATATTAAAGCATTAGACTTTGGTTTCAGGCATAAATGAAAGCTAGGATAACATTTTTTGAGAAATAAATGCAAGGCTAACATATGGTACCTGAAGGCAATCTCAAGAAACACCTGTGCTTAAAAAACAAATAAACCAACACAAGAAACTCAAGTCCCCTAAACTCTTTCTATAACTATGGGTTCTTCACCTGGAATTCTTAGCCCCACCCATCAGAAGGCGTCTCACGGTTAAAGTTCAGGAAATCCATGAACTCAGAATGGGGGAAAAATGCATCTTTCTTTCCACTAGCCTCTAATTGAAATTGGGCATTTCCTTCAATTATTTGAAAATATTATTCTGAGAAGGGATCCAAGGTCTTTACCAGCTCCAAAGGGGTCCAATAAAGGAAAAAAAAAAAGGTTAGGAATCTCTGTTTTATAACACACCACAATTAGCTATTATCCATGTATATATTATTATTATTATTTAAATTGAGCCCTTTCTTTTTTTTTGCAAATATTCTAACTTTGGGTTATAAAGTAGGTTTGGTGCAGACGGAGCCATCCATCATTGTTTAAGAAGTTACACGGTGCAAAGAACATATCATTGAGATGTATAGTGTTTGTAAACTTGCTCTGGGATTGATAAATCATGTCTGAGGTTGCTGGAAAGCCCACAAATGAATAGCTTTGCCATGACCTTGGGGTCTGAGATTAGTCAGTTTGTCTATTAGACTTTTCCAGTGTTCTTCTCACTTCATTTATTCCTTCTGTTCTAAAGAGGTAGCAAAATAGTGGACTGGCAGCAAGTTCCTAAGGTTTGATATCATCAGTCATTTTAGAAGAGCCAGGGTAACCACATGCTCTGAATAATCGACTTTAATATCAGGTTTAAATAATCTCAATGTCATGTTTAATTGATACTTTGCCTGGCACCAATTTATATTAATTAAGGTCTGAAAGTCACCACACCTTGTCTCAGTGAGATCTGAAAAGAAAAAAAAACAACCACTTGGTCTCAAGATGTCCAAAGGGCCAGCGGGATTGCTGATAATTGGGAAGGGAGGGCAGCCAAGTAGGTTAAGTTGCATTAGACTTTTCAGGGGCTTCAGCAGAGCTACAGGTAAGACATCTGGGAGTTGGAACAGCAGTGAGAAGGGCAGGGGAAAGCTTAGGAATGAGGCATACTGGATCCAGAAACCACGGCACTTGACGGAGGTGGGGAGATTTAGAATTCTGGTGTTTGGACTTGGGATAAGTTGGGGAGAAGTTTATGAGCCAGGCACAACCCATGGGAGAGTAGGGTGAGTGAAGTAGAAGTCTGGAGATGATAATGACAAAGCTCTAGACAGGCTGGGGTAAATCATAAATGAAAAGAGGGACAGCTGAGTGATAGTGGCATAAGATGTGATAGAAAGTGGCAATGGAAAAGAAAGAGTATGCCAACTCATTCTAATGGCCTTCCTTATCAGGAGGCTTGGGGTTGGGGGTGGGGGAAGCAGCCAGCCTTAGAGTGAGGGCTAAGAGACGAATGAATGAATGAATGAATGAATGAATGAATGAATGGAAAAAAGAAAGAAAAAAGGAAGGAAGAACAAAGGAAGGAAGGAAGGAAGGAAGGAAGAAAGAAAGAAAGAAAGAAAGAAAGAAAGAAAGAAAGAAAGAAAGAAAGAAAGAAAGAAAGAAAGAAAGAAAGAAAAAGAGATTAAGCACTTATTATATGCAGAGCTGATTGCTGAGGATATGAAAAAGAAAGCAGACCAGTCCCTCTCTCCAGGAGTTCACATTCTGCTGGGGGAGACAATATGTAAGGAAGGCTTCAGCTCTAAGTCAGATGGAAAGATTCCATGGTCCTTAGGATGCAGTGACAAGGCAAGTATTGATAATACTGTTTCTTAAACATCATTATTTAATATCACTCTTCTGAGGGATCTTAAGTTTAGATCTGTGTTAATTTGGGTATTTAATCAGTCAATTATCAAGCATGGATGAAATGCCTACTATGTGTCAGGCACCATTGTAAGTTCCAGAAATATCAATATGAAATTGAAACATTCTCCATTCTTACAAGATTGCATTCTGCCTCCTGGGCAGGGGAGAAATGGCAGTACACCTATGTTCACAGATAAATAAGCACAAAAAATATGTATGCTAGTAAATACAAAGTGGTGTGTGTGTGTGTGTGTGTGTGTGTGTGTGTGTGTTTCCCCCTTTAAAGAGATAGTAAAAACTGGGGGAATCAGAAAATTTCCTGTAAGACAGAGGTTCTCAACCTATGGGTCATCACCCCTTTGGGGGCTGAACGACCCTTTCACAAGGGTCGCAGGGGTCACCTAAGACCATCACAAAACACATATTTCCAGTGGTCTTAGGAACCAAGACACTGCTCCTCTATCCATCTCCAGGCGGGCTTGCCCACATGCAGATATGCCCACATATGAGTATTAAAGGGTTCTGGCATTAGGAAGGTTGAGAACCACTGCTATAAGAGATGGAACTTGAAATGAGCCCTAAAAAGCATTACAGGTTTCAGGAGGCAGAGGTGAAGAAGAAAAACTTTGCAGGCACAGGGAACATCTTTTGCAAAGACATTCATGTGGGAGATGAAATATTATTTATGGGGAACAGCAAGTAAGCCAGTTTGGCTGGAGCATAGAGTACACTAAGGGGAGTAATGTGTGATAAAAATTAAAAATATATGCTGACACCAGATTGGGAGGGGCTTTAAATGCCAAGCAGAAGAGCTTTATTTTATACTCAAGCCAAAAAAGGAGCTGCTGAAGCTTCTAGAGGGGAGGAAGGATACCTTCACTCTTGCATCTGAGAATGATCACTTTTGCAGCTGGGTGGAGAATAGATTAGAGGAGGAGGAGAATAGGTGTGGAGAGACCAGATAGGAGGCTATTGTAATAGAAGTGTTTGTGGTGCGGGTGGAGGGAAGGAGATTGATGGGAAAGATGTTGAGGAGGCAAGTAGACAAGGCTTAACTCCTGATTGGATGGAAGAGATGAGGGAGAAGGAAGAGTTGAGGTTGACTCCTAGGTTGAGAATGTGAGTGGCTGAAAAAGAATGATAGTAACCTTGGAAGAGATAACTGGAAGCTAGGAGGAGGTTTATGGGTGAAGATAAAGAGTTCACGTTTGGACATGTTGAATTTGAGATGTCTATTGGGCATACAGTTGGAGATGTCCAGGATGAGAGTTATGAATAGATATGATCTAGGTATATACATTTGGGGGTCATCAGCATAGATATCATAGTTGAATACATATGAGTTGATGTGATCTCTGAGAGACAGTGTAGAGGAGAGCTAAGGAAAAAAAAGAGTCCAGGGCACAACACTGGGATCCAATCATGTGTAAAGGGTAACACAGGGATGATGGCCCTGCAAAGGATCCTGAGGTCAGATGGCAAAGAGAGAGCCATCAAAAGAGCTGTGTAAGGAAAGCCTAGGAAGGAGAAAAGATCCAGAAAGAGGGAGTGTTAAATGTTGCAGAGGCAAATGAAGATCGAGGGAAAAAACCCACGCTTATCAATAAAGAGGTTATTAGTATCTTCCTCGATTGCAAGGAATTGGGTGGAGTATGAGAGAGGAAGAGATATACTAAAAAGTAAAATTTGTTAGGGGGAGTGTTTGTAGGGTACATAATGGGAAGGAAAGGGGAAAATGAGGTAAGGGAGGGATACAGCTCAATTGGATGGGTCTGAGAGAGCTGGGAGAGGTGAAGGCCGAGGAGGGGAGCTTCTGCCTGGCAGTCTACAACTGAAATACAGAGCAGGTCATTTTGTGTCTTCTGCCCTCATGTGCACCAGTTGTAAAATGAAGGGGCTGGAACGGATGATCCTTGAGGTTCCTTTCCAGTTAGTTCCTAAAGCTATGATCTAATGGTGAATTTTTAGAAGAGATTGCTGGACATCTGCAAGGAGTTGGGAGGAATATGAGAGAGGAAGAGATCTAAGAGGAGTTTTTTTTTAACAGGAGTGTGGGATGGGGGAGGAGGGTTGCAGGGAACGCAATGAGAAGGGGAGGCAAATGGGGAAGGATGCAGCTCAAATTGGACAGCTAGGTAGCACAGTGGAAAGAGTGCTGGGCCTGTAGTCAGGAAGACTCTCGACTTTGTGAATTAAAATCTCGTTTCAGACACTTACTAGCTATGTGACCCTGGGCAAGTCATTTAATCCTGTTTGCCTCAGTTTCTTCATCTGGATGAAGGAAATGAGAAGGAAATGACAAACCACTCCAATATCTTTGCTAAGAAAGCCCCAAATAGGGTCATGATGAGTCAGATATGACTGAAAAAAAATAGCTCAAATGAGCAATTTACCTCAGTTACCCAGGGTAGTAACTCAGGCTCAAAGGGGTCCATTGACTTTCAGTCAGTTAGGAGTAGTGCTAGACCTAGAATTGGAGGCTTTGCATCCCTTAGGAGAATTCAATTTGAAAAACAAAGTTTTTCAAGAATTCATCTTGTTTTCAATGAGTTATTAGACTTAATACAGTTTTAGGGGAATACTTCAATGAAGGGTTTCAGCAGTGTAAGGAAATCCTGATGTAGAAACTGCCTCCACTCATGCAGATTGCAGCTCTTCTTTAAATTATTCTTCTGGTGAGTTGCCTTAGGTGTACAATCATCTTTGTCACAGGCAGCCTTTGAAACCAGATCTTCTTGACCTCAAGACTGGCCTTTATCTACCTTGTAATACATAATCAAGGCATAAATAACCGCAGTTCCCAAGCTTTTTTCTTGGATAACTGAGAGTTAACTATACTGCCATCTACATATCTGCTTTTCTCCTAATGAAACACAAAAATGTCCTTTGCAGAGAGTGAGAGAATAATGTTACAGGTGGGAACAGTGTACCACCAAGAGGCAAAGGGTCCGACCCAAGGTCACAGGAGAAAGGCCTCTGTCTGCAGGAAGCAAGGTCACCCCAGTTACTCTTCCTTGCCTGTATTCAGACTTAGAGTCTCTGCCTAATGGAACATGTGGTTGATGTACCTTGGGATCAGAATTCTTCTTGCATTTCTCAGCTTCCCATATGCATAAAAAATACATTTGGCTCAAAGACAGTTTGTTCATGTAAGGCCGAAATGTCAAACAAGTGGTGCAGAAATTATAGGATTATATTATAATATTTTATCATATGGTAATCAAAAAGGACAGGTATTAATCCTTCAAATGCTTTCCAGAAGCTATTTGGCTTAAAAAAAGTTTTTCAGCTAGCTATAAAGTATAGTTTGAAGAATAATACTTTTGAATATTCTACTTAATTTTATTATTTTTTTCCCCAAATTTCACTTTCAATTTTATTGAAGATTTTATTCTAGGTTCTCTGATCCTTACATTCACTTTATGGACAGTGACAATGTCTCCTTCATGGCAAATCTTCAAATCCGTCTCTTTTTAAAAATACTTTGAGACAAATTAATTGCAAAGCAATGAATGTAATAAAAGGCTGCTGCTGATAAAGCATTTATTAAGCTCTTATAATGTACCAGGCACTGTTCTAAGTGCTAGGGATACAAGCAATCAACATAGTTGCTGTCCCCAGTAAGCTTATATTCTAAGGGAGGGAGACAGTACAGAAATGAAAGCTAGAGAGAAATGGGGGCTGAGGAAGGAAGGGTATGCTGGGATCATGGTTTAGAAATGTCTAGGAAGTGATGTGAAAGTCTGGTGCAGGGTAAGATAAGACGAAAACCTAGGTAAAGTCTACGTTCTGCTGGGAAAGAGATGAAATTGTTTAAAAATGTATTTTTTTAGACAAATGTTTTTTTCATAAACTCAGAAAACAATGTCAAGAAACTGGTAACAACTTCCTTGAAACAATTTGTAGACTCTCACCTTATTATTTTGATTGGATCTGCCACCATCTAAATTTATTTACCTTGTTATTGTAGCAAATATATGAGTGGTATGAATAGTTTAATCACACAAATAGGGTGGAGTGACTGTCTCAGGTTGTTTCCTAGGTGGACAAGCCTGTGGGGCAATTTGAGGGTTCAGATCAGAGCAGGCAGACTCAACACCTCCTGACCTAGAGAGAAATTACCTTTCACTACCTAGTTAGTAGAGAGTAAAATACTCAGCTTCTTTCTCCTCTCTTCTTCCTCCTCTCACTCTTGATTCTGGAGACTTCTGTCAAATTCACCCATTTTCCTTTTTGTTTATTTTTGCCTTGAGATTGAGAAGTAACAATCACTCTCATAATCCAAGGGACCTGGATTATAAGAACAAAGAGTTATGTTCCTATGCCTGATGTATGAATACATCCAAAGTATGAGCTCTTCTGACTGTCTTTACCCTACTGAAAGATCAGCAGCAGGGATCAGCCCAGGGCTAACTGCTAGATCATTCATTTAAACTTAATTTTGACTGAGGCTGTCTGTATCAGGACCAGTGTGCCCTGTGCTTTTCATTATCAGAGAAAACATATTTCTAGGCACATCTCCAGTGAGCCCAATCAGATGCTGAAATGGTTTTCCAATTTTAGCCAGCCATATTGGATTTATGATACAGTTGACTATTCCAGCAATTCTGGAATTCCGAATCAGTTCTGAATTGTTGTCAACGCATGTTCCAAAGTAATTCCTAATATAAATAACCAAGATAAACACAAACGGAGCTGAGCATTTTTCTTTTAGTGCTATTTCTAATCATAGGGAACATTCCTTTTTAGGGACAGGAGGAGCCTTGTGCTAAGAAACAGGAGATCAGGATTTTATTCTCTACTCAGTCACTAGCTAGCTGTTTGACCCTAGATACTTAGTAACTTTCAGAACCATTCCACCTCCCTGTGCCTCATTCTATGAGACTGAACATTAGACTTCGGGTCAAGAAGACCTGAGTTCAAATCCAGCCCCAGATGGGTGACCTTGGACGAATCACTTAAGCTCTAGGAGCCTCAGTTTGCTCATCTGTAATATAGGGCTAATAGCCCCTGCCTCCCAAGGTTGTCGTGAGGACCACATGTGATTTCAGGGCTTAGCACAGTGCCTGACACATGGTAGATGCTTTACTATTTTTTTTGATTGACTGAGTCATTGATTGGCATAGGTAAAGTGCTTTGCTAATTGCATATCATTGAAGAAAATGCTAACTATTACTAATTCATTGATTTAGGGAATTGCCAGTGAGTAACTTCTCTAGTAATGCAATTCAGAGTCATTTATAGTCTTAAAAAGTTGCAAGAAGACACAGAGAGATTGATTAGCCTAGATTCATGCAGTCAGTAAATAAGACATGAACCCAGGCATTCTGTGCTCCAAGGCCAACAGCTCTCTATCCACTTGTACATCTGTAAATGGGGTTGATGCTTTTGTTCAGTTTTCACAGAATTTAATAGTTTGAAAGGACTCAGAGGCCATTTAGTGCAGCCCATTCCTGAAGTCAGAAATTCGTCCAAACAAGTGGTCATCCAATTTTTGCTTGAGGACCTCAGATGATAGAGAATCCAAAGCAGTCATCTCTCCTTTTGGAAATTTCTCATTATTAGGAAGTTTTTGTTATCCAGATTGGGGTATGAGCATAAAATATGTCAAATTAAAAAGTATAAAGGCACTTTGAAATTAATGCACAGCTCTAGCCAAAGATGCTTGGTTTGTATTTTTTTAAAGATTAGAATTTTCAGGAGCAGACTTTTTTTTTTATATGTGACATTGGTTAGTTGAAAAACTGTTATAAACTTAAAATGTACGTGATATGAAGACACCTGCTTTCAAAGTCTCAGAAATCCTTAGAGATTTTATTTACTCACTCAGTCTAATCAGATCAATTTCTGGGTACAGAATTTTTCCTTTCCAATCAGTCATTAGCTGGTTCACGCCCATGCCATCACCTTGTTGGCTGATCTGGCTATTGTAATTAATGGTCTGTTTGCATTTTCTTTGAGTCATCTGTTTTTAGGATTCAAAATCTTACCAAGAAATTCCTTTATGAAACTTGGTAAACAAGGCAGCCATCTGGGTGACTAACTTATTTTCCTCTCAGATTTTATTTTAATTTTTTTTGCAAAGAAAAAAAAACATTTTTGGAGTCCATTTTGGAGTTCTTGCCAATTTTTTTTTTTTAAATAAAGAAGGGATAGGGATAGGAATATGGCCTAGGTAGGTAATAAGGAGCTCCTGGCTAAGGAAACTATCAATATAGGTCAGCATCTGCCTTGTAAGTGTATTATTTTCTATTTTATTTTATTTTATTTAAGATTTGCTGATACTAGAAGTACAATGGCTCTTCATGGACACAATACTCATTTTTCTGACCTAGGCTGTTTGACCTTTCCTTAGGTAACTTAGTGGTTCTCTGCTCACCATGTTTGTATCAGAACTCCTAAACTCAAGAGAACCTACCTCAGCCTTTCCATTAGCAGAGAATAGGTACTCACTAGGAGCTGAATTTGGAGTCAGGAAGACTTGAGTTCAAATATGACCTCAGACACTAGTTGTATGACCCTGGGCAAGTTGCTTAACCCTGTTTGCCTCATTTTCCTCATCTGTAAAATGAGCTGGAGAAGGAAATGACAAATCACTGCAGTATCTTTGCTAATTTAGTGTTCTAGACAGTATCTAAAGAACTGAGAGATAAAATCTCTTGAGCAGGGTCACACAGTCAGTATGAATCCTAGGGGGGATTTGTACCCAGTTCTTCTTGGCTCTGAGATCTGTTTCTAATCTCTACCAAGCTTAGTAGAGTGAAATCTTTCTGACTATTTAGAAGTTTAGAGTAAGTGAATTCGTTTGGGGGGCATGATAGAAAACTTCATTATGGAGATGGTATGTTAGCCGATCTATTAGTTCTTGAAGAAAGAATAGTGCTTCAAAATAAATTCAAAGGGGTTAGAACCATAGGTTTAGAGTGGGAAGAAATATTAATAATCATTTAGTCAAACTACCCTCATTTAATAAGGAAGTAAAAGGACACTCCTGGGAACGAAATGATTTGCCTAAGGTGGCACAGATCATAAGAAAATGATGTGAGCAAAGATTTGGATTTGTGGACTCCCAGAGTTTGTTTAGGAAGCAGACTAGATGGCTAGACTGGATGGCTTATTTTGAGGAATAGTAGCACACAAAATTGAATTGGTAGGTAGTGGTCAGATTGGATCAGAGAGCATTGAATGTTCAAATAACACACAGAGCCTATGTTCTACTGTAACATTTAGGCTCCTGAAACATATTTGGATCCGTTATGTACCAGATTCATAGGCATGAGCCTCCATTTCGATTGAAGTTAACCCCAACAAAGTCAAACACATTATAAGAAATTAAAGGAAATTTAGTATAGCAAAGGCAAGGTGAATAAGAAAACATTAAAACACTAGCAAAAACTCACATCATCCATTTCCTAAACTACCACCTTCCAAATCTCCAGAGACTGAATGTTGTAAATCCACTCATCTTTGCTCCCTGTTCATGCCTTTCTGGCCTAAAATTATAACATAGCATCATAAGAACATGGGTTTGTGAGCTCAGTGGTTCTCACTTCCCATTCTGGATTAATTGCTTCAAATTGTAATGTAGGGAATCATAAGGAATATTTGTTATGGACTTGCCCATTGGATAAATACTCTAGGAAGGTAAAAAGTTTCTCCACTAAAGCCTAAATTACCGTATAAGGAGGGAATGTTGTATTGTTGATAAGCCTTGTTGCTTTCTCTTGGGAATTAGTGGATCTGTACAGGACCTGGTGAATTTCATTATAGGAATTCAGTACAGCAACACAGATTCCTCTCTGTCTGGGACTTACATAGGTAAGGCCTATAGAGTAGCCTATAGAGTAATTCAGTGGCTAAGTGGTAGAGGGAGATTTGAACTCAGATCTTTCTGACAACTTGTCTCCCACTGTCTCCACTACACAAACTGCTTTCTACTTCTTCTTGGACTGGAAGTCTTCTGCCAACTCTTTACTGTAGCAGCCCAGGAGATGACCTTTGATGTCTCTGTTAGTCTCCTCTCTTCCCTTCCCCTCCTATGCTTACTTCTCCTCTTCTCTTCCCTTCTCTCTTTCCTGTAGCCTCCTGTATCAGCAAGCACCCTAGCATACCTAGGGCAGCTGCTAGCACAGGTTCTTAGATCTGCTTTTCTAAAGGAAAGCAACTCAAAATGGGTTAACAATCTTTCTTTAATCAAACAAACATATCATTTACCTCGTTCAGGTGAAATAGCCAGCACCCTGAACTCCAGAGAATGCAAATCCAAGTTACAAACCCAAGTTACAAGCAGACCAAGAAACAGATCAGCAGATGGTCTTCCAACCATCTGACCATCACATCCATACCTATTCAAGTTACCAGAGAGGGAAGCATCAACATCTGGGTTTTTCAGAGCCAGGGTGTTCAACAGCTTCCTAGAGTCTCATCTGGCCATATTATACAACCTTCTCAAAGTGAGCCCCAAAGGAAACCTCACATCAGGGCGTATATATAGGCTTCTCCTGGGTCAAGGAATGTCACAGCCCTCTTGACTCACTGTCCAATTACAAAGTAACAAGGTGTGACCATTCCCCCAAAAAAAGCTTTCCACCACAGGCTCCACGTGACCACATTCAGCCTATTATGGGGCAGAGTATATTTCAAATCAGGGAAGATTCTTGGAGCCATTTAAGCCACTTAAGCAAAGGGGCTAGGGGCAGGAAAAAGCTTCAGATTCCCATTACGCCTCCCTTCTTTTTGCTTTTCCTCCCCTGTCCACTTCTTTCTTCTCCATCCAGTCAGAGTTCAGGCTGACCTGCTGATGCAGTCTTTGAACCCAAGCAGGTATTTGGGGGCAAACCAAAGTAGCTCTAGGCACATTCATTAACACAGCACCAAACTTTAGCCTCTATGGCAGAGGTCTTTAAACTGAGGTCTGTGGATTTTTTTAAAAAGTAGTTTGATAACTGTATTCCAATATAATTGGCTTTCTTTGTGATCTGGTACTTTAATATAATGTAATACCTTTACACATTTAAAAGTGTTAATCTAAGGAGGGGTCCAAAAGCTTCCCCAGCTTGTCAATGGGATCAATGATACCACAAAGGTAAAGAATTCCTCTACAGAGTAGGAAGTCATGTTTTTAGATGCTCAAAAGTATGCTGCAAGATTCTATTCTAGGATTTAAAGCATTCTTTAGAAAGTTGGATCTTGTGGCATATCCACAATATTAGATACTATAGCGCATGAGCTCAAGATACTATCATAACACATATAGCCCTGTGCCAATTTGTAATTTTTTCCCCCTTTAAACAGAAGTCTCTGATTTAAAGCACTATCTGGATCAAATTTATATGAAGTCCTCACTACAAAGCTAAGTAGCCTGGAGTATACATTTTAGCTTAGAGAAGACAGAGGGGGACCAAACTCTGTGCCCCCCTTCCCCATCCCTAGAGTGCCTTGACTTCTCAGCTAATCCTTACGATCCTCAAAGATGGAACACCTCTGGCTATAATTCCAGGTCATGGGAAACAGGCATTATCTTCCCCTGTCACTCTTTTGCCATTCTAATCGGTAATCTCTACCATTGGGTGCTATTTTCTTAAAACCTCTCATATTTCTGAATTGATTTTCTAAGAAAACAACCCCATACTACTTTACAATCAGATGCCTACCTGGCCTTCTGTCTACTGCTGCCACTACTTCCTGCCTGTCTTTTAATGTGAAAATTATAGGAGCTTGAGGTGCTTTTTTAGTGGATGGGGAAATGACAGACACACTCCTAACAAAGATTCAGTTGATAAGTTGATCAATACCGATGCTTATCATCCAGGGCTGCCAGTGACTAAACTGAGAAGTATATTTGCTGACCTGCACTGATAATAAATCTGGGGAATTGGTCTCAATCAGCTATGGAGTGGTGAGCCTCTTCGGTACTCTGGAATCAGGAAGAGACCATCCCTTACTTACCCTGTATTTTTATGAGCGGAGTGTGTGTTCTATATGCAGGTTAGGATGCTGGTTGTGCCACATGGGTCCAGGGGGATAATCACAAAGCCCTGTCTTCTCCCTGGTCTCTTCCCGTGGCATTCTTTCCCATGCCCTTCCTTTCCGCCAACATTTTGCCCTTAAATTCTTACCATTTGCGTACATGGACAGATTACTACTTGATGTGTTACTTGGAGTGGAAGGAAGTGAGGGTTTCCTCTACCCTTTCCCGTTCGATACTTTATTAACTAAGCTAATCGTCATAGTGAAAGACACTGAGAGCCTGGCCCCAAAGACAAGAGTTAGAGGCTGAAGAAAGTCTAATGACATGGGTGCCAGGGAGTGAGAAGTCCTGGGAAGTGGCACAGGAGACTTCCGGAAAGATCAGGTCTAGTTTAGGGGTAGGTGGGTGATGTGTTGATGAACCAGTAAAGAAAAACCTCTTAATAGTTAAATTCAGTTGGCATTTTTTTTTGCCTTTTTTTGGAGGGGAAAGACAGGGTAATTAGGGTTAAGTGACTTGCCCGAGGTCACACAGCTAGTAAGCATCAAGTGTCTGAAATCAGATTTGAACTCAGGTCCTCCTGACTCGAGGACTGGTATTCTATTCACTATGCCACCTAGCTACCCCTCAGTTGGCATTTGTTAATCACCTACTATGTGCTGGTGGCTTGGTATACAAAGAAGTAAATGGAACTCTCCTTGTTCTCAAGGAGTTTGCTCAAGTGGATGACTAAAAGGGAGGGATCCATTAAAATACATTCCAGTTGAAAGGGCACTACATTTGAACTCACAGGTCTTGAGTTCAAATCAGATCTGACACTTATTATTATTATTTTTTAAATTAACTTTTTCTTTTGGTTTTCAAAATTCATTTCTATAAGTTTTAAATTTTCTTCCCCTCCCCAGGATGGCATGCAGTCTGATAAAGGCTCTATGTATACATTCCTATTAAACATATTTTCACATTAGTCATGTTGTGTAGAAGAATTAGAACAAATTGGAGGAACCATGAGAAAGGAAAACACAAAACAAAACAAAAAAAGAGAGCGGACTGTCTGCTATCTGTATTCAGACTCCGTAGCTCTTTCTCTGGAGGTGGATGGCATTTTCTATCATGAGTCTTTGGAATTGTTTCAGGTTCTTGCATTGCTGAGAAGGGCAAAGTCTATCAAAGTCAGTCATCAGACACTGTGTCTGCCGCTTATTGTTGCATGTGTGATTATGGGCATTCTTTAAGTTGCCTGAGCCCCAATTTCCTCATTTCCCCTTGTTCTTTTCCCCCCCAAAAGAATGTAAGCTTATTGAGGACAGGGTTATATCACTTACACCCTAAAACTGAATTGTTTTGTTGCTTGGTAAAAATTGTTGAAATCCTTTTGACCAGAGTTTCATAAAATGAGCTTTGCTGCATAGAAGGTACTATTATGATAAGTGTTTTTTTTTTTAAATTTGGCTGTTAGGCAATGCAGCTAAGTAGGACAGTGGATGGACTGGGAGTGAGGAAGAACTGGATCCCAATCTTCCAAAGACATTTGCTAGCTGTGTAGGCTACTCACTTAACCTTTCTGAGCTTTAGGTTTTCCATCTTTACTACGGAGATAATTAGTAGGGTTGTTATGAGGAGCCAGAGTATATATGTATGTGTATTTCTATTATATGTTTCTATAGACATGTATGTATATATGCCTGTGAACATGTACACATCACACAATACATGCATATGTTATATAACATACATAACATATATGTACATACAAGTCCGTATGCGTGCATGTCTGTGTATATGTGAATAGAAATATAGACATACACATAAATGACATTGGTAAAATATATTTCTATTTTTAAAGCATTCTATAAATGCCAGCTATTATGAAAATCTTTCCTATATGGTCTGTTTAAATTGACTCTCAAAAATAGCTCTGGTTTGTCTTTTGAGAGTATACTTCAATATTCCTCACTTGAAAGGATTTTTGAGCCATGAAGGATCTTAGAGGTCCAAAATACTTATTTTTATAAATGAGTTAACTGAGGTCCAGGCTAGAAAATTGATTTGCCTAAAATCACATTAAAGGTTTGTAGCAAGCCAAGGACTGGAACCCAGATTTCTGGATTCCTTGTACCTTCTTCCTTCCAAGACATTACATTGATTTCTCATTGATATTGTGCTTCTTGTATTTGAATGTCAAACTTTCTATTCAGCTCTGGTTTTTTTCATTAAGAATGCTTGAAAGTCCTTTACCTCATTGAATGAACATATTTTCCTCCAAAACATTATACTCAGTTTTGCTGGGTAGGTGATTCTTGGTTTTAATCCTAGCTCCTTTGATCTCTGGAATGTCATATTCCAGGCCCTTGGATACCTTAATGTAGAAGTTGCTAGATCCTGTGTTGTCCTGATTTCTCATCGATATTGTTAAAAACAAACTAAATAAGACCAAAATCAGAAAAAGAAAAGAACCCTCCCCTCCACAAAATTAAGTTTCTTCTTTGTTTCTTTATAAATCTTGGCTGAAGGTGAGGATTCAGAGAAACTTACATGAAAATCAATAATTAAGCTTTATTAGGGAGAGAAAAATGACAAGGCTGACTCTTAGCCACCAAACTGAAATTCCCAGCTACTAAGCTGTGAGTCGAGTTGACTGAGATTCTATGAAATGGAGGTTAAAAGTGTTTTGAAATGTATATGTTAGTTTTTCTCTTCCATTTTCATGAAGTTTCAAGTATTCTTTCCAAGGCAAGGGGATCAGATAGCAAATGCTGAGAGAAAAGGCAGAAAGAGAAAGAAAGGTCAGAGCAGAGATAGTCTGGACTCTGTATTCTCTGAGCCAGTGTTGATATGCCAAGCCACTGAGTGAACTCAGGGCTGAAGAGAAGGGCTCCCCTTTAGAGAAGGCGGGCTGGGAAAGAGACTGTTGATAATGCAACCTATGGATACAATCAGCTGGAGTTTCCTGCTCTCTAAAAGGCAACCCTTTCTGATGTTCTGGGTGTTTTGTTGTTTGAATTCCTATGGTGACACTGATGATGAATCCCCTACCTGGTCCCACCTCATTTCATTTTGATTTTTTTCTGGTTTGCCTCCTGTTGTCTAGGGCATACCAAGTGATACCATGAAAGCTGCCATTATACTCTTGTTTTTCCTAACCAGCTAATCCTATTCCTTCCCTCTAAAGATGGCTGAAGTCCAGATTGTCAGGTAGTAATTTTAGCCAAGTGAACCAAACGAATAGTCCTGAAAGTAGAGCTATGTTGTGTTTACTATGATGCTGTGCTCTCCTGGGGGGAAAAAAGGAAATAAAACTTGAGATCATAACAATGCTTAGAATTCAATACACTTCAATTCAACAAGTGTTTATTAAGAGCCTATTATTTACCAGGAACTCCAAGGCCCTGGGGATTCAAAGACAAGAAGGAAATAGTCCTTGCTTTCCCTTTACATTTCACATTTAATAACTGTGTGACCTTTGGGCAAGTTATTTTACTTCTCTGAGCCACAGTTTCTTCATCTCAGATGTAGAAAATTGAGATCCCTTCAAGGTCCCTTTAGGTTCAAAGTTTTATAACTAACATGGGTTGTAAGCTTGCAAATTTTTCAATTCTTTTATAATTAGGGATTATCCATCACAGCAATATTTCCTTATACCCTGAATCCCCAGGAGTTTAGGATGAGCGCCTGTTGATTTCAGAATCCAAACATTTAAAAAATCCTCTAAGAGAGTTTCAAAATCTAAACATTTAAAAAATTCAATGGTATAAGGGATTTGTTACCCCAAACCAACTTACAGGTGGTCATCCATGGGGTCAGGAGAGACTTCACAGTCTCTTCCATCTGTCTACATATATAGTATTCTAGGAAGTTTCTGTTCAATTAAATATTGAGAGATTTCTAGGTGCAAAACATGCAAGACATAGTTTGACCTAACGATACCCGGACCTAATACATAACAAAATCACAAAGTGCCTTTGAAATCATGAGAGATAGTTACTATTATGTGCAGAATGATTTGTTGAAAGCCTTTTGATCAGACTACTGATTTTGCCTTTCCTCCAAAGTAGACTGGCAACTTGAACCTAGGTCACCTTGTCTCCAGGGCTGGCCCTCTATCTGGCTTCCTCTCTGATATACTTAAAATTTCTTCAAATTAGCAATGCATATCTACTAGATAGAAGAAAATCTCAAAAGGGGAGTGTGTTATGATGGAAAGAACAATGAGTTCTGGAGTTCTAAAACCTGGGTCCAAGTTCCAATTCTGTTATCCATTAGTTATTCAACCATCATCAAGTACTTATTACCTCTCTGATGTTACATTTCCTCATATGCAAAAAGAGACTAGTCATATCTGCTCTGACTCACCTTCGCGGACTGCAGTGAAAATTAAATGAGATTAAGTTCCAGGATGGTGCTTTGGAAGCAAACAGAAATGTCAGCTGCCCCTGTTAATCAGAACACCAGAAACTATAGGCATTCAAATTCTAACTTGGCCACCAGATCAGTACTTGAATTCCTTAATTTTTGAGAAGCTGCCAATTTTGCATTCTAATGAATACGTCCCTCAGGTGCCTGTACTTGATTTTCCTGCCAGGTCAGAGAAAGTGTGCCTGCCACAAAGATGTTTGAAGTAGACCAGGAGGCCATAGGACAAGCACAGTCTTCAGTTTGCTCACTTGGAGTTTCTAACTCTGTATTAGAATTATCTGCATTCTCACGAGCTGCAGCCACAGGCCTATCTGCCAAAGCCATTTGCTTCAATGATTCTAACACATTCTATACTCTGGGGAAGAGCTATTTATATATGAGATCATCGGTTCCTTTATTGTAATATAATACTGTTGAGATGCTCTGTTTCATTTTTTAATCTTCCAACTTTTTAAAACGCTTAGCTAATTAAAGTCCCTCCAGGCCCCTGTCATTGCTATTCTTCCTTCTTCCCTTCTTTGCTTGCATCCCACTCTTTTAAAAAAAAATAATACATTACAGCAATAAGGGTACCTTTTGTTGGTAAATGATATTTTGGTTTCCATGGTACTTCTTGTTACAAGTAGCTACTCTATTCATCCTTGAATTGTATCATTTCAATGCCTGAAAAATATCATTGCTAACATGTAACAGCAAATCGCTCCTTGATGATCCTTGTCATTGTGGAAACTCTCCTGTTAGGAAATAAATGTCAAAGAAATTAATTAGTATGTATTTAGTGGAGAATCATTTATTTATATTTATTTACTGGTACTTACAAGCCTGAAAAAAAGACAATCCTTTCTTATTTATAAATGGGCTATAAAAATGCTAAGCCATTCTTCCATACAAAAAAGGCCAAGGAGAGACCTACTGCTTAAACCTTGGAAGGGATGGCAATGATCATTAGGAGTGCTTAACCTTTATTTTTGTATGTTTTGTGTATAGAGAAAATTGGGGACCATGCATTCTAATTCTAACTTGGCCACCAGATCAGTACCTGAATTCCTTAAACCTTCTCTCAGTTTTCTAGTTGTAACATCCATCTCACAAGAATGAGGTGCCACACAAGGTTGAAATGCAGCAAGTAGTGAGTGCTTACTACTACATTCAGGGTATATTTGGCTATGGGTTATACAAAGCTGAAATAAGATATGATTCTTATCCTCAATGAAGTGTGTGTGTGTGTGTGTGTGTGTGTGTGTGTGTGTTTAAAACAGCTGATATATATTGTGCTTTAAGGTTTGTAAAACATTTCATATTCATTATCTCATTATTTTCCTTACAACCCTCTGGGAAAGAAAGCAAAGGGAATATAATTCCAATATTGTAGCTGAGGAAATTGAGGTTCATAGAGAGAGGCTGAATTCAAACCCACATCCTTATGGATTCCAAAGCTAGTTCTCTTTTTAACAACACCAGAGGTTCTCTTTCTCTCTCTCTCTCTCTCTCTCTCTCTCTCTCTCTCTCTTTCTCTCTCTCTCTCTGTTTGTGTGTGTGTGTGTGTGTGTGTGTATATGTGTGTGTGAAGGACCCCTGCATTTGCAGTCTGGTGGAACCTATAGGTACCTTCTCAGAACAGCAATTTTAAATGTATAAAACAACACAGAATTACAAGGACAATTCAAAATATAGTTTTATAGTTTTATATTTTCATATGAATATATATACATTTATATAAATTTATATATTTATATAAATATTTATATATATGAAATATAGTTATAACATTTTCTAGGTTGACTCATTTATTTCACAGATGGAGAAATGAGGCCTAGAGGATTAAAAGATTTGCCCAAGGTCACACAGATAGTGAGGAGGAGAGTAGGATTTGATCCCAGGTCCTATGATTCCAAAATCCTCTATTCTTTTCACTAGACCATGACAGCAACCTTTCATTCACCCTCTCCTCACTCCCAAATAAAATTTGGTCTTGTTATGATCTTTATAGGGTACTCACTTGTTTAGTGGTTCCCTTGAAAAATTACAAATGCCGTATTATCTCATTTCTTTATGACAAAGTTCCATATATCTTTAGTTTATCCAAGATAAATCAGTACAAAAATCAGATTTTGTCCCTTTTTCCAGTCTAGCGTGGAGTAGGGGTTGGCTTCAGAGGGAGCTAGGTGGCACAGTGGATTAGAGCACTGGCCCTAGAGTTAGGAAGGCCTGAGTTCAGTTCTGATCTCATTGGCTTCAAATCCTGGGCAAGTCACTTTAACCCCTCTTTGCCTTAATACATTGGAGAAGGAAATGGTAAATAATTCCGGTGTCCTTGCCAGGAAAACCCCATGAGCAGTATGAGCAGGCTTGTATAGTCCATAGGATATGACTTAGATATGAAGAGTTAGATATGACTTAACTGTAGCTAGCTTTGAAATTAGGAAAGTCCTGTCTCTGCATTCCAGCTGTGTGACCCTGGACAAGTCCTTTAAACTGTCACCTCTCTCTGCCAGCGTTGTAAAAATCAAATAGAAAGAAGGGCCATTAAAGCATCCCTGCAGCCATACTGACTTAGAAAATCACATATTAACATCATCCATGTTCTATTGTACTTTTGTTTATTAAATATTTCTCAATTACATTTTAATCTGGTCTGGGCTGTACTGAGGATTGTTGAAAGCCCAGGTTAGATAGGTCTTCTACAGGCAACTCCTTAAGCCAGTTTCTTCATGTAGGAGTTGCCTGTACCATTTAATTCACAAGTCCTATCTTCACGCCCATCTCTATCCCAACCAAATATTCAAACAAAATAGCCAAACCCTTTAGGTGGAAGGAGTGGGTGACGAGTGTTGAGCTGGATGTTATGATGTATTTACTGTATAAATGAGCCTCCTCTGCTCCCGCTCCTCTTTCCTGGTGATAACATTAATTTCCTACCGTGTTCCATCACCATTGGTAGGTACCTCAAGAGTTGTGGGGCTGAATTTGTTCCCTGGCTTAGACGTCCTTGTTCGTTTGTACCTTGGAGCTCCCCCGCTGGTGGCCGCCAGCCGCTTATGCTGTGCTGTTTCCGTGCTTTATGGGAAAATGTTCATATGTGGCTGCTGTGTTTGATATTAAATCTGAGATGAACTTCAGAAGCTTTCTTGCTTTTTATTAAAAATGATTTTGGCTGGGGGCAGTGTTATCCTGTTCATAAATCAGGTGCTCTCCGAGATTCAATAATTCAGAATTCACATGAGGATATGGTGGAATAAAACATTTCTTTTTCTTCCTCCCCAACCCTCCCCATGCAAAATTTACTTAACTCCCCCTTTCCTCCTCCTCTTCACTGCCTCTTTCTATTTATTTTAAGTCTTCTTTGGGGAGGTTTGCACAGATGTGTCCCATGGCCAGGGAAGAGAAGGCAGAAAAGGAGAGCCATCACTGGGTAATTGCTTTTGGCTTGAAGGGACTTGAACTTGATAAGTTTTCTGAGTTTCTTTTTCTGCCCAGGAAATAGGCTATTTTGTTTGTTTGTTTATTTATTTTAGAGCAATCCCAAGTCATAGCATGGTTCCCTTGCCTCCCTGGGTTTTATTGCTTGGTCTCTTATGAGGGATGGTTTGGAAGAAAAGTAAGTTGATAAAAGGAAAGGAATATCAGTAATGTCAAAGACTTGAGAAGGCCTCCCTGTGTCAAGTTACAGGTGGCAAAAGGATTTATGAAAACATAAGTGCTTGCTTTTCAAAAAGCTCTTTCCTTAAGTCTTCACCTTTTCACATTTGAAAGGCAAAAAGAGGGTATTTGGGAAATATAATTGAGAGAAGAAATCTTATGAGGCTCAGGGTTTGAAGAAATTTTAAAAGGCTCTAAGGAACTAGAAGGCTGATTTATTATTTTTTTTCTCTTCTTCTAAAAGTAAGTAGGAGCAATTAGAATCCATAAGGATTACTCATAATCAGTATGCCTGGTATTTTTATAGCCCCATTTTTCCAAAGAGTCTTAAACACTTCCATATGTAGTATGTAGTTTTTGTCATAAAAATCTTATGGAGAGAAAACAAAAGTGTTGATCATAGGAGTACTTTAAATAGTACCTTTTGTACATGTGATTTCATTTAACAAAATAACAAAATACACATTTTTCAGGTGCCTTAAAAAATATTGGTGGTAGTGGAGAAAAGATGACACAAGGCAATCTTGTTATTGGACTAAACTTTCTTGATGCTTATGTCTCCTTTTCCATGGAAGCAGCATATAGCACTAGGGAAAAGGGCTAGATTTGTCTGTGAGAAGCTGAATGGGAGAAGTCTTGGGAGTGGGGAGACTGGGAAACCTTCATGAAAGATGTGGGACTTAAATTTATATTTAAACTGGGCTTTGAAGAAAGGATTTCAATAGGTAGAAATTTGGATATGATGAGGTGTGATCATTGGGGATAAAAATAAGTACCACTTTAAGGGTCTACCATATGCAATGACCTGGATTCTGCCCCCTGTCTTATCTTGGCTATATGACCATGGACAAACCACACCCACAATGTACTGGGCAACTCTCAAGGATACTAGTTTACAGGTACATTTTTTAATGTGCCCCAGTGGTTCCACATCAGCATTTCTGTGTGCCAGGGAAATCTCAGGTCTAGATTGAAAACAAAAACCAAAAAAAGAAACAAATAGTACTTGTACTGTTTACCTTACATAGCTTTTGTGAGGAAAGTACTCTAAAGTACAATTATCAATGTGAGTAATTATTATTCACATTTTATAGCTATCCATCATATCCATGTTTTCAGATGATAGGCCCTTAAATGTATGCTGAATAGAGTGGAATAATTAGTGTGGAAAATTAGTGGGAAAATTAGCTATTTTTTAATATTCGGAGGTAAAGGAAATATGCTTTGTGGAGCTCATATGCTAGGTACATTGATCAGATGAGAGATAGGAGAAAAGCTGAGTGGAAATGAGGTCTAGACAAGCAGTGGGCATGGGGAAGAGGTGTGTACATTGCATAGGGCCAGTATTCATAAGATTGTGCTATTCTGATTTGCCAAATATATTATCATTTGGATAAAATGTAATTAAACAAAATAGAAAAGCCTTCATGCAAGTAGTATATCTACTCTTACCCATTAAAAGGTCATATAAAAGTGTAATTTTTAAAAGTATGCATTGTTGACACTACAAGCAATATATTTGTATCCAAATCACTCAAAATATCTTAAAAAGATGACACTGATAAAAGTGGCTGGGCCCAACCTTAGAAAATGAGAAGAAATACATGCTAATGACTTGACTAACTTAAAAGGCCCTTAAGGGGGGCGGAGCCAAGATGGCAGCGTAGAAGCAGCAAGGTCCCACAGCTCCCACACCGCCACCCTAAACACCCATAAAATATGAGCCCAGATAAAGTCTAGGACCCTCACACTCACAAAAATACAGAGAACACATCTCTCGCTGAAGGCAGCTCTGCAGCAGGAGCTCAGAAGCTGGAACAGCCGGAAGCTGAGACCCGGGCCAGGACCCGGGTGGTGGGAAGTAACCTGCCTGAGCTGAGCCGAGAGGGCACCGGAGCCAGTCTGCAGGAGAGATCTACAGCCTCGAGCACCTCCACATCTGCCAAGGCGTGAGGAACAGGACAGGAGAGGGGCAGCTCGCACAAAGGCAGAACAGAGACCCTGCCAGCCCAAAACTGCAAATGCCACGCTAGGCCCCAGGGCGGCCTGGAGGAGTGAGCCTCCCAAGCCTCTGCTTCAAAGAAAATCTAAAGCACCTGCCTAAGGGAATCTTCAAATCCTCAGAGACCAGTTAGTGAAAGTGAAACTTTGAAAATTAATTTGGGGTTGGTAAAGCAGTTTGGCCAATCTGCCCCCAGGAAGCAGTGGGGGAAGGGAACTGCTGGAACCTCCGGCGGCCCCTACCAGGCTGCTTCAGAGCCCCTGGCCTGCTGACTCTGCAGGGGGACTGAATCGATTGATCAGGGCCAAGTGCTCTTGTGTTGAGTGGCCTGGATCCAGAGAGTGGTCTTGGGTGGTGGTCCTGGGATGCACTTTCAGCAAGCCAAAGCTGGGGGGTCTTGCAACACCCCCCTAATAGCTCCGGCAGCTGGGAAAACCCCAGCGATTTGGAACAGAGCTTCCCCCCTTGGAAGCAGAGTTTCACAGACCAAACAAACAAACAAACAAACAAAAAACCAATTAATTGTTTGACCAACATGAGGAAGAAGAAGCAAAATAAAAACACCAATAAAACTCTAGAATCCTT
>CM053601.1:72686583-72729212 GCA_028646575.1 Pseudocheirus occidentalis | reverse complement strand
ATAGATAGATAGATAGATAGATAGATAGATAGATAGATAGATAGATAGATAGACGAATGGATGGATGAATAGATAGATAGATAGATAGATAGATAGATAGATAGATAGATAGATAGATAGATAGATAGATAAATGATATAGATGGAGAAATATAGTGGATTGGGAGTTGGTATCTTTTTTGTTGTTGTTCATTTTTAGAGCCAGGAACCTGGAATCAAATCTTATCTCAGACACATGATCCTCATGTGACTCTGGACAAGTTACTTCCAAGTGTTCTAGGCAGCTCACTAAGATAATAAGTTTCAGAGATGTCAAATTGAATTGATAGAGGAAGTTCCTTGGGTCTATTCCTATTTGGGGGAGGTAGTCAGAGAGAGAGAGAGAGAGAGAGAGAGAGAGAGAGAGAGAGAAAGAGAGAGAGAACTCCTGAGTGCTCTTATCTTGCAAAGTTCTTTTTGGTTTTATTTTTATCATTATTATAAACATAAAATTACCATTATCATTATTACTGGTTTTGTTTTCAGACTTATTTTATCAAAACCTTCACTTATGTGTGAAAAAGCCCCTTCATCAATGTAGATGAGTGAGGCCTCTCTAATTTAAGCCTTAAATAGCTGCATGGGGGGTATTAAGAGATTAAGGGATTTCTGTAGGGCCATGCAGTTAGTATGTGGGAGAGGCAGAACCCAGGTTTGACAACTCTGAAGCACTCTAACCTTCCAGTGTCATGCTGTCTTTCTTGGTTTAAACTGGGAATGATTAAAGCTGTCCACTTTTCCATTGTCAATATTTTTTACCACTGATTTTTTTTTTAAACGCAAAAAGTAACAGTAAATGAGACATTACTATTTGACCTATTTAATGAACAATAATAGGGTTGGCAAATTTAGTATACTTCAAAATTCAATTTCTTTCACTGTTTACATAGTCCTGCCTCAAAGGAGAAATGTAAAAATTCACCTTGGGAGAACGGAGCCCATTCCATAAGAAAAGATTCTGGTTTTCTCAAGTTTTCCTTTGCGGAATGAACATTTATAAAGTCAATCCACATTTTTCTCCCATCAGGTTGTTTTATGTTGCTTCCCGTGAGGGTCACCTTCCAGAAATCCTCTCCATGATTCATGTCCGCAAGTACACTCCTCTGCCAGCTGTCATCGTTTTGGTAATGCATATTAACAAGTGTTCCTCCATGAAACTGGGAATAACAGGCTTGCAAAGATGAATTCAAAGAAAACTTCTCAGGGGGCTCCTCTCTTCTCTTTTCTTGCTGAAGCATGGAAAGGGTAGGGTGAGACTTGCATGAATAGTATTCGGTTCATATAGCTTCCTTTTTCATTACTGACATTTATATGACAATCTTTTAAGCCTCACAACAAACCTACAATAGAAACTACAGATATTAGTAGGCCCATTTTACAGATGAGGAAACTGAGGGGTCAGGAAGTTTAAGTGACTTTCCTTTGCTCACACAGCTAGTTAGTATCAGAGTCAGAATTCAAACCAATTCCTAATGCTCAGGGCCAACACTCTCCATTCTTCAACATTGGGATTATAGTTCTAGTGCTGAAAAGAACTTCAGAAGCAATCCCTTGTAACCTTCTCATTTCATAGATGAGGGAATTCAGCCCCAGGATGTCAAGTGTATTTTCCAAGGTCACACAGTATTAAGCAGTGGGATTTGAACCCAAATCCTCTGGATATCTTTTCAGTGTAGTACACTGCCTCCCTTCACTCCATCTTTCTTCCTAGTCATATTTAACTCTCCCAGGCAGGTAACTAAAGCCCATCTCATTATGATTTTCCTAAGAGTTTGAAGGTTTGAAGGGAAATGATTAGCTTGACCCCTGTCACTGACTCAAAGCCTGGTAGAAAAGTCTGTCTGAGTAATGAGGCTCAGATTCACTTAATTGAAAGTGAAGCTCAGTGCTGTAAACTGAGAACACCCAGGCTCATCATAAGACACCTTATAATGAAAAGCATAGACAATTATGCACAAAGATAATGGAGGAAGACTTGGGCTGTGGGAACGATTCTGTGATTAAAAGTGAGACAGTTGTTGAGAGTACCTGAAAGGAAGCATACATAAATACTAAAACTGAAATTAGAGTTGCAAAATTTTTCATTTAGTAAGAAATATTTTGTAAAGATGAGGCATAATAGAATGGAAAATGCTCCTGGCGTCCATTGCTGATGTGATGTAAACTCTCCCCTATTATTTTGCAACACTTCATCTGTTGTGAGGTGCACCAGAAAAGGCATTGGCTGTTTTTTTTTTAAATGCATTTAATTTGTTTCAAAATGTTTGCCTGAAAATTCTTTCTAAAATAAATGTTCTCCATAAGCTTCCCTTGTGAGAACAGAAAGTATTATTTATTCTGTGAAGAGGGCTTTCATTTAAAGCCCAGACTGTCACTCAGGTCGTCCTTGGTATGCGCAGCTGCAGAGACACTTTGTGCTGATCTTGGCTTCTCCTTTATTTCAACTGTCTTGAGGGTCAGACAAGGCAGGCATATAGTGAGAATAACTTTGGAGGGAAAAAAAGGTCAGTGGTTTGTATTCAGGAGCAAAAGTACTGTTATGTAGAGATGGCCACATCACAGGTGTGTATCTCAAGGAATTTATTGGGCAGCATATAATAGAGGAAGAGTCATTGGGTTTTCAAAATGCCTTATGCCATTATTAGCAGTTACCACCCCATATACAGTCATACTTTTAAAACAAAACAAAGAAACAGGCCTTTAGCACAACAGATTTATCTCTTGCCTGTGTTATTTTAACAGGTTTCTAATTGGTTTGCCTGCAACCCTTCTCCCACACCAATCCTCCACTTAACTGCCAAATTGTTATACTTAAACCGGCGATTGGACCATGTCAAATGCCATTCAAGAAGTTCCAGGGATTCCCTATTTCTCTGACTGAAAAAACAACTCCCCCGCCTGGCATTTAAAAATTTTTCACAGTTTGGCCATAACATATGTTTTCAGACTGATTGTATATTGCTTCTTCTCATAGTCTAAATTTGATCCAAACCTTTCTATTTATTATTCTATTTATTTCTTATTAATGACATTCTACCTCCTTTCTAGCTTTACATAGGGTGTTTCCCATGGTTAAACTGCTTTCTCCCCTCAACTCATCCTGTTGGAAACCCTCACTTCCAAACCCAGCTCAATCAGTGGCCATTGCCTACAAGAACCCTTTCCTGATTCAGCTAGTTCTTGGTGCTTCCCCCAATCCTTGAAATTCCAGTTATTTTGTTTTTACTCCTCTGTGTGTGTGTGTGTGTGTGTGTGTGTGTGTATGTGTATAATTCTGTATAGAATGGAAACACACACACACACACACACACACACACACACACACACCACAAACAGAATGTAAGCTTCTTGAGGCCAGGAATGGCTTTATTTTTTTCTTTGTGTCCCCAATGCCTGGCATACTTCCTGGCAGGTAGCAGGTATTTTATAAATGCTTATTGAAGTGAATTGAATTGAATATTGAACTTTAAGGGAACATACAGTTTTGAACTTTAAAGGAACATACAACCTTTGACAGAGAATGAGAAACAGATATCCAGAGAAATCAAATAATTAGCCCAAGGGCACTCAAGTTACTATGATCTCAAAAAAGAAAATCAATACCAAGTTAACCATTTTCAACTATAACAAGTGTCCTCGATATGGTAAGAATCCAGGTACTCTGTCTCCAAAGTTTAATTTCTTTAACTTGGTATAAAAATATTCTCTTTTTTTCTAAAATGAAAGGAACAAGTCCACAATCAGATGCTCATATTAAAGTAGATTGGCCCTGTTCATTGGTCCTGTTAGTCATTCTACTTGCAGGTGGGTGGGGTAATAATGATGGCCCTGCATTTAGCCTGTTGCAAAATGCTGCTCTTAGTCCACTGTTTCTCACAACACACTGGTGGCTTACTAGTCTAAGAGGCTATTTGAAATCTAATTAGAGGCTGATGCTCTGTAGTGCTCTTATTATTGTGTGTTCTGTTTTTGCTGGACTCAGTTGGGATCTTTTTTTCTCTCTCTCTTTTTTTCCCCACTCACAGTACCCTTTGACGATGATAATGCTTTTCTTCGGTGATCTTTATGGTCTTCTGAATTTCCTCAGTTTTGCCAGGTGGCTTTTTATTGGACTAGCAGTTGCAGGCCTGATTTATCTCCGATACAAACGACCAGATATGCATCGTCCTTTCAAGGTAACCTCAGTCATTTTAATGGTTTTACATAAATCTTTCTCCCCAAGGCATAGCTGTTCACTTGGGACAATTCAATGATGATATTGATGATGGGAACCTCCTTGAATCCAGGGCTTAATTCTTCCTGACAAATACATGCCCAGTAGGTTTCCTTTAGCTGGAAAAGATAAAAAAATCAGTATAAGGTAATTTTCTCTGAAGAAGGAAGGTCTTAGTAGACTTGTGGTTTGATTTCTCATGACCACACCTATTCGTTTGAAGGGTTGAAAATTTCGACAACTTCCTTCCAGGTGTCTTTTGTGACAAGTTGGAAAAGAAAGTTCTTAGGACTGTCAAGAGCCATAAAGAATTTCAAGGAGTCAGATACAGATTTATGAAAGGCTATTCATTATTAAATAATTCTACTGCATTTGTGATCTCATTGATATGGTTATTACAGGTGCATGCTGACAAATTGCTATACATGGCCATATCTTTCCATAGATTCAAAGAAGTTAAAATGCATTGAGGAAATTTCACCTTTGTATCAGCACCCAGTACAAAACCTTGCACAGATCAGAGGCAGCTAGGTCAGCTAGGTAGTGTTGTAGATAGATACTGGACTTGGAATAAAAAAAATTCCTGAAAACACACACACACACACAAACATGTGTGTGTACATGCATGCTCTTTGATTAATCTTGGGCAAGTTATTTAATTACTTAAGCCAATATGTAATATGTTAAATTTAAATAGAAGTGGATTGCTACCGGCCTCATATTAACTTGGACAATCACAAACTCAATTCTCTATGAAGTATTGTATTTTAAAATTTATTTTGTTAAACATTTTCCAAGTATATTTTAATCTGATTCACTACACTTGGAACTTTTATGGGATGCTTAGGCCTATAGGTCTGAGAGTTTAATTACTCTGCTCCAAGCAACTTTCCAAGCTGTAAATTGCAGAGAAGATGCTGACCAACATTGATAGAAAGAGTTCCTTCTTTGGGAGCTCTCTATCAGATGTCTGGTTACTTTCACAATTTTTTTTTATTAATCTGTCCAAGATATCTATTATAAAGGCCTTTCTCCTTACAGTTGGATATAAATAGCTGAACATAAGAGCTTAAGAGTTTGCAAATGAAATATTTTGACCTTTAATATCACTAATATACCTATTTGATGTTATCTTATAGCTTCTTTTTCTAAATCATATATTCATAAAAAGAAAAATATTAAGTTCATATTGGGAGTAGAATTAGAGAACGATAACACTTTACAGAATGTTTTTCTTTTGTCCATCATACTTTTCCTTTGGAAAGCTGAATATTATGGCCACAGTCTCTCTGAATACTTCGCAGAATTGATTGGATCTTGTCATCTAGTCCTTTTTTAAAAAAATAATACTGATAATGTTGTCAGAAGGCTTTTAAATTATATTTGTTGCATAGTGTTGGGCACCATCTTCATCAGTGGTCAAAGAAGACTTTGCCTCTTCTATACTTTGTCAGTCCTTGTGTCATATCTCAGAAAAGAAATCAATACACACTTAATCATTTTTAAGTGTAACAAGTGGCCTTTGCTACTTGTATCATATTAAAATGGATTATAATGGCAACTCTAAAAGATTCAAGGTTTGAAGTCCAAAAATATAAGACATGTTCATCACAGCCATAGCTAAGGACAACTGGAGCTTTACTCCCCAAGGTATTAACATTTTAGCCTACTGACAGTGCTTTATGGTCCTTCAGCAGATTAAAAAAAATGATTACTTTAGTTAAAGATTAATTTAGTTGAAAAAGAAAACTTCCAGAAGGTGCCCTCTTTGTCCATTCTGCTGTTGAAACCAGGGTAGGCTCTTGTCCCCTACAGAGTTGGGAAACCTGCAGCCTAGAGGCCACATGTGGCCCTCTAGGTCATCGTGTGCAGCCCTTTGACTGGCTCCAAACTTCAGAACTGTGAATGACCAAATGATGATGTGATAACCAAATAAGAAGAAATGTGAAATTTGGATTCAGGCAAAGGGCCGCACTTGAGGGCCTAGAGGGCCACATGTGACCTTGAGGCTGCAGGTTCCCCACCCCTGCTAGCAGCATCTTACTACATCCCAGTCTTTTTTCTCCAGCTTCCACCCCAGGGGAAATTTTTTTAAAAATGTTGTCCAGATACTTTACATATTGCTTACCCTCATGTTTGTTTTTGGGAAAGTTTACTCTGGATGGCAAAAATTTTAGTTACATCTCTAACAAAAATACTTAAACAATATAAGAAAGGGCATCTGTAGAGGGATACTGTTCCTAACTTTATGTTTTATATGATATAAAGACGTCTGCCTCTACCCATTCCAAACAAGTGTTTTAATACATATTCCATGATCCCATTTTTGGACATCCCATTCATGGTGATCAACTCCATAAGTACAAGAAATCATTAAACTTTCATTTGTTTGTACTGGTACCTTCTAGATCCAAAGGAATCCAAAGGAAGCTCAAAGTCACCTTTGTCATTGTCTTTGTTTCAGGTGCCACTGTTTATCCCAGCTCTATTTTCCTTCACATGCTTTTTCATGGTGGCCTTGTCCCTTTATTCTGATCCATTCAGTACTGGGATAGGTTTTGGGATCACGCTGACTGGTATCCCAGCATATTACTTCTTTATCGTCTGGGACAAGAAGCCAAAGTGGTTCCAGAGACTATCAGGTAATGTTCCTGAATCATGCAAGGGCTTAAGAAAGGTAGATATGTACATGCATATTGTTAAAGCCATACTTGTAAGATATATGTATTCCTTAAAGCAGTAACACAAATTAAAACAGCAATTAAGTGGCATTAAAAAGGCAAAACCATCACCCCTGCCTTCGAGGAGCTGAAGTATTATGGAGACCATCACATTCATGTATCTGTATCTATGTTGGGGACAGCTAGGTAGTGCATGGATAGAATGCCAAGTTTGGAGTCAGGAAGACTCATCTTTCTGAGTTTAAATCTGGTATCAGACACTTACTAGCAGTGTGACTCTGGGCAAGTCACTTAACCCTGTTTGCCTTAGCTTCCTCATCTATAAAACAAGCTGGAGAAGGAAATGGCAAATCATTCCAGGATCTTCACCAAGAGAACCCCAAAGAGGGTCATGAAGAATCAGACATGACTGAAACTGCTGATCAACAACAACAATAAAGAGACAGCGTTGGACAGAGGCAAGAAAACTGGCTCTGCAGTCAAAGGACCTGGGTTCAAATCCCATCTCTGATGTTTACTGCTTCAACAGTGTTGTGCAAGTCAATGAGCTTCCCAGGAGTTCAGTTTCTTTATCTGGAAAATAGACTCAGTGTACTCTAAAATCCCTTCCCACTCTAAATTTCTGATTGTTAACCTGGCTCAAATTCTGTCTCTGCTACTTAGCAGCAGTGTGAACACAGGCAAGTCACTTAACTTTCTTCGCCTCAGTTCCGCACAAGTAAAATCAGAATTTTTGCCTACCTTGAATTTCTTTCTAAGATCCTGTGATCCACACAGATAACTACCACCTAGTTGCCATTAGTATCCTAGCACTGAATCTGGTTGCTTCTTGCTGATTTTTCACATTATGGCCAATCATTTAAAAAAAAAAAATGATCCAGTCTATACCCTCTATTTATAACCACATGAGATCTACTCTTCCCTTAGGCCTATCATGAGTCAGAATCTGTGTTAACAGAAATGGCTGCTTTATAGAGATTGTATTTAAACTGGGTCATGAGGGAAGGGTTTTAGGTCAAGCAGACAAAAAGATGGGTTTCATTTTATGCTTGGCATTGGGGGGCGGTATTTAAGGCACTGGTGTCAAACTCATATATAACAGGGGCCACTAAACCGTATTTGAGTGAGGATTCAAGGCAGGGGGGCATATTGACTTACTTTTTAAATGTAATGTTATCTATATTTTATTGCATTTTAATTTATTTTGTTAAATATTTCCAAATTACATTTTAATCTCATTCCAGCAGAAGTTAGGATTATTGTAGGGTGCCTGCTGTCTATTTGGTAACTCTGGTATAAGGAAAGGTCAGAAGCTAGAAGCATGGAGTCCATTCAGAGAATCGGTAGAGAGTAGTCTAGTATGTTCAGAGTATAGAATATAGCACCCTGAGCTAATCCTTAGGACCTGTGGAAGAAAAGAAAAAGGCTTCCCCAGGACGATGCCAAAAAAATAGGGTTTGCAATGGCTGGAGATACTGCTTCTCTTCACTTCCCACAAATTTCTACCTCTTATCCTCCGGAGCCCCAGTCTCTACTTCCTTGATAGATAGAGGAGGCAAAAGGAGAGATTCTTCAACAGCAAAAACCCACTACAGTGCAGGAGGAGGGGGAAGAAGGGTTGTATTTCAGGCATCCCAAACAGGAAGTCTGTGCATTTGCCTAAAGAAAAAGCACTACATATGGTGATTCATTTGTCCTGTACTGCATTTCATGTACTACATCATAGGTTAATGGACTTTTGTGGGCTAGCCTGGGAGCTTGGACACCATACTTCAAAAGAAAGTTGATTCTGAGTTATAAACAATGAAACAAAACAAAACCTTTTGCAGAACAATCAGTTTCTAAATTGAGGGCTGTCCCTATTTGAAGTGAATGATTTCTCAATGGAAGAGAAGCATTTGAATTCAAGTCACTAAGCCTTTTTCAGGATAGGCTGATACTACTGTTGGAGGAGCCTTGCCCGGACACTTACTTCAAGCAAAGAATAGCTCTTTAAGATTTTAAAGCTATTAAGCCCTGTTAAAGAATTTTTAGATAAAAAATGTTATTAGCTATGTAATGACCTACTTGTACTTTCCAATCCCTTAAGTAACTTAATTACAGTGGTTCAGGATTGGGAATAAAGGCAGCTTAATCAAAATGCCGCATTTCAGAGAACCCAAGGTAGGGTTTTGTATTTGGTGGCTTTTCAATAAATGTTGACTGAAATCCTCCCCCTCCCCATCCCCCAAAAGCAAAAAACAACTTGAATTATTTGGGAAGAAGGGAATGAAGACTCCCATGATCTTCTTTATTAACCATAGACTGTACAGTTATGGCTTTTATGCTTAACTCTTTTACTGTGACTACAACTGTTACTGTAACTTTTTGAGAGCAGGGACCCAGTCTTCTCAGTGTTCTGCATTGATCCCAATACCTAGCACAGAAGCAATTGTTTGTCGTATTGTCTGCCATATGTAGAACATGGGCACAGCCTGGGACATGTATGTGTGTGGTACTGCATTGTATCAATGTCAGATTGTGGCATGGTAGGAAAAGGGCTAAATTTGGAGTTGGAGGATCTGGTAAAGATGATAAATGGCTTTAACTGGATACTATGTGGTGTCATATGAACTTATTCAGAATCTAACTGTGTCAGGCATATTTGACCCCTTTGTTTTTGGGTCAGTATTTAAGAGTTTTGATTCAGTTCACAGCAACAAGTTTCTATTATATATTGGGTGTTGTGCTATGACCTGAGCGCACAAAGACAGAAATAACTTTCAAATAACGTAAATTCTACTTGGAGGGTGCATCATATACACTAATAAGCAAATCTAAACTATGTATAAAATGAGTATAGAGTCATATAGAAAGTTGAGAAAGACCATTGACAGCTGGGGGAACTTGGTATGTGTCAGCATTGGAGACCCAGGACCCAGTGTATACTTATATGAGACTTTGTACTCATTTATCCTGTCTCTATTTTTAGTATTTAAGTCTGAACTTATAACTCGTTTTCATTCTGAATAATATTTTGATAGACTCTGTTTCCAAAAACTTTGAAGAATTAGATTAATTTTTTTCCCTAACAGGTTAATTAATAAGTATTCTTAGCCCAGTCAAAATACTTCCCTTGAAATTTTATTACACTTTTTAGGCTGTTCATAAAATAACCTCCTCTTGGAAAGGTTTACTTGAACAGTGAACATTGTGATGCTGTGGCAGGCAAATTGCTAGGGCCTTCTTTTAGTGTGCCCTTTCTCAACTTAACGTTTGCCAGGGTAAGCTCTGGTACACTCCTTAAATGAAATGCCCTCTTTCCTCTCTAAGATGACTTCCTAGAGCACTGTGAAAAACTAAGACATTTCTAGCACCCAACTCTGTCTAATGTATAATAGGTGCTTAATAAACACTTGTGGAGTACAGAATAAGGTATAGAATCAGTTTCAAACATAAAGGTATAATTCTAATTATTGAGGAAAGGGTCTGTTTTTTTTCATTTTAAGGACATAATAGATATTCAATAAATGCTTTATTGTTTTCATATACAGAGAAATCTATAATGCCCCTAGAGTTGTCCTTGAGCAGAGTTTTTGTGTGTACCTTGGACCCCTTTGTCAGTCTGGTGAAACCTATGAAGCCCCTCTAGAATAATGTTTTTAGTGTATAAAATAAAATAAAATAAAAAAGATTACACAGGAAATCACTTATATTAAATACTCAGACTATATTTGAATATTGTATGTACACATGCGGTTTACATACATTTATCTACATGTGTGTATGCAATGTGTGTGCACATATATGTGCATATATACACACATATGAGAATCCCTTGATTCATATATATGGAATATGTATATATAATAGAATACATACTATATGTATGTATATAATAGAATGCATATAGAAAAAAGGGATTCACATATGTATATGTTCATATTGATATATAAGAATAAAGGCATTCCTATATCTTAATTTTTGTCTATCTACCTAAGAATCCCTTCATTCTTGCTGCTTCTGTCTCCTTTCCCCTTTCTTTCTCTCTTTCTCTTTCCTTTTTCTGTTTCTCTCTCTTCTTCCTCTGTTCCCTCTCTGTATATGTATGTATGCATGCATGCATGTATATATAAAGAATCCCTGATCTTAAAGGAAGTATGAGGGAAAACAGCTGGCATTTTGAGCTTGGTCTAAGGTTTACAGAGTTATTCATATATTTTATCTCATGATGAGATAATGAAAAGAGAAGCCGGCCCCCTGCTCAGCATTGGGAGGTGCATGTTCCCCTCCTCTGCCTCCCTGGTTTACAGTCTGTGAGCCACACAGACTTTCATGCTGCCTAGCCTGCAGCTGCCTTCTGCATTTCACACCTCTTCCTTTCTAATTCCAGTTCTTGCAGTCTCCTCAGTCGATTCTCATTTCCTTCTTTCTTGCCCACTCCCTCCTCCCTTTCAAAGTTCTTTGTAGCATTGTTTTCCCCCTCACTGATCTCTGAATATGTGCATGACCTCCACATTTAGCTCTCATCCTTCCTGAATTTTACTAGCAGTTCTGTAGTGGGTGATTTTGAAAAGGAAATGGTGCTGGAACCTCTTGAGTATCTGGGAATCATCTGACTTGAAACCGGCATCTTATCAGTCATTATCTTTATAGCTTCCTTGTGAGAGAGTGCCAAAAAGTAACAACTTCCCTTGATTTTGTGTTATTCTCTACCCACCCTCTCCTGTAAGGCCTTTGCAGTAAAAGATAAGAAATTAATAGTATTTATTGCTGGCCTAACCAAAAAAAAACCATACATATATAAAAGTATAAACATATATGCACAAGTATTTTATACATGTGTGTGCATGCATGTACACACAAGGCAAACATGCACACACAGCACAACACATAAAAGGTGTGTATATGTGTGTGCACATGCACACATGTGCACACATGCCAATATGCACACACATACAGTACATATATGTGTGTTTATATATATATATACACATTCGTGCATACGTGTCCATATATGCAGAGTACATGTACTTATGTATTCTAACAGATGAAACTTTGCAAAGCCTTTTAGGAGAGACAACACATGGAAGCTCAGCTACCTAGAAGACTTTTGACCATTACCTGCTATGCTAGAACACAGCCTTTCGTCCTGCATGCTCTCATTTCTTGGCTGGAGATAGGTATCTTTAAAACCGGCAGACTGTATGAACCTCCACTTAGCCACTTTAAAGGGACACAGAGTCTCCAGTGAGGTTGTACCCCAAATACCTAGTATACCTCTGCCAGCAGGGAGATTTCACTGCCTCCCTTTAGGATACAGCAGAGAGCTGTGGTTGACTCGGAGAGCAAGAGAATGTTCAGAGTCTGAAAATCAGAGTCTCCTGCAGAACTGATATTTGATTAATCTTTCTGGCCACAGGATGCCAGTGTTGAACCATTTTTGCTTGATAGTGTTCCTCCAGTGGAAATAAAATGTGCTCTTTAAGGGAGCTGTGGGCTCCATGGAAGGGTTTTTTTTTTCTTGCCAGCTGTGACAAGAGTAGCTAATTCCTCTGTTCTTTCTTTTTTAAAAACACGATCCTCTTGTGCAAGGGAAAAAAAAGGGGGGGGGGAGAGGGTTTGTGACATATTCAGATCCACTGTGAGAGCAGGGAAAGTGACAAAGTACAGCCTGGTCTGGGAGCCGTAACCTTTTTTTTTTTAATAGGTGGCCTCTGTATCTCCCAGCAAGAGATTGAATGCATAAGCCAAACATCTGGGGGATGTGGGGCCAGGCTTCCTGTACAACAGACTTGCCTTTAAATAAAACCCTTAATTATCTATGTCAGGCGAGAGCAGAGCTAGCAGAATTATTCAGATCTCTGTTCTGATGGACGATGTTGTGCTTCTGTAGGGTCTCAAGAGCACTTGTCCTGAGGAAGGTGTCGCTATAAATCCGTTTCTCAGTCTCTACTGAAATCTGGAGGGTGCGTCCAACAGACTTTCAGGGAGTCTGCAGTGTGACATTTTTCTTACTAAAGCTGGCTTGTAAATTAATTAAGCTTGTTTAGTCATTCTCAACATCTGCCTAGACTACCTTAGTGGTCAAAAATGCACATGCTGTGGGGATCAAGTGAGATCACAGGTTTGAATGCCCTTTGAAAACCATAAAAGCACTTTTCATATGTAAAGTGTTATTACAATTCCACTTTCCAAGAGTGGGAGGGCGAGCTCTTGGCCTTGCACCTGGAAGTTAATATTTCACCCATGTATTAGCTGTCTGCTATGGTTCCCACAACTCCTACCATATGTGTCTGGGCAGATCCAGCTAGGCTTGTTCCCACTTCAGAGTCTTCCAAGGTAAACTCCTAAATACAGAAGGTATTGCTAAAAATACCCAAAGAACTGTTTTTTGCTGTAGCTTCCAGATAACAAAATCTCTACCACGTGCTGACTCGTCTGCTCCACTTTATCTATTAATAGCTAGAACAGTATCATGGAGCTGTAATCTCTGATCCTCAAAATGCTTCACGAGCATTAGTGTAAGCAGGGGGATTGATGGTCATCTCCATGGTTTAAAATTGAAACCTTGCAAGCACCAAGCATCTGCAGAGGCCTACTTCTATAGGCTGAGTATTCTTTACCCTAATGACAATTAAAAAAAAAATAAAGCTTGATTAATATTTCTTTATACACCAGTTATATTTCAATGACCACCTCTCTTATAACATCGAGTCAAGTAAAATTTAACTAAAATAATACTTGTCATGTTTGAAACCCATGGTGCTTTCAATACCTAAAGACTATGTCTCAGATTACATGAGGGGTGTATGTTTTTCCCTTGATCTTCTGAAATCAAGTCTATTAATGACCCTTAAATGTCTCTATTCTTTAGTATACCTCAGAACCATATACTTGATTAAGAGACCAGTCTAAGTTGACCTGCACTGAGATTTTGTTTTAGTTAAATAGCTTTATTTTGCATTTGAGGAATGTAAGACACAGGGAGATGGAAGGATTTGTCCATGGTCATAGCTAGTAAGTGTCTGAATAGGATTCAAACTCAGATCTTCTTGATTCCCGGTCCAGCACTCTAGCCATCTCACCACCTTCTAGATCAAGAACCAAAGTGGCCAAGAATCATGAGGCACAATGGAAAAGTTGTTTAGTCAGAGTTGTCTTTTAGTTTTTTTAGGACTCCTGTAACTCAGGAAGAAGGTAGATAGGCTGACCAGGCAGTGTTTGCTCACGCTGTTGGAATAAGAAATGCTATTTCTTGGTAAAAGGGCTATATTGAGTAAAGAAAAGCAGAAAGTGTTGAGTTGGGTAGGAAGTCATAGACATTTTTTTATGGATGATTTTTAGAGAAAGCAACTTTGACAGGCATACCATAATTCCAAAATGAAGTGAAGGAATGGCAAGGGCGTGTACACATTCTCCAGTGTTTCAAAATGACCCGATTCCCAGTCTGGGGGCTACTTTTCTATAGGGAACTATTGTGGAAAGTAGAAGATAGCTGCTCACTCCCACTTGCCATTTGGTCAGTCATTGTAGTCCAGTCTGGCTCATCCTCCGGTGGTTTTCTGCCTGCTCCCTTCAGTCATACCTCTGCAGTCACCCTTTGCCTACAAAGGTCTCAGCAGCTGCCTCACTGTTAACCAATTGCTGTGTTCCTGGGAAAATTCTGTTTAGTGGATTGGTCTTGTTCCCAACCTTGTTCTTGAAAAATGGGATTTTACTCTACCTAATTGCCTCCTCTGATATTACAAGCCAGGAAAAGCTAGTTCTGACCTTTAGAAGGTACCTCTGAATTACAATTCCTCTACTGGGAAGATGCATAAAGGATAGGAGAAGTGAGGGAAGAGAATTGGGACCAAAACTATTTTTAAGGGAAAGAAATACTAACTATTCAACATTTAGAGAGAAGGAATTGGCATACAATGAAAAAGTGGGTTGGTCACATTGTCTGTGCGCAAAGAAGGAACCTTAGGAAGAAGCGCTTATGCCCATCCCCCTTCTTTTCCAGGCCCTCACTTCTCACGATTCTTGTCATAGTGTGATAACTGATGTTCTATTCTCTCCTCTCTAATCCCTCTCATATACAGCAGCCAAACTGACATTCCTAAAACATGACTGTGACCAACACGCTTCCGTATTCGAAAAGATTCAGTGACTCCCGGTTGCTTCTAAGACAATGCAAATTGTTTATCCTATCCCTTAAAGTCCTGCACAATCTGTCTCCCCACTTGTTGCATCATTTTCAGTTGTGTCCGACTTTCTGTGACCCCTTTTGGGGATTTATTGGCAAAGATACCAGAGTGGTTTGCCATTTCCTTCTTCAGCTCCTTTTTACAGATGAGGAAACTGATGTAAACAGAGTTAAGTGACTTGCCCAGGGTCACCTAGTTAGCAAGTGTTTGGGACCCGACTTGAATTCAGGGAGATAAATCTTACTGAATCCAGGCCTGCCTGGCGCTCCATCCACTATACCACCTGGCTGCCTAAAAAATAACCTCCCAACTGTCTTTCCTCATTGTATACATGTCTTCCAGCCAATCTGCCCTGATAACTTCTGCATATAGAGTATGCAGTCTCTAACTGCATACTCTATGTTTTTGTTGTTCCCCATGCCTGGACTACTTTTCTTCCTCCCCCCTTGCTCCTCTTAGAAGCCCTAACTTCCTTTCAGCATCAGTTCAGGCACTATCTCCTTTATGAGATGTTCACGATCTCCCCAGTTGTTGGTACTTTCCCTCCTCTGACATATACTTTGATTGGTATGTCTGTGTGCATGAGGTTTCCTTCCAAAATAACTCCTCCAACATTCACTGAGCACCTGTTTTGTGCCAGGGAAATGAGATCCAATGCCACTACCCCACTTCAAGTTATGAGACTTCTTTATTCTTTCCTCACTTACCTAGCACCCAAGTTACCACAGTAAAAGCCTCCTTTATCTCCAGCTCAAAATGGCAGTTTTCTACACCCTGGATCTCAGTCTTACTGCCTCTATGTGTTTTGGGACTATAGGGGAGGCCATTAATCCATTCTGTCTCATTCTAAACCGCATTGTTGCTCTTCTCATCTCAACACCCTATTGTTTCACTCAGACCCACAGTGTAGAATCAAAGCAGATGTGTTAGAGATTAGTTTCCAAACACTCTGTGGTTGCCCTAAACAGAATAAAGGCACCTGCAGGTTTCAAATCCCCGCAAGCAGGCCCTATCTGTTGAAAGTGAACTTTAAAGAGAAAGAGAATACTTTATTCTTGTTTTCAGAAAGTCCATGATTTGTGACCAGATGTGAATCAATGGTGTAAACAAAAAACCATACCAGAAGGGCCAGAGGGAAAAACAGGACTGACTGTACATGACTCTCATGTCTAATCACACAAGGCACAGTGAAAGACGTGGAGGGATTTGTTCTTAGTGCTCGATTTTGGAGGTGGTAGAAATTATGATATTATGTGCTGCAGATGTGCAGCAAGTTCCTTGCTTGGGAGACTAACAGGATTACAAGTCACTCCTGTACATACAGCCACTCCTCTACCTTAGCCAGCTGCTTACCACCGTGCAAACAGACCCAGGTTCATAGTGTGTCTCTGCTACTTGGGGGAGGCAAGTTGTTTCTAGTTCCTAATCTATAAAATGAGAGGACTGAACTGGGTGACCTGTAAGACTTTTCGTAACATTTTTTTGTGAGTAATGGACCCTCCTGTTAGTCTGGTGAAGCCTATGTATCTCTTCTAAGATTAATGTTTTTAAATGCACAAAATAAAATGCACATAGTAGCAAAAGAAACAAATTACTTTTGAATACAGTTATAAAAATGTTTTTCCCATCCAAGTTCATAAATCTCCTAAAATTAAGTGAAGAACCCATACTCTAGGATCTTTTCTAGATCAAAATCTGTAAACCTAGGATTCTGCTAGGCACTTGCCTCCCCTTGGGCATTCCTTCTTCTCTCCCACCCCACCCTTTATACACACACAGACACCGCCTCTCTACTTTTCATTTCACCTTGAATGGATCTGAGGTCACAAGGCTTTTGGGAAAGAAGTGAAATGAGAAGTGAGGAAGAGAAGACAGTTAACTACCCTATACAAAGGATGCTTCTTTTTAGCTAACCTGGTGCAGATCCTGCCCTAAATCCATGCACAGTAATAATGTAGAGCCTGGGGAGTCTCTGGGTCCAATGCCCTCATTATAGCTGAGGAAATGGAAACCCCAGGAAGTAGTCACTGGCCCAAGATCATACGAGGTAGGAAGTTGTAGAATATCCAAACCTGGGTCCTTTGACTCCGATTCCTTTGCTCTAAATGTTATACAATGTTGTCAGGCTCTTTAGCCCAGAACTCCAATCCTTCACTCAGTTCTCTTGGAACCCGATTTTCCTTTTCTTCTAAGGTAGAGTTTAATCTTTCAGTCCTCTGAATATTCTAAGTCACAAAGTTTTATTGAGCTGCTGCTAGCTACTTGAACCAACTGTCCTTGAGTCAACAGGACATCAAGTATTGATGGCCTTCTACCCCTTAAAAAAATAAAAAAGATGGTTTTACATTAGCCCTTGTAGCAGACATGTTATGGAACCAAGGATCTGAAGGTCATTCAGTTTGCAAAGGAATAAATATTCCAGGCGTGATCACTAGCCAGAGGAATCAGAACAGGTCCCTTGTGGAAGGGGGCCCTTGAGATGATCCTTTAATGGAGTTAGGTTCTAGGGTGGCTGGGTGGCACAGTGAATAGAGCACTGGTCCTGGAGTTAGGAAGACCTGAGTTCAAATTCGGCCTCAGACTCTTAACACTTACTAGCCACATGACCTTGGGCAAGTCACTTAACCCCAACTGCCCCTACAAAAAAGGAAAAAAAAAAGGGGGGGGGGAGTTAGGGATTCCAGAAGATGGAAGAACAATGCAAGATCATTTGTATCAGGGATGAAATAGAAAAAGGCATGGACTTGGGAGACAGAATCATGTCATGAATGGCAAATAGCAAATAGGCCAGTTTGGCTGCAACTTAGAGAGCATTAAAGGAATAAACAAATCAGTTCTCAATCCTTCCACTGGAATACTGGCAAGCTTTGTACTGTGATAGCCTTCTTGATAAGGACCTGAGATTAGTTTTGACCTTCTGGGACCACTTCTGACAGGAATAGTTTCTCTTTTCATATAAAGCAGAGGTTCTCCAAACATGCTGTCTGGAAATCCTGGAGACCCTTTCAGGAGGTCTGTGAGCTCAAAACTATTTTCACAATATTACTAAAATATTTTTTGCCTATTACACTATTCCTCCATCTTCCAACTACATATCTTCGTAAGGCAAACTTTCTTCTTTTTTCTTTATTTGAACCAGGTTTGAAAGGAGACTAACATGTGACAGAATAATAAGGCAAAGTAAACTGAAAACAGACTTACATACTTGAATATAGGGTATTGATACGCTGATAGCAGGAAACTACAGGAGTGGGGATGTGAGGTATGATAGGATGAAAGAGACAGGTGAAATGTTTTGAATCTGATAATTAAGATCAGCCTATTTTTAAAGTAAATGGCAGATCATGTACTTAGGGAAATAAATCACTTCACCTTTTTGCCTCAGTTTCCTCATTTGTAAAATGAGATTAGACTAGATGTGCTCTAAGCTCTGTTCCATGTCTAAATCCCTCCCACCCCACCTCCCCCACCAAAAGCACTCAATAGGTGGTCTAGACTTTAAAAATAGTGGGAAAGATTTTTGGTTATAGCATTGAGTATTAATTGGATAGAGCTGGTTTTTATGGCAAAGAAATCCCAAGAGAGAGGGAAGAGCTCATATTAGCCCTACTGAGAGATGAATTAAGACTGGAATATAAGGACAGAAATTCTTGATACTCCGGAAGCAATGGGAGGTGCTGAGGAGGAAAAGAGCTCCAAGAAGTTGGAAATAAACTAGGCTAGTGTCTGGAACCGGGTTTAGAAAGATTGCTGGACAAACTGAATGATTTTACCTTATTAAATGTGATAGGCCAAACAGCTCATTTAAATTCCCAGTGAATTTTACGGCATTGAGTTTCCTAGATCTTCTGCTGTAAGATATTTTCAGGTGTCTAGTTTAGAAATGAGAAGTTTGCCAACAAAAGGGTTAGTTTATTATCACCAAGGAACCCAGAAAGAGTAGGGAGAGAAAAGGCAGATATGATGTTAATTTGAGCGTTATGTGAGAGCCTGTTTAAAAAAATTCTTACATAAATCCATCAATCAGTTTAGCAAGTACCTACTATGTACCAGGCCTTGTGCTGAGTACTGGAGATACAAAGAAAAAAAAGACAGTCCCTGCCCTCAAGGAGCTTACAGTTTAGTGGGGGAAGACAAAGGAAAATAGGAAACAGAAAGGTGAGGGAAGAGGGAAGGAGGAAGGAAAAAGTACTGTCACTAGGGTGGAGAACACAGTCAGGGAAGTTCCATGATAGTACAGCCAGGTAAGAAATGAGGAGCTGTATGAACTGAGCTCCCAGAAATGGAGTTATGGAGTTCATGACCCCACCTTCTAAAAAAAAAAAAAGGCAGAGGATAATGATGAGGTAGAAGACCAAGGTTGATGAGACATTGCAGGATAATGAGGTTTTTTTTTTCCAAAAATGAGCTTTCCAAGGCAAGATAGAGAAGTCAAAGAAGTCCCAAGCCAGCTGAGACATGAGGAATGAAATGAAGTGAAATGAGTGAGAAATAAATCTGATTATTGTGTGTTTTATCCATTCTGTCCAAGACCATTCTGGCACTCTCATTGTACTGTATGTCTCCTGGAGCCTTGCTTCTCATTCATCTCTAATTTTCCTTGTCCTTTTGTCTTGAAATTATTTTTTATAGATCGAATAACCAGAACGCTACAAATATTGCTGGAAGTTGTACCCACAGAAGTACCCACAGAAGATAAGTCATGATCAGCTGAATTCCAAAGAAGGCACTGTATGTTGATGTCCTACGCTAATCTGAGTCCATCTGAAACAAATAGAAAATGAGAAACTGCTTTTTGGGATTCCAGTGGGTTACAAGACTGGGTTACGGCTTAAACCTTCGAGGAAACAAATATCTCCAGCTCTACTTTTCTTATGTGTTCAAACCTGTGTTTAAGAAGTTTGGGTGTACCTTCAGGTACAGACAGACATGTATATAGCATTCATACTGCTCTTTTTAGGGGCAGACACCTTTTGTGGGCAGGGGAAGGAGGACACAGAATGACAAACTACTCTAATGCTCTTTCTCTGTGACATTATATAACTGAGTCCTATAATCTTCAAATTGAAGGCCATGGGACATTTTCTGTATTAATACTTGTTTCATAAAATGGTTTTATATACTGTAGGTAGATATACTGTGAAATGTGTCCTCTGCTCTTGGAACATGCAACTCGGATCTCATGTAATGTGAGAATGGTTGACAGAGGTACACTTGAATTTTAAATCTTCAACCCATATGCCCTTCTCCTTGTTTTATTTGCACTGTATTGGTTCCCCAAATACAGTCACACTGGCATAGTTATCGCTATTTTTTTTTTTAACTGGTCCCAGTGCATTTGGGACAGGAGAGAAGGGATGTAGCTCATTTTCTTGAGTGAATTAAAATGGAGTAACTTTTGGACTGTTGTTTCTCAGGCAGGGCCCTGTGGGAGATGGGACACTTTGTGGAATTCTTTTTATTCCTTGTGAGGTGGGTGAAGTGGAAAGAGTACAGGTCTTCACCTTTTTCAAATCAGTCCATTTGGTTTTGAATCCTCATAGTAAATAACTGAGTTTCCAGCATTAGATGTTTTTAGCTCCTAATCTCACCTGAAATAAACTCCCTGTTGAATATATCAAAAGAAACTTTTTTTTTGCATCTTCAAAGAACCAGCATTGAAGATGATTCACTAAGCAGGCAGGGGGGAAATTGCCCAAACCACATTCTTGCACTCCTATCTGTTGTTTGCACTGTTTCTAACTTGGAGGAGATTTTTGTATTTCAATAATTTTAAAGAGTGACAATTTTTAAGAATTTTTAAAGTGTTCCTATCTTTTATACATAATATTATTGAAAAATACAACTAAAAGTAGCTGAGTAAGATAGTGTGTTATACTGAATTCAGCACTTAATGGGGATATAAGTGATCTTAATTTTAGGCCTATCTCCCACAAATGTGGTAGGGGACTTTGGCTATCTAACTTGATCACACTGGCCCTTAGTTCCTTCATATCTAAAATTCAGATATATAACTCTGAACTTTTGTACCTTGTGAAACAGAAGATGGAGGGGGAGGGATAAGGTAGAAAGAATTCTCTTGGGAGTAGTTCCCAGGGAGAAAAGGTGCACCTTATGAAAGTATTTTGGTACCATTCAAACATTTAAATATTGATGATGTGGGGCAAAGCCCAGGTTTCCCTATTCTAGTTAAGGTTCTAGTAAAATAGAAGGGCTGAATTTTGAACATCTCAAATTTATATTCTATGGTTCTATAAACTTCAGATTATTTGAGTAAAGATGTCTATTTACATGAAGACTGAGGGGTAGGTGTGTGGAATGCCATTGTTACTAAAGATTTAAACTCTGTTTAAGAATCCCCAGTACTTTTTCTTGACATTGTTAGTAATTTCAACATAAAGAGATCAATTTTACTCTCAAAGAGAAGATAAGTGACAAAAGTATTTGAAAAAAGAACGAGAGAAAAGTATGTATATGTATGTGTTTTCGTGTGTGTGTGTGTGTGTGTGTGTGTAATTGTGCTGTGTACCTGAAGTGTACCACAGAAGAGGAAGAAGGAATGAAAGAAGGAAAATTTTAAAAAGGACACTTAAAATGGAAACAAAAGAGTCATGAAGTTAGCAGACTCTTTAGTATTACATAAGTCTAATTAAATTTCTAATGGTGGGCAGATTCCTATCCACGGTCTCCATGACTTTGGCATGGTAGAGATGCATTATGAACCTCATTTCACTTGTTCCTCTCACAATAACTCCATGAGGTAGGTCCTTCTTCATTGTACAGTTAAGGAAACTTGAGGCAGACAGAGGTTTATGTGACTTGCCTTTGGTTACACAGCTAATAAGTGTCTGAGGCCAGATTTGAATTTGGGTTTCTTTAACTGTAGGTTCAGACTTTTACCTAATGCTCTACTTAACTGACCCTGTTTTACACATGTGAAAATTTCAGCTCCAGAGAGAGGAAGTGTCCAAGGTCACATATGCATAAAATGTGAAAAATGGACTAAGGCAACTTTTGAGGTGCCCTCCAATTCTCTTGTTTCCATAGGTAAAGGAGTATTTAGTAAGTGTAACATAACTAGTTTCTACTTTGTCTTTGTTCCTTCTTCTACTGTATTGACCAAAGTCAGATTAATCTTACTATTTCCTATAGAAATTAACATCTCTTTATCTGCTGACTTTGGTAATGTAAGGAAAAAACCCACTATCAAATATACTTTATTTTTAAAAAATGAATATGCTGGAATGCTATTATGACAAAAAAGCAATTGGCAAAAGCACTATCAAATTTCACATTTAAAAAATGGATATGCTAGAATGTTATTATAACAAAATTTTTATTGATAAAAACACTATCATACTTTGCATTTAAAAATATATATGCTGCAATGCTATTATGACAAAATTTTATCAGTAAAAACACTATCAAATGTATTTTACATTTTAAAAAACAGATATGTTAGAATGTTATTATGACACAATTTTATTGGTAAAACCAATATTAAATCTACTTCACATTTTAAAAATATGTTAGAATGCTATTATGATAAAATTTTATTGGTAAAACCAATATTAAATATACTTCACATTTAAAAAATGAATATGTTGGAATGCTATGTGACATAATTTTATCAAGGCTAAACATTTTAGTTTAGCTGATTATTTTTAAAAGTTCAGGCAGCTATTCAAAGTTTATTTCTTTGGAGAGATCCTTTGTAACTGAGGTGTTTTTTGGGGGGAGGAGGAAGTAATTGGTCGTTTTTTATTGTGGGTAGTTTTGACATGTCTTCCTAATTTAAGAAATACACATTTTTATTTGGAGATTATTTTATAATTAGTAAAATTCTTCATTCATCCATTATATATTTTTTAAATAGCAAAGTATTTAACTGGGACAAAATTGAGACAAGAAAATGGACAAATAAAATGGTTCTCCAACTCTCCAAATCCCATCCAATGAAGCTTTACAATTTCTCATAGACCCTCCTGCTAGTGTGGAAGAAACACTCCTTTAGAAAACTCGTGGTTCCAAGTGACAAAGGGTTATTACATTGTGTTTGGAACTTTCTTTTAGCTAGCTCTGCCTCCTAGCAAATAGTTGTGCCTTATGACTGGACTGTTTCATAAAAAAAATTGTTATGACATGCATTGTAATATTACAAGCACATCTATATAAATACATGTGTGTGTAGTAGCAATTTAGAGTAGGGGGATGGTAACCATGGTCAGCACATGAATAAAAACCCATACAGATAATTTTTTTCCCCCTCAGTAGGGAATTTAAAAAATATTTTTTTATCTCATTAACTTTGGTTCAACAAACATTTGTTAAATGTCCATTTCATCAAGGTATTTTGGAAGGATCATGTGACTTTTTTAGTTTCAAGAAAATATAGTAAAATGTATGAAATGGTATTTTTTAGATTTATGAACAGTTATCAATAAAATATTACTTGCGTTATCATTTTTAATCCAGTTTTCAAAGAAGAATTTTTTTCCCTGAGATCATTCTTTTATTCAAACGAGGCCGTTCCAAATGATGGTAGACTTTTGGCAGAGCCGTAACTACTAATTTTTGCATTCAGGACTGGAAACATAAAATATGCCTGGGCAAGTATGGCAAAATATGTGGTTGTGAGTAGGCTCTGTTATGTTAGTGGCAGAGGAGGAGAGAAGACCTAGGATAGCTATCTATTTCAATAATTCTTAGTAAGTAGGTGCTAAGCACAGCTTTTTCTAGGTATTTAAAAACCAAAAAACTTCAAGTTTACCTTCTTTTCTAAATTTCAGTACTCTAGGTCAAATTCCGGTAGCCCCATCCTTAGTTAAACTCTGATGTCTTAATTTGGAAGCACATTCTGCTCTTCACTTACTGCAGATGGTGAGCCTTCATTATTAAACTTAAATATTTGGTATTTTTTGGGGGGGGAGGGTGATTGTGGTGAAAGTGAATTAGGCAGATCTGTTAGCAAAGGATGAAAGCTTTTTTTTTTTTTCCCTACCTGTAAATGGGATTTTGCAGGCTGTCATCTTGATGTGTCTGGTAACACCCAAAGTGATTATCTCAAACCTTAGCAGTTCTACTTAGAAAATAGCTTCGAGAAGATTACATAACTCAATGAAAATTCTTCACAGACTGTGGCTAGTGCTCAGGAAGCACTATTTGGTCTAATTTGCAGATGAGTTATGTTAAGAAGAAGAGAACCTTTGCTATAATCCCTTGTGCTTAAGTCACTGCCAATGTAAAGAAATAAAAGTTAAGGTCAGAGTAGGAGGAAAAGTGAGATAGTGAGTGAATACATATTTCAGTGTCAGTTTCTTGGGAACTTGGAGGCTCTGGGGTTTTGAATGCCTTCATGAGAAGAATGCATAAAGTTTAATTCTGTACTGGGTACAGTTGGTTGAATAGTTTCTCTGATTTTTTTTCCTATTAGGATAAAGTTCTGGGGGGTATTTGTAGGACCTCTTAAATTGCAAATGATGTGTTAAATAGAGAATCATTAAATAAGTAGCTTTTCTTTTCTTCATGTAATCAGGAAAAGAAATTACACTTCAGTTATATCTATGTGGTAGTTCTACATAAAGGGAAATAAAGCATTTTTCTCAGTGTAAAAAAAAATTAGACTTGGGATTTGAAATGCAGACCACTTGTGAAAGTTTATCTCTTTGGCTCAACCTTTGGTTCAAGATCAAATACAATCTATTAATACTAACATTACTTACAGATTCAAACAACAATCTAGAATCCTGTTGTCAAAGAGATTAACCATTAAAAGCCTAGATAAAAAAAATACTCCATTGGGTGGCATAGAGTGGGCATTATGGTCTGCTTACCATTTCCTGTTTACATTCCTTTATATTAAAAAAATTTTGTTCTTTTAAAGATAAAGGTGCCACTTCATACCTTAACAGTATTTTCTAAAAATTAAAAGATTTCTTTATAACATCACAATTCTTAAAAGTGACTGTTAATGTAATTTAATATAGAATGTGTCAATATTTAAAAGAGAATGTCCACTGGAGCCCAATTTCCTTGGAAGCATACATCTGTAAATATTAGAGAATAAGATGTCTTTCTTTTTAATTCTTGAATTGTCAGTTTTAATTATGATTAAAATTGGTGACTGGAATTTTCTTATTGCTAGTACTTGCTGATAAGAGGCCCTCTCTCGCTCAGATTTAGCTTTTTATTTTTATTATTAGGAAATATTCTTCCTCTTCACAGGAAGCTGATATGTAGTCATTGGAAAGAATTTCATTGTCTCTTCCTACCATTGAAGTTCATCTACCAGCTGCCCTATGCAGAATGAAAGAGTATTGGTCCTAGTAGTGTTTTAACTAGCTATATTGATAACAGAGCAAAGGGTCTGGAGATAATGCTGTATGGGAATCAGATGAAATACCTAGAGATATTAGCCTGGAGAAGACTTAGAGATAAGACAAATGGAGGTCTTTCAGTACTGGAGGGGTGGTCATGGGAAGCAAAGATTAAACTTAGTCTGCTTGGTCCAGAGATAGAATTAGGAACTATGGGTGGAAGTTACAGAGAGGTAGATTTAGGCTTGATGCAGTGAAAGAAAAAAAATGCTCAAGCCCCAAACTTCTTAATAACTATAGTTATCTCAAAATGGAATATGTTGCGGTGGGGGGTAATGAATTTCCCTCCCTCACTGAAGACCTTCAAGCCAACACAGAATGGATACTTAGGTATCATGCCAAGGACACTTCAACTCTTAGATGGCTTTTGTGTCCTTTCCATTACTAAGAATTTATGATTCTGAGCATTATTTTGGTTACATTTAAGGCAATTCCATTTTTTTCAGCTCTTAAATAGATTAGAAAACTGCAGTACCATCTTAATTGTTCTCAGGTGTGATTTTTGTCATTGTTGTTGTTGTTGAATCAATTTTTTTTCCTTGTAATTATTTTCAATGTGACAAGTTCAAAAATCAGAAGAGTAGCTAGGTTTGCGTTAATGTCACTGCCTGAGATGTGCTGCTATGAGTCTAACTTTGACATTTCAGTACCTAGAAACATTTTCTTCCTTCCACAGCTCTACCTTAGGGCAAGTCTCATGATTCGATAAGGTACTTTCAGCTATAGCTTTCTGACACTTAGTTATTCCGGTGTATTTAGATCTGAGAATGCTGTATAATTTTCAAGCAGTAGCCTTTCCTAGTAACAGGACAGCTATAACAGACATCTAAGAACTATATGGGATGACTGCACCGATTTAGAAGGCAACAACCCTCATTCAGTATCTATAGACCTGAGGAAAATATAGGTTTTTAGGCAAATTCATTTAATCATTTGAAGTAACTTCCAGTTAGTAGAAGTGGAAAATAATAATCTTTGCCTTTTTTGTAGTCTCAGGTTTCTTTTGGAGGGAGGGAGGTACATATGTCATTTGATGAGAGGCAGCATTGCAGAACAACCTTGAGTTTCACAATTCCCTTTAAATGCGTTATTTTCTGAAATGTCAGCAAGACCTGCTCTCAAATCCTATCTCTGACACTTCTTGCTATGGGCAACCATGGGCAAAGAAGTCACTTCATATCTCTGAGCTTCTGGCAATATGCATATGGTCTCTGAATACTATGTGTAATAGACAGCTTCCATTGTGCTTTCTTGGAGGGAGGTGCCATATGGATAAAAGCACAGGTCTTTGACAAGATGGCGCTAGTGATTTGATGAGTGTCCTCTTATTGTTTCTGCCACAGAAAGGTGGTTTTAATAACTAAAGAAAAGGAGGAAAGGTGTCCCATTTTCTCTTCGACAATAAGAGATTCAAGCTATTTGGTAGGACTTCTTATGGTAAAGTGGATGAGGAATTTGGGGGATACTCCTGTGTAGGTTTTTATTTCTGGCTTTGACTTGAGCATGGAGATGTGAAATAAAAGCTTATGGATTGGACTAGATTACTTCTGAGGTCCCTTCCAGCTCTTGATCTCCTGTTAATTGGATTAGCCTAGAAACCTTTGCCCCTAAGTGCCTAGTAATAGAACTTCTGAGAGTCAGCACCATTGTACCTTTAGCAAGGTCCTGTTGGAGATGGCTTTGACTGTCTGAGTCATTACTTCCCTACTCCTAGGTTTTTAATTTTTTGATGGCATCTCTTCAGTAGATCTGAAGCATAAATTTTCCTTCAATCTTTCTTTTTCCTCTCTTCTCCCCCATTTAATTCCAGATTTGGAAACCATTACAGTCATGTAGATGTAGAAAATAATTTTAGGAAATAACAGATAAAGATTGGGTAGAAAAATAGTAAGAGTGTGTGTGTGTGTGTGTGTATATATATGTGTGTGTGTGTGTGTGTGTGTGTGTGTGTGTGATGGAGCAGCACTGGCTTACTCTGCAATACTGTATATATTAATTATCTCAAACACTACCATTTTTGCACTTCTTTATTGCTCCAATGGCATAAATTAAACTGCTGTTATTGTACCAGCCGCCAAGCCCAAAAATTGCTATGAAGCAGTTTTCAGCCCTTTCAGCATAGCAAGAGGTTGCTGTTGTCTTCCTAATTCTCTCATAGAAATTCATCACCAAATGTGTTTTCCCAGTGACAGCTATAAGTACTGTGAATCCCAGACTAGCCTTTTAGTCTTACAACTTCCCTGACTTTGGATTCTGGCTCAAATTATGTTCAACTGCAAAAAGTAGGGGGGAAAAAACAAAACAAAATAATTCTCTTTGTTTTGATGAATTGTCTGGAATTGACAGCATTTTAAAAAGTGATTTGAGGCCCAGGAGTCATTATTTTTTATCATTTAATTATTTAGAATTCAGACTATTGACCAAAACCAACAAAATTCAAAAACAAGGCAAAACTCTCCTCCCCTGGTTAAAAAACAGCAAGGCCATTTTTCTCTTTAGGAAGAATGCAATTGGGCTGTTATTAATTTGCTTCCATATCTATTAGTATATCTCATGTCAAAATGTATTAAAATCAAGAGGAGGTGCCATGTGCCATTGTCTTCCCTACGCTACTTCTCCCCAGTGGACAAGTTTTGTTGTGTTTTCCTAATGCTAAATGTTGACTCCCTGAGGTTTTATAATGAGCACAAAGTCAGAAAAGGGCAAGACAAATTACCTCCCCTACCAAGGGTTTGCTAGATTTAATTTGTCTCCCTTTTCTGACAAAGATTTGATGCTAAAGCCCTCTAAACTTGTCTTGCTTTTTCATTCCCATGAAGCTATTTAGCTAGTGAATGCTTAGCTACTGTAGACTAGAGAGTGACACACCATTAGAGGTATAATTAATGACTCCAGAATTCATCCTAGTTTGGGTCATTGATGACTCATTGGCACTGAAGATTCCATGATAGCCTATTAGAACTTTAATAGTCTGTCAACAAGCATTTATTAAACTGGTTGTTCCAGTTCCTTTGCTAAGCAATAAATGTACAAAGAAAAAATGTACAGCTTTTGCTTGCAAGGGGCTTACACTCCACTGGAATGCATGGACATTATAACGATGAATTCATATTTTTGCTTTAAAGTATATTCTAAAGACAATTATTTTTAGTGTTTAAAAGGGCAGGGTCACAAATATGTGTTACACATGTATATACATATATTTCTTGTTATAGTATTAATGGTTTCTTTAATTAAGACTTACCAGATTGGATTTTCATTTCAAAAAGTCAACTCTTTGCAAAAATTATAGAATGGATTTGATTCAAACAAAAGGGTCCGATAGTCTACAGTTGCTTTCTATCATGAATCATACTGTCTGCCTAATTCAATTCATTTCAAAGCAATAAACATGTATTAAGTGCCTCCTACATTCCAGGCTTTGTGTCAGGTTCTGGGAATAGGAAAACACAAAATGGTCCCTGACTTCAAAGAACTTCTAAATGATACACCTGACATGAGATAAAACATGGATGTTGGGTAGTTTGCTGAGCTTAGTTTGTGTAAGTTGCCCAGCGGAAGAGGCATGGCCTTCCATGCCAGAAGACCTTACAGATCACAGGTGTCAGCTATTTACTTGGTCATTGTGGGTAATGAAATGTGTGTGTGTGTGTGTGTGTGTGTGTGTGTGTGATATGTATTAAATATTACGTATCACCTACTGGTTTGGATATCTTGCTCGTAATAAATGCTTGTAGAGTGAGCTAATGATGAACTGCTTGTGGTAAGGAGTGGAGCTGCTTACCTATATTGATACTTCTGTACAATTAACCAGTTCCCAGTTATTTGTGAGAATGATGTAAAATGAAAGTTATCCACATGTTCCTCTGTGAATGATGTTACGTTGGGGTCTCTGGCACTGATTTTACACCAGCATTTGATACTTGAAAAAAAATGAATTTTTCTATAGTTAAAAATGACTTCCCTGAGGGAGGAGATCTGGTACAGTGATTATATGGCCAGACTGTGGTTATGGGCTATTGGTGTAACCAGCATGATACTATTGAAACTGTGTGTGTATATGAGTGTGGGGTGGGAACAAAATATGTGCCTTTGTACAGAACATCATTTTGGTGCAATATGATGTCCTACAATGTTGTATTGTAATTTAATAATAGATGTATTTATATGTGTAAAACCTGTTTAACTTTTTAATTGCTTCTCTTATAATCTCTTTTTTGTATACATTTTTGTTTGAACACATCTGTCTCAAAGTACATAATTCTGTTTTTTGTGGAAATTGAAAATTAAATAAATAGTCATAAAATTTAATAAATGTCAAGCATAGTATGTGTTTTTCCTAAATATATTTTTATTTTTAGGCCCTTAACTGCCTGCCAAATCAAACAGCAAGAACTTATCACGTGCTTTCAGTGAGCCAGGGAATGTGCTAAGATGTGAGAATAAAATCACAAAAGCAAAATAGTTTCTGCCCTCAAGGTGTTTATATTCTAACAGGAGAATTTTTGGTGTTTCAGAACCCTAAGGTATATCAATGGGGTATAAACAGACATGGTGGTTGAGGAAGTGGTAATTGTTAAATGTCACCTGGGGTCATCTCTGGTCTTCCTGATCTATATCTGGCTACTGGACCCAGATGGCTCAGAAGGGGAGAGTGAGGCTGGTGACTCTGCACAGCCCTGCCTCACTTAAATCCAATTCACTTGCAAGTCATGGCATCATCTTACTGATGTCTTGGTCCTCTTCAAGAACAAAGGACAAGCAACAACAACAACAGTTGTTAAATATGCCTGGCACGTGTTTTCTGTCTTTGGCTCAGGGTCCCCTGCTGCTCCAACTAGGCTGGGTTACCTGTCCCAGGGAGGTGGCAGGGAGCCAGCAGGTGGTGGGGATGACTGCCATATTCTCCATAGGAGTTTCATGTCTGGATGATTGCTATAATCTGGAAGTAGGACCGGATTCTTGGTGGTGCTACCACTCCTTTTTCTCCTCCCCTCTTTTGTTTACACTAGATTTTTATTCAGAAGATATAGGTTGAAATTCTATTACTATCATTTGCGATCTATGGGAGCTCTGGATCTCCACTTTCTCCTCTGCAAAATGAGAGGGAAACAGACTGGATGATGTCACTGTGGACATGAAAGCTTACGTGTGAGATGACAGAAAGGAGATTCAAATGCCTTATTCTAGGTGCTTTCTGTGAAGAAGATCAGGGCATTTGAGTAGGTATTTATCTCATGAAGAATTTTAATGTTTTATTCAGACCTGTGATTTCACAGGGATAGGGAACTTCAGGTGAGGAAATGCCATCTACAAATGCAGGTTGGCACCTGCTCTGCAGTGTATTATTTTGACGAATTGCCTGGGTCTATGAGAGGTTAAGTGATTTGCCCAGCATTCCACAATCAGGGTGTGTCAGTGGTAGAACTTGAATTCAATGCTTCCTAATTATAATAAATACCTTGATATAAAAAGATCAGGGAAGAAGCAAAATGTTACATAACAACCCTTTTACAACTTCTTAACTCATTTACCATTTCACTCACCATAGTGGCTTTTTGAAACCTTTTCATCCTTCCTCAAATTTCCTAGAGGTCCCTCTCCCCCCATCCTTTTAGCTGAGAACCTTGCCTCTTTTTAAAAAATTAACAATTTTTTAAACATTCTTTGAGTTCCATGTTCTCTCATTTGCTCTAATCTGATGCCTACCCACTGAGAAAGCAAGAAAATGACATCAGTTAGACATGTGAAATCACCCAAGACATTTCCATATTAGTTATATCTCAAAAAAGGGGGAAAAAAGCAAACATGACAATTATTCTTCATTTTGCTCCTGTAGTTCAGGGTTCTCCCTCTGGTGGTGGATAGAATTTTTCTATCATAAATGCGTTGGAATTATCTTGGATTATTGCATTGATTGTAGTAGCTAAGTCTTTCTTAGTTGATCATCATTACATTTCTGTTACTGTCCACAGTGACACCCTGATTCTTCTTACTTTACTTTGCATCAGTTCATGAAGGTCTTTCCATGTTTTTTTTTCTTTTTCTGTCTGAAATTGTCCCCCTTTGACATTTCTTCCTCCCCCCCCCACCTCAGTGGTATTTTATTTTTTCAGTTACATAGAAAGATAGCTTTCAATATTTTGAGTTCTGATTTTTTTCTCTCCGTCCCCTCCCTTGGGGATCCTCTCCCCAAGATGGAAAGCAATCAGATATATATACAATCATATTAAACTTATTTCCACTTTAGTCATATTGTGAAAGAAGAATCAGAGCAAAAGAGGGAAACCACAAGAAAGAAAAAGAGAAAACAAAAAAGAAAACAGTATGCTTTGATCTGCATTCAGACTCCATAGCTCCTTCTATGGATGTGGATAACATTTTCCATCATGAGTCCTTTGTAATTGTCTTGGATTGTATTGTTGTACTGCTGAGAGGAGCTAAGTCTATCAAAGTTTCATTGCACAATGTTGCTGCTATTGTGTACAGTGTTCTCCTGGTTTTGCTCACTTCACCCAGCATCAGTTCATGTAAGTCTTTCCAGGTTTTTCTGAAATCTGCTTGCTCATCACTTTTTATAGCACAATAGTATTTTATCACAATCATACGCCACAACTTGTTCAGCCATTCCCCACTTGATGAAGAGTCCCTTAATTTCCAATTCTTTGTCACCAGAAAAGAGCGACATTTTTTAAATGTTTCTATATGTAGATCCCTTTACTTTTTCATTGATCTCTTTGGGGTACAGACCTAATAGCAATAGTAGTATTGTTGGATCAAAGGGAATGCACAGTTTTATAGCCCTTTGAGCACAGTTCCTAATGGTTCTCTAGACTGATTGGAAGAGCTCATAACTACCCAAACATGTTATTAGTGTTCCTATTTTACCTCAGTCCCTCCAGTATTTGTCATTTTTGATATGTGTGAGGTGGTACCTCAGAGTTGCTTTAATTTGCTTTTATCTAATCAATCACAATTTAAAGCATCTTTGCATAGGTATCATCTCATAGGTCACTTGGATTTCTTCATTTGAGAGCTGCCTGTTCATATTCCTTGACCATTTATCAATTGGAGAATGGCTACTGTTTTTATAATTTTGACATAGTTCCCTGTATAGGGGAGAAATGAGGTCTATATCAGAGAAATGATGCAAATTTACTTTTTTATATTACTTTATTGTCTATGGTACCTTTTAGCAAAATGTAGTTCCTGATTATCTCTTTTAAGTCTTTTTGCTTTTGCTTTGTCTAAGATTACGATTACTACCCCTGTCTTTTTTTTTCTTCAGCAGAGACATAATATATTCTACCCTAGCCCTGTATTTTCACTCTGTATGTGCCTTTCTGTTTCAAGTGTGTCACACATAACTAACATCATTGAATTCTATATTCTATTCTATTCAGCTATGCACTTTCATTTTATAGGTGAGCTCCTCCCATTCACATTCACTATTGTAATTACTGTGTATTTCCCTCTATCCTACTTTCTTCCTTTTATCCTCTCTTTAATTTTATTTTGTTCCTCCTCAAAAATTTTATTTTGTTTCTGACCACAGTCTACTTGAATCCATCCTCTCATCATTCTCCCCAATCCCGCATTTTTTTAATCCCTTCAGTATGAGAAAGGTTCAAACATTACCTGCACACCCCTATTTCCCCCTCCACTTTAAAAACTTTCTTCCACACATATTTTATATGAGAAAATTTCCCCCTTCTATCTCTCCCTTCTCCCAGTGTATTACTCTTTCTCAGTATATTTCTAAATTTTTTTTTGTAAATTGCTCAAATTCACAGTCATGTCCTCTGTCTATGTAGACACTTTATAACTGCCATAATGTTGATGAGGATGATGGTGGTGGTGGCAATAAGCTCTCAGGAGTTATATATATCATCTTCCTATACAGGAATATAAACAATTTAACTTCATTGAGCCCCTTATGATTACTTTTTTATGCTCACTTTTTTATTTTTCTCTTGTATCTTGTGTTTTTTTTCCACCAGAAGGATTATACTCAATTTTACTGGGTAGGTTATTTTTGGTTAACATCCTAGCTCCTTTGTCTTCCAGAACATCATATTGCAAGCTCTCTGTTTCTTTAATGTGGAAGCTGCTTCATCTTGTGTTGCCTTGACTGTGGTTCAATACTTGTTTTTTTCTGACTACTTGGATTATTTTTTCCTTGACCTGGGAGTTCTGAAATTTGACCATAATATTCTTGGGGGTTTTCATTTTGGGATGTCTTTTAGGAAGTGAGCAATGCTTTGAATTTCTATTTTACCTTCTGCATTGAAGATATTGAGGACAGTTTTCCTTGATAATTTCTTGAAATATAATGGCTAGGCTATTTTTTTTTATCATGGATTTCTGGTAGTGCAATAATTCTTAAACTGTCTCTCCATGTTCTGTTTTCCTGGTCAGTTGTTTTTTCTGATGGGATATTGCACATTTTCTTATATGTATATTTTCAATTTTTAACTTTAAAATTTTTTATGTCTCATGGAGTCTTTAGCTTCCACTTATCCAATTTAATTTTTAAGAAATTATTGTTTCAGTGAGGTTTAATACCACATACCCCCCCCTCCCATTTGTTCAATTCTGCTTTTTAGGGAGTTCTTTTCTGTAGTGAATTTTTGTGTTTCCTTTGCCAATAACCAATTCTGTTTTTTAAAGTTTTGTTTTCCCCCCAGCATTTTTATACCACTTTTATTCAGTTGTTAATTCTCTTTTCATGATTTTCTTGCATCACTCATTTCTTTTCCCACTTTTGTTTCTACGGTTACCCCCTTTTTTAACTTCTGGGAATTCTTGTTAGGCTTGAGTTCAATTTGTATTCTTTGAGGCTTTGTTTGTAGATGTTTTCCCCCTCAATGTTTACATCTTGGTTTAATCTCTTGGTATTCTCTGCTACCACAGTAGCTTTTTATGATCAAGTTCATTTTTTTTTTGTTTGCTCCTTTTTCCAGCCTATTTCTTGATTTTTAACTTTATGTTAAAATTGATCCTGTTCACTTGGAGGTAGGGAGGCACTGTCCTATATTTCAGAGGTTTTTGTACTACTGTTTAGAGCTAGTTTTGGGGGTCTACAAGCTTTCAGTGCTTCCAAGGTGGTGTGACCTGAGAGTCATTGCTCTCTTCATCTATGCTCTGGTCTTTATCCAGGAAGCATACCTGATCCCTTATCACCACAAGTGCTAGCACTCCTTTTAGTCCTGGAACTGTGACCAGGTTCCCTGTTTCCTTAGAGTTTCAGGTGCTAGTACTCCTCTCTGCAATGTAACTTTGACCAGGACCCCTACTCCTTTATGACAGACTACAAGCATTCCTCTCCATCCTGGAACTGCTTACGGGCAATAGTGCTGCCAATCAGCACCATCTTCATCCAGTGTCAGCAAAGGGTCCTTTGTAATCTCTTTTTGACCAGTTATCTGATCCTTTTACTACCTCTGGGCTAAGAGCTCTCAAAGCTGCTGCTGCTCCTGCTACTGCTATTGTTGTAGCCACTGCTAATAATGCACTGCTACACTCTGGGTCAGCTCCTTCTCTGGTGTCACAGAACTATCCTGCCCACTGGTTTGCCTTCTGGTCCCTCATTGGTTTTAGGTGTGAAAAATGTCTCACTCTGACTATTTGTTGGTTCTTCTGCTCCAAAATTTTATTTGAGGAGTTATTTTAAAGTTTTTGTAATTTTCAGAAAGTTCAGTTGGGTTGCTGTTAATTGTTAATTAATCTACCATCTTGGCACCCTTTGCCTCATATTTCAGGGAGAAAAATTGATGCCATTTGCTAAGTTCTCTTTTCTTCCCCTCTTCCTCATCCATGTTGATCATATAATTTTTCCCACACTCTCCCCCTTTAGCCTTATCTCATATGAAGAGGTGGCCCTTCTTGCCAAGGCAAACCCCTTTATATGTGTAATTGATTCAATTTTACCATCTTCTCCAGCAGATTTCTCCCTTTTTCATATCCATAGTCTCACTAATCCTTAATCTATCCTAGTAAGTAGACATTACCTGCTGTCTAACAAGATGACCAAATCTTCTCCATCCTCAAAAATATCTTCATGTGGTCTGTCCCTCTCCTTTAGTTATCATCTTGCATTTCTCCCCCTTTCTTGACTGAGTTCCTGCAATAGATTCATTTGCTTCTTTCTTTTCACTCTGAACTCTGCATCCTGCCTCCCAGACTCATCATTCAGCTGAAACTCCTCTTTCCAAAATAACCAATAATTTTTAATTGTCAAATCTAATGCCCCTTTCTCAGTTCTCATCTTTGTTGACCTCTCTGTAGCCTTCTTTCTTTTAACACTCTTTTCTCTCGTTTGCCTGTCTGTGTACATACATATGTACATATGTGCATGAGAGAGAATGAAAGAGCAAGAGTGAGAAAGTGACAGAAAGAGAAGAGAAGAAGAGAGAGAGAGACAGAGAGAGAGAGACAGAAAGAGAGAGACAGACAGACAGACAGACAGAGAGAGAGACAGAGAGAGAGAGACAGAGACAGAGAGAGGAGAGAGAGAGAGAGAGAGAGAGAGAGAGAGAGAGAGAGAGAGAGAGAGAGAGAGAGAGAGAGAGTGGGATGCCTATCTCATCATCATCAGTTTTCTTTGCTACATCTTCATTCACATACCATCAGTTAATTAAAAATATGGCCTAAAACTGTCTTGGGTCCTCCTTTCCCTCAATAGCATTTTATTTAATGATTCCTTACCTAGTTATTGTATATTGTCTTCCTTATTATATTGTGAACTTGAGGGCAGGGACTATATTTTTACCTTTCTTTGATTTGCTGGTCCTTGAGAATTGCCATATTTGCACCAGAAGTTGATTTTACCCCTAATTATTGAAATTAAACCTAAATAGCTTGATGTATGCTTAACTGTTGTGAAATATTCTCAGAAGAAGGAGGAAGTTTTAAGAGAAATGAACAAAAACAAAACTACAAATGATTCAATATCTAGCATTCTGTGGTCTTAAAATACCATTTGGTTTAAAAAGCTTTAAATTTTGGTTCACAAAGGTTTTTACAGCTGGGACCCATTCTATAGCTTTCTTCCTGAATTTTTAGACTGTATCCAATTATGAGGAGGGGAACCATGGGATCAGAAGGGCTAGGAGCACTGTGTAGTGACCTCTGCCTACCCTCAAAATAATATCTGCAGGAGTCTCCCCTACACATATGACTTTGAAGGTCAAATCTTCATACTCATCTGATTATGATTATGGCCCCCAGCCTGAGAAAACTTGGCTCACAGATGGAAATTGCTAGGAAGGCCTTCGTGACCCTAAACAACTGGACCTGAAAATGTTTGATGTTTTTAAGCATAAGGCATAATTAGGATTTAAGGCCCCTTGGAACATTCAGCAGCAAAAGATTAAGGGATAAAGTCTACAGAAAAGAATCTGAGGGGGTTAGTGAATGCAAAAACTGGAAAAATAGACAATTTTCCTTAGCACAACAGTAATGAAGTTGGCATAAATGAATACAAATCCAAGAAGCCCTGAGATTATTGCTATACTACTTCATTGTTATTTAATTTCTTTAACTCTAATATGTAGGGGTGGCTAATTGTTGCTAACAATCAATTATTGACTATATTATGTTTTTTTCTTTTCAATATGATCATAGGACTAAATTAAGCACCTTTGATCTGTATGTCACTGCTCCTCCCTGGCCCTTGAATTTCCTCTTTAGACAAGATTGTCTTTAGCATGGTCCTATTAGCTCTAAATCTATGATTCTGTGGACCCTTTCCCATCCTCTGATCCAGTATCTTTCTCCTGTAATATAAGAATACTTGTGACTTATGATTTCAACATCAAAAGGTTACAAATAGGTTTTCAAATAACCTTTTCTTGCTTTAACAAGTTGTTATTTATATTTTCAGACTCTACTAACATATATCCTTTTATTTAACAAATATTTATTAAATATGTCAGTCAATGAGCATTTATTAAGTGCCTAATATTTTGTCATTGCTTGTTCTTTGTTGTCAAAGAATATCATGTCATCAGGAGAATGATGCCGTGACTTGCAAGTGAACTGATTTAAGTGAGGGAGGGTTGTGCAAAGTCACCAGCCTCACTTTCTCCTCCAGAGCCATCTGAGTCAAGATAAATATCAGGGTGACTGGAGATAGCCCCAGATGACTATGTACCACACATTTTGCTAAGTGCTAGAAATACAAAGACTCTTCCTAATCCCTCCCCAAAGTAGTTTTTCTCAAGAACCTCCCAATTTTATGAGAAACATGCAAATAATTATGTACAAATAAAACTATACAGGCTAAATTGGGGTTAATTTCAGAGGGACCATACTTAGATTAAGAATGACACAAAAAGGGTTTTGCATAAGGTGAGACTTTAGCTGAAATCTTATGGAAGCTAGTACAGCTAGGAGGTGAAAATGGGAAGGTTGAGAATACCAGGAATGATGGGCAACATGTGTTACCTCCTGCTAGGGCTACAGAGATGATTTTTAAAAAATCTTTATTTTCAATTTCAAATTTTCTCTCTCAGCATACCGCTCTCCCAGCCACTGAGAAGGCAAAACTTTGATATTCATTATGCTTATGAAGTCATGCAAAATATATTTTCACATTAGCCATGTTGTAGGGAAAAAAAGCAAGAAAAGTAAAGAGAAGAATTTATACTTAAATCTTCACTTAGGGTCTATCAATTCTCCTTCTGGAGGTGGAGAGTGTATTTCATAATGAGTCCTCTGGAATACCTGGATCATTGTATTAGTCAGATTTGCTAAGTTTTTCACAGCCAATTATCATTATAATATTGCTGTTACTGTGTACACTGTTCTCCTGGTTCTGCTCACTTCTCATTGCATTTGTTCACGTTAAGTCTTTCCAGGTTTTTTCTGAAACCACCCTCTTCATCATTTCTTGCAGTATAATAGTATTCTGTCACAACTGTATGCAACAACTTGTTCAGACATTCCCTAGTTGATGTGCATCCCCTCAATTTCCATTTCTTTGACAACACAAGAACTGCTATATAAATATTTCTGTACACATTGGTCCTTTTTTCTTTGATCTCTTTGCGGTATAATATTAGTGGCATTGCTGAGTGAAAGGGTATGCATAGTTTTATAGCCCTTTGGGAATAGATCCAACTTGTTCTCAGAATATTTGAATCAGTTCAGAACTGTACATTAGTGCACCTATGTTTTCACTTTCCCTCTCAGATCTGTTATTTTCCTTTTCCATCATCTTAGCTTATCTGATGCATATAAGATAGTACCTCAGAGTAGCACTTCTCTAATTATTAGTGACTTAGAGCATTTTTTCATAAGACTATTGATAGTTTGGACTTCTTCTGAAACCTTCCTATTCGCAGCCTCTGACCATTTATCAAATGGGGAATGACCTTCATTTTTTTTATAAATTTGGCTCAATTTCCTATATATTCAAGAAATGAGACCTTTGTCAGAGAAATTCAATATAATTTTTCCTTAGTTTCCTGCTTTTATCTTCTAATTTTTGTCTACATTTGTTTTGTGTTGTAGGCTAAGACTTTCAGGGTCCTTGGCCACATTAGCTCCCCAGTTCTACAAAGGTCATTAGGCAGATATGCAAGGAAAGTATAATCTTGTTGGGTGGATGATCTCATTGGTTTCATGAATATCTAAAGAAAGTACTGGGTTAATTTGCAAGTCTTGATTGTAACACCCTGTTTGTGCCTCTGGACATGGTCCCAGGATAAAGAGCTTAAGGAGCGATTGGCTTTGGGTTGGGGTAGAGAAAGATTGAGACCAAGGGTGGTTCCTTGCATTCTGCTAAGGTTATATAAACCTTGTATCTTCCATGTATCTTTGGCTCTGTATGAAATAGTTCTGCAATAAACAGACTATGGAACACATCCCCGTCTCTCTTCCTCTTTCTTATTCAGCTAGAAGCTCTCTCTCTCTCTCACTCTCTCCTTTTATTTAACTCAGCTGGTAGCTAGGCCCAGACTTGCTAGCCTCAGCAGTATTGCTTATGCAAATGCTTATTTATTTTACATAATCAATCAAAATTACTCCTTTTACCTCCCATGACCCTTTCTTTCTCTTATTTGGTTATTAACTCTTCTACAACCCATAGGTCAGATACATATATTTTCTCCCATGACCCTTTAATTTGTTTATGATATCCCCTTTTATGTCTAAATTACATACCCACATTGCACTTATTTTGGCATATGGTATTAGGTATTGGTCTATGGCTAGATTCTGCCTGACTATTTTCCATTTTTGTCAGCAGTTTTTGTCAAATAGTGAGTTCTTGCCCCAATAGCTAGGATAGAGAGATGTCTAAGGTACCCTGACCTCAAGGAAACTTGGTGCATAATAAAGATAAACATGTAACTTTACTGTAAAACATAACTGTCTTCAGTATGTGACTGATGCCATAATGATCACATATTTATTCTCCTGTAATGTTGGTTGGTTCATGGTTGTTGTCCTTCATTCTTGAAGAAGACCAAAATGACACAGGGTCAAGGTTCAGTGTGTCTGACTGTGACTGACCAGACCAATAGAAGCTCAGAAGCCTCTACCACAGGTTGGGCACAAATAGTCAACAAGAACATTTGGAGTGGAGATATCTCTAAATTTGAGTGTTAGATTTCTTTTGAGCTACTGCAATTTGGCTCTGTACCTTCTTTGATGTAGGCATACCTTGCTGGGTGGTCCTCTGCAAATGTCTCCCATGTCTCATAAATGATTCCAAAGTTCTTCAGAGAGACTTTGAGTGTGTCCTTGTTTCCCTTTTTCTGACCTCCATATGATCAGTTACCTTGTATGAGTTCTCAGTAGTCTTTTAGGCAAATGTACTTTTGGCATTTGTACAACAGTGGCCAGCCCATCAAAGCTGTGCTCTCTGTAGTTGAGTATGAATATTTGTCAGTGCAGTTGAGAAAAGGACCTCATTGTCTGGTACCTTATCTTGGCAGGTGATCTTAAGGATCTTCCCAAGACAATTCAAATAGATGCAATTTAGTTTCTTTCCTTGGCCCTGGTATACTGCCTAGGTTTCACAGATAAACAGTGAGGTGAGCACAACCACTCTGGAGACCTTCATTCTGAAATGTAAGCACTTTGAGAATAGAGGACACTTTTCATTCACTTCCTTTTGAGTATTATAGTCAAGTTGGTATATGATCTTATTAATGTGGTAACCCATCCATTCTTGTCTAATCTCCATGACTCTCATATATATATCCTCTTTAAGAATTTATCACCAGATCGCCATCCAATTTTTTGGCATTCTCTGTCACATTTCTTAAACATGGTTTGAATCACAATGAAGTCAGAATCCTTTCCTCTGGTAATCCTTCTAATTCCCCCCATTAATAATCTTTATTTTTTTTTTTTACCATAAGAACAATTTATTGACATCCTCCTGCCAACTGACTTCACTTGCAAAAAAAAAAAATTAGATCAAAATCCAACCCCCATTACCCAACACATAGGAGGTGCTTAATTATTCTCATTGAACTGAATTAAAAAGATTGAGAAGAGAGTTTTATTGTATACTGGGTCTGTGGCAGACACTGCCAAGCACTAAGAAATAGTCAAGCAAGACAATCCACAAAGAGTTTATTTTCTAATGGGGGAAAGTATCATATAAAAGAAATCTATAAAAGAGAGTCCTAGGATCAGAGTGGCCCAGTGTGGACATGACCTGAAAAGTGGGGTCAAGATCAAAATCTAGGCTATAAAAAGTGAAAGGTCCTCAATGAGAGCTCAGAGTGATTCCTGGGTCAGAGTACAAGGCTCCGGTAGTGAGTAGGAGAGGGAGATAATAGTCTGAGTGGAGAAGGCATGGTTTAGAGAAGGTTGAGAAGTAAACAGAAAATCAATAAATAGAAATTAGTATTAGAGATGAGGCAAAGATTTCTACTATAACTAATTTTATTTGACATAAGTCTAGAAACATTAGCAATTGTAACAAGACAACAAAAATAAATTGAGAGAAAAAACGATTTAAAAAAAGATCCAAAATTATCATTCTTTGTAGAGGATATGATGGTGTTCTTAAAGAACCCTAAAGAGTCAATGAAATTAAATTGAAAAAATACTTCAGTAAACTTGCAGGATATAAAATAAATCTATGCAATTTATCAGCATTTCTATATAATACCAAAATACTCTGATAAAAAGAGAGAGAAATTCATTTCAGAATAACTATAGAATATATAAAATACTTAGGAGACTACTTACAAAGATATACATAATATAGATGCATAAATTTTCTATATATCTTGTCAATGAGGGAATTTGCTTTTTCTTGATGATGCTTATTTGTTACAAGAACTTTTTTCCCTTCTTATTTTCTCAATGGGGTAGGGGTGAAAGGTAGAAGGAATGGATTTCTGCTCATTTTAAAAAAATGTAATTTAGTAAGAGAGAGGCTGGAAGGGTGATACAGATGTGGAAGGTTACATGCACTTTTAGATAAGGTTATTTTATTGTTAGTTTTGCGGGACTATTTTGCTTTGTTAAATGAGACCTCTCATGGAGTGGAGATAATGTGAAAACATTTGCGATGTAAAAACAAAACATGTCAGCAAAACATTAAAAAGTAATTTGCTCCTTACTTGTTATTCTTTGTTAGAGTATTATTTATTATTTGTGAAAAGCCAAAGGAGGGAATTAGGGATGCTCTAGGAGAAAATGTCAATAAACTATATTCAGTTTTTAAGTGATACATCAAGGATTCTACAGAATTTTAGGAAAAAGAAGGGTCATACTCTAGAACACTTTGTGAGATTATGCTATTGGATTTGCCCTTCAACAGATATAGGATTTGAACAGATGAAAATAGAGGGAAACTGGCTTCCAGAAGCAAGTGGTCTAAATATTTAGTAAGAAGATAATTTAAATGCACACACAGGGAACTACACATTGCCAAGATGCTCTAGGATTTAGGTTTTGTGTTGAACAAAGCTGCTCAATACATTTAATTGGGTCCAAATTTTGAAGATATCTGAGTCTACATAGGTCCATATAGGAGGCTATAAGCATATGAATACATATCTGAGCATGTGTGTATATGTGTATATAGAGGGTATAGGATGAATTGAATGTGAAGGGATGATACTTTAAAAGGCAAAATTCTGAGGTGGGAGAGGACTAGAATGAGAGGAGGCAGGGAGAGA
>CM053601.1:72667697-72686083 GCA_028646575.1 Pseudocheirus occidentalis | reverse complement strand
CACACCTCAAACCCTTCAGACTTCTCTTGCCTGGAACTCAAGGATCAGCCAGGCCACCAACAAACAAAGTCCCATCCTGTTCAAATCTTCAGTCAGCCACTCAGGAACCAAATCCAAGATCTGTCTTGTCTCTGAAATTCTCCTGCTTATAAAAACTGGCCTTCTCCCAAGTCAACATGGTTCAGGGGAGTGTCTCAGCCAATAGCATTCTTCCAAGTCACAGGGAAATTCACACCTTTTCACGGGGGAGGGGGATTCACACCTTATCACCAATGGACAGAGTTCTATACTTAACACTAGGTTACTAGGATCTGCTTAACATCTGATCAAACAAATTAATTACCATTACACATACCCACCTTGGAATAGGTGCTGGTTCACCTAAAACCAGATTATCGAGATTGACCACCTTCCTTAATCAAATTTGCTGAATCATTATTTTATTTAGTTCACTTGGCTTGTGTAGATACCATATATTGTTGATTTTTGTCTTAGAGATCACAACAAAATTTTGTAAAATAATTTCTAAATCTTAAAGTGCTGTTTTTCTTCCTCAAAACATCTGACTGCCATTTTTCTTTAACTACAATTTTTTGCAAATCACATGATTCATTCATAGGCTATAGTTTCCAGTAGTTGCTTTACTTAATGATACATTTACTCTGGCATCTGGTTTTCAATGAAGTTGCCATACTTGAAAATCACCTAATTTGAGGACTTCCAAATCTGTAACTAAAACTGCTGTAAGTATGCATTGTCTCGATGGCAGCAATGTCTCAATCATGACTTAAATACTGTGCACAATTTGTAGCTAGAAATCCTTCAGTTACATTCTTCAAACAAATCCCTATCTAAAAAAGTTACATTCATCTTTATTCAATGGAATGTCAGTTGAATGTCTGTCACTTGGTGAAATCCATTGAAGGTTCTTAGAGATGTTTTTGGATTCATGCTTCTAGAATGCTCACTTTGTCCAGTTAAAGAGAAATGTTAAAAAAAAAAAGCAAAAAAAAGAGAAATGTTCAGGTAACTCAATGGTCTATTGTCTTAAATTTGAAAGCCCACAGAATATAAACATGGCATGAGCCCAGTATTCCAGGATGTGGTTGACTGCAAGAACATGTAGAAAGAAGGGGATTAATGAGTCAAAGATATATCTAGGGTTTTGAAATTGAGGAGGAGAAGAATGGGTTCAAAACCCACTTTGATGTTTACTAACCATGTGACCTTAGTCAAGTCATTCTAATCTCTTTGGATCCCAGTTTCTTCCTCTGTAAAACAAAGGGGTTGGATTAGATGGTCTCTAAAGTCTCTTGCAGCTCTCAATATAGGATTTTCCAAATGAGAATGCTGGTGTTATTGGAATTTCAATGAATCTGTGGTCTTATTAATGTGGGTTCTCTCTCCAATGATTCATATTCCAACTCATCCATCCTTTTTCACCTCATGTAACTGTCGCCTATGTCTTTTTATAAATCCTCTTCAAGAAGATCCAACCAAAATTTTGGGATATTTCTTTAGCCCTCTTGACATTTTTCATGGACTGTCCATCAGTTTTCCTTTGCTCTCATAATATGGCTAGCATACTTTTTCTGGTCTCATAGCTCTACAATGACACCCTTTATACCACTTCAGGGAGAAAATTATATCAACATCTTAAGTTTTCGGATGTGTTTAGTACAGGTTGACAATGTGCATTCTTTAATACCTTGGATGGAGGAAAAAGATAAAGTAGACATAGGACAGAGGATTATCTCATATCTAGTAAATATTAAAAATATTTGGAATTAGATATTAATTTCCACATTATTTTTCTGTAGCTAAAACATAAAAAACAAAAATCTCCATTTATCATAATAAATATATCTTCCAACTATTCAATTTAATAACAAACATTTATTGAATGACTGCCATGGAAAGGCACTTTACTAGGTTCTTGACATGCAAATACAAAGACTGGACTAATCGTGAATAGGGATCACTTTATTCTATTATTTATATCTCCCACAGTAGTCTGGTACACAGCAGGTATTTAATAAATACTTGTTGAGTGAGTAATATGAAAACCACAGGAAAAAAAAAGTAAATAACTTTTATCTTCAAGCTGCTTACATTTTTCTGGACTGTGAAATGGAATTAAATCTTTTAAATTAAACCTGCAAAGGAAGAATATTGGGATTTAGTTCAGTTTAAGACCGGAAAAACTAAACACAAAATAATTAACCAACCTGCCCCAATAAGTTATTTTAACTATGTTGACACACTCTATTTAAGCCCTGATGAACTTGAGATATGAGGAAATGGACATGCCTTATTGTTAGAGATCAAAGGACAGTAGGGTTTGAAACAATACCTTAGAGTTCATCCAAATAATTAAGGATGGTGACAACAAGGTCTAGAAATAGTCCTTGAGAGACTTCTCAATGTTTTAGTGATAGTCCTGAATAAGACCATAAATTTCTGACTCTTCCAATATTCCCTTTATTACAACATGCTACCCATGAGACTCCACTAAGGAAGACAAACCATTTTGGTGGTACAATACTAAACCTTGGAGGCTAACTTCTAGGAAGGTAAGTGGGCCTCTCCACAACATCATCCCTGGTACCATTGTCAGAGGAAGAATATTGCTCAATGAAGACCAGGAAGAATAACTTGCCTAGCTAGTCTTAAGCTTCCATGTTGTAATGTTGGCAAGGACACAACTCATTAAATCTGTTTCTAAGAATCTCCTCCAACCCATAACTTCTCCAGGTACCTCACCAAGCTATTTGTTGTTGCTATGAGTGAGGAAAGATACAGTGAAGACAATTTGTCTACATAGTGAAGCAAATCCCTGTCTTCCTTTGTAAACTCTAGATTTTCTCTGCTCAGATATCCTCAAGCACTGCCTAGAATCAAAAGCAGCTACTAATTCCTGTAGTATTCCTTCTTAGCCCCATTCCTCTTTCCAATTTCTTAGGTGCTCTGTAACTTGGCTTCCCAGGAGGAAATAATGGCAGGGTGGCCATAAATGTTCTTAATGTGGAATTTGGAGATGAATATCTTGACTCTGAAATGCCAAATCTCCAAAGGGCAGAAGTATCTGTCTGAAATACGTGATCAATTTTTAGAAGATTTTCATCTAGCAGACACATTTGAAGTCAACAGTAAACTCTTAACAAGAGGAGACAAGCCAACTGACTGAAATGAATGTGGAAGGTAGATGGCTTCCTACAGCTCTGTGAATGGCACAGTCTTGAATCAAACCCTTGAGTTTGCCATGCATCATTCTGAATGGCCATGTGACAAGGAACATTTCTAGGTTTGTTTCTTTATCAGGCAGGATCAATGGAGAGATTGCCAGAAATGACTAGGTCTCAGCTTCCTATTTCTCATTTTAAAGAACCATAATGTGTAAAATACTTAAATGCTAATTGCTAAATATAAATATTGGACTTCCATAGGGTGGAAATGAAAAAGTTCTAGATCCAGTTCAAGTTTGAGTTTGAGTCTTGAGTCTTTTTATTTTTACTAGCTACAGGAATGTGACACTGAAATCCAATTTCCTCATTATTAAAATTGGGATAATAATACTCTCACTACTTATGTCACTAGGGAAGTAATGAGGAAAAACTATGTCCTATGGGAAAAATACCTTACAAATCCAGTTAACTGACCAACTGCTATTTAAAAAAGTAATTATAGTTTGAATTTGAATTTGTAATATAGAATAAATTTATCATTTTAAATGCCTTATCTATTTTGGTCAGATGAATTACAGTGCTTTTGATTCTTCTGTCTTGTTGAGATGAGTCAACTACCAGGTAAGAAAGAAGACAGAATTTAAGAATGGGATTTTTTGCATTTGTGCCTACAGATCATAGAGGTTGTTTTGTCTTCAATGGTTTAAAATATAACTAACTTCAGTGACCTTTTCATCTTCTTTAGTTGGCATGTATAGTGGCTTTTAATACAAGATTATCTTGTAGTCCCTTTATAACCCAGACTAGAATTTATCGGATCAAAGTGAGAGTGGAGTAAAAAAAACTGAATAAAAGACAAATAAAAAAACCACAGTTCAATTGATAATTAATTAAAAGAGTAGAAAGTGGAGTTTCTGAAGGGCAGAGGTGATGACTGAGTAATCCACATGCTTATCATTTCAGGCAGCATGGATTTGGTTAGGAACAAATCATAGGAATTTGAGTCTGGGTAAAGATACTGACAGAATGAATGTGCTTCCTCAAAGAAAAGCTACAAAATCCATCCCCAGGGTACATGTAGTAGGGATCTAAAACTATTCAATCTTAATCTTTAACGTGATATGAGAAATCAAAAAACACATTCCCTGCTCTTAATCTTTTGAATTAAGTACAGTCTTAAGTTAGGAAGAAATGACTGGCCATTTTATATGAAAAAAACGTGAACCTATTGCTACAAATAATAATTGTATTAGAAAATAGAAGGATTAGGGCAGCTAGATGGAGCACCAGTCCTGGAGTCAGGAGGATCTGAGTTCAAATTCAACCTTGGACATTTACTAGCTGTGTGACAAAGGGCAAGTCACTTAACCCTGATTGTCTCAAAAAACAAACACAAAACCAAAACCCAAAACGAAAACTAAATCAAACAAACAAACAAAAAGACAGAAGAATTGTAGATGGTGAATCCATTAAATGAGAAGAGTTATGGTGATTCATTGGGGAATAAAAACAAGTGAATTTTACTTCTATGTACATCAATGATTTATAGTAAAGGCTAGGAACACTAACTATTTGAACAAATGTAACCAACTTAACAAAGTTTAGCATCTACTGTGTCTAAAATGTAGTGCTAGGTGCTGGAGTTACAAAGACAAAAAATGGAAAAGTTCCTGCCCTCAGAGAACCTACACTCTACTGGGAAAGACAATACGAACATATATGAATATTCAGAAAATAAATACAAAATTAATATAAGGTAATTTGGGGAGTGAGAGAACCAACAACTGGAGCAAGAGAGGAATGACCAAAGGCTTCTTGTAAAAGATTTAGTTTAAGTTGAATCTCTAAGGAATTCTTTGAAGCAGAGGAAAGGAGAGAATGTATGCATTCTAGGCATTGAGGACAACTAGCACATAGGCCCAGAGATAAGAAATGGAATGTTATTTTTGAGGAACAGAAAGAAAGCTGGTTCAGTAAGAGGAAAAAAAAAAAGGTACAGGAAGAAGAAGGAAGGGTAGATAGTTCATAAGCTGGATTGGTTAAAAAAGAGTACTGTGATATGTAAAAAAACACAATTGTCCTCTTCAAAGAGCTAAAATACACACACACGTTATGTTTGTATAAATATGTATGCATATATTCACAAAAATGTAGATAAGCTAATTAATATGTGTTTTATAGGTAACCAGGTTACAAATTTGGTGCTCAATAAAATGAAAACCTTTCCATCAATAAAAACTGTCCCTAAATAGAATGGGGTGTGTCATAAGATAGAGTCTGTCAGTCCCTGGAGATCTTCAAACATCCAGGAACGTTTTAAAGGGAGGATTGGAACTGGATAATGGTTGGGTGAGATGAATGCTAAGGATCCTTCTAGTTCTGTGGTTCTCCAAGCTATTACTTATGTCTATGTGTATGGAGGTGGGTGTGGGGGTAGTAGCAGTGGCAAATGAAGACTCCCTAAACTTTTGAGATTTGTGCCTTGGTGGATAATTATGCATGTTCACAAAATTTGCTTTTTTCATTTTATTTTGTTTTTCCCCAGAAACAGAGTCAGAAGGATTGGGTCGTATGGAGCATGGGCATGACATAGCATGAACATTATCATGGTCTCTGAACTACACACATTACTGATCAGGAATGGCTCTGAAACATTCTGCCAACAGAGAAAAATATTCTTATTTCTTTGGTTATGTCAGCAGAAGACAAGCTCGCTCCGAGAAGTCACCAGGTGACTGGGATTTTCAAGCCCTAAGACTGCATATGTCTCCTTATATATATATATATATATATTTTTTTTTTTTTCCTCACCCTGAATGTTCTAGCAAATGAAGCAACAAGAAACATTGCTTTGATTGGGCCATTAGCCTCTCAGCTAGCTAGTAAGATGAGCATGGCAAAGCCTAACCATTGTGAAGGCTCTCATTTGAGATTTCTGCCTGAATATGGATTTTACATTACTGAATCAATCCTATAAAAGCTCCTTTCTCTTTATTTGCCAAATGTTGACCTGATCAGCATCATGATGTCAGGGCTATTGGGATTTATAGTGCCATTAGTAGAGAAAGCGATTACTTGAATTTCTGATATGCTTTATACAACATCATCATCTTTAATAGCTTTTGCAAGCAACAAGTCATAGACAACTTAAAGCGTTTGTGTTGCTTGATAACGTCTCTTTCATTTCCTTGAAATTCATCACTTTGGGGTTTATCATTTTGTGTTTGTGACTCTGTGAGTGGTGTGCATGTGTGTGCATGTTGAACATTCAATCCCCAGTTCCCAATTGTCACTCTATCATAGCTTCTCAATATTACTCCAATTTACTTGGTAAATAAGATTTTTTTTCCTGCACTCTGTCAGGAGCTACATTTTCAAGATGCACAATATTATTACATTGTGGTGGATGAACTTTTGCTAGACATTACCATATTCTGGTGATTATCACATTCTTCTGCTCCCTGGAGTATATTTCCCTTCCTCCTTTTTCTCTCCTGGTTTCAGCATTTTTCTGCCTTTCCATTTCAATTTTAAAAGCACCATGCAGAGATTATTTCTATGGACAGAAATAATCTGCCTTCCCCAGTGTCTACTGCTGGGGATGAACATAATGGGCTTTCAATAAAAACAGAATTGTTGGTGTGATCAATGATAACATTCGTACATATGGCAATAATAATGGTATCACATAATAGTTACACTTGATGGCTCTACTACGTGGGACCAGTAGAAGAGCTTTAGACAACAGCTCTGGTCTTCCATGCAGAGGAAACTTAACTGGTCTGGTTTGCCTACTCAGTCTCCATTTCTCTGACACAGAAAGAATTGGGGGCAGTTTCACTTTTAGTTGTGGGTCTTACACATTCTAATCCATCTATCTCCTTTTATGGAATTTCCTGAGGTCTATGATCTTCATAAAGATTAAGAAGTGATGCCAAAATACTGACTGCAAAAATGAAAGTGACAATATTTTTTTAAAATAAAAAACCCATAATGATAACAAATGAAATCTAGCCATGCAGGTTGGCTTGAAGTTGAAATCAGTGGTTTGGAGCCCTTTGAGATTCAATGCTATTGGATTGTATAAAAACCAGATTTTGTTACATTCACTTTCATTCTATGTATGTCTTTGTCATTTCCTTTCCATCTTAAGTGAAAATCACATGTGAAATCACTGCTGACAAGTCTAGAATTTGTTATCTATTATTTATTGTGATCCTTTTTGCTCCACCTGCCATCTCACCTCTAACAAGTCAGTGAGCAGTTAAATAGATATTTAAGGTCCTGTAATTCACAGGTATCTCTTTTCACTTTATTTAATGACCAACACTTTCTACAAATGAGTTCAAGTATGTTATTGTGTAAGCGTTTATCTTCACTACTTTATTGGTATAGCTAAAACACTATTACCTCAACACTGTATAGAAATTCTCTTCCACTTCTGTGGATCATTGAGTATATCTTTAGCAATATACAGGATTAGATACACCACTTGCTTTCTTATGGTTTAGTACCTGCTGGGGGAAAAACACAGAATTCATTTCTCTTAGCAAAGAAATGCAAATGCGCCAGTGATAAGCACTTGGATTTTTGCTGGGTAGTATCCTTCTCATCTAGTTTGGTTCTTTTTTTTCATCTGAAAAATGATGATAGACTGCTAAGCCCTAAGATAGTCCTACCTCATCCGTACAATGGATGCGGCAGTGTGTCTGCAGTTCAGGAAGATCTGAGTTCAAATATAGTCTCAGGAACTTACTAGCTGTGTGACTTTGGACAAATCACTTAACCCCTATTTGCTTGAGTACCTCATTTGTAAAATGGGAACAAACTGGAGAAGGACATGGTAAAGCAGTCCAGTATCTTTGCCAAGAAAACTCCATGGACAAACTCCTTGGGGTCATGTAGAGTTGGATATGACTGGACAGATGACCATGAACAGCAGTAACAACATGAGGGTAATGATGGCCCCTACCTCTGGCTTTCCACCAACAGGACGTTCCATTTCTCAGCCTTGGGCACCACCTTCAATGCTCTCCCTCCTGACTCTCCCTATAGATTTCCCTGTCTTCCTTGAAGTCTAAGCCAGACTTCCCCCTTCTACAGGAAGTCTCCTCTAGTGCCTCTTAATTCCAGTGCCTTCCCTTTGTGAATTATCTCCTAGTCATCATGTATGTGGTTTGTTTTGTATACATTTGTATGTTGTTTTCTTTGTTAGACTGTAAAGCCCCTTGAAGGCACGGACTTTTTACCTCTTTTTGTATTCCCAGTAGGTATCACTTATAGTAGGTAAATTTTGATAAATTTTGATCGATTGATAACATATCTAATTCTTGAGACATAACCTATAAGTACTATAAGTACTGCTCCATTTGTCCATGTTTTCTACCACAAGAAAGTAGAGTACGGGCTACTGACAATAAATTCATGCCTAGAAGGTTGGTGAACAGTAGATTTTTTTCCCCATTAATGCAACTCATGAAAACCACATATGGAAGATAACCCATCTTCAATTCTACCTTTTATAATCCCTAACTTCCTTTAAAGCATGACCTAGGTGCCAATTCCCACTTGGCACCTTTCCTGATCCCCAATTTTTAGTACTCTCTACTTTTAAATTTTAATGGTGCATTCATATTTGGGCACATCTTGTATCACCTAACCCCCCAATAGAATATAAGCACTTTGAAGAAAAATATTGTAGGCCAGTACGATAATCTGTAGACCCTGGTCAGACCGATACCTTTTCCTTGCTCTCTGAACACTATAAAACAGATCAGGGAAATTTTAGATAGCTTTATTTTCATGTGACTTGGAATCCAGCTGTAGACCCTTTGGACAAGGTATATAAGGACTGCCTTATGGATTAGGCAGCAGGTCCTATGAAAGTTCATGGAAACTTTTCATATGTTGCTTTAAAAACAAAACAAAACAAAACAAACAAAAAAACACCTTTTGGGGACTGTTTTTACCTGGAAGTAATTGAATATGCTTTGACTAAAGTAACTGCCTGAACCTTGGAGCTGCAAGTGTTCCGTTGAACCAAATGTGGAACACCTTCCCAAGACATGAAGGTTGTTTTATTTTTATCCTTGCACCTCCACACCTAGCAGAGTGACTGGCTCATGAAAGATACTTAATAAAATTTGTGCCAATCAAGCTACACATATAGTATAATGAGAAATTTACATCTGTAAGGGACAAGTTCTTCTTTCTATCAATTTTGGTGGTTTTAGAAAGGGGCCAAAATTTTGACAGAATTCTTGTGTGCCAGCCAGAGGCAGGTACTTCTCTTTTCTCACTTCTAATTTTGGTAACGGGCAGTTAGTGAGGCAGCAAAAGAGATCAAGGCAAAGAGAGAGGGGAGGCAAAATAGCGATTTTATTTGCCTAATGATCTTGAGAAACTATTACCATATTGTACTGACCAACACAATTTTTTTTTTAAATACCAAAGATGGAACTGAAGGAATGACATATCTATAAAATTTAGTTCAAAATGATGGTGCTACAAATATCTGATATAACAGTTTCTTTGGTAGCATTTTTAGAAATAGTGTTGGAGATAGAATACTGGCCTGGATGCACCATTTGTCTGATCCAGTATATGCATTTTTCATTTTTGTCCCTGAGATGTAATTCTATTGGTATAGAGGTTGTTGCTGGTGATAAAACTCCCTCTGTGAAGGTCAGCAACTCTTTGTTGAGTCTTAAAGTACTGCTTGGGGGCACTGAGAGGTGGTGACTTGCTCTGGTCATTCAGCTTGCATGTTTCAGAGGTAATAGTTAAATCCAGGCTTTTCTGTTTCTAAGGACAGGGTATAACCCACAATGGTACTCATCTCTGTCATTTCTTATGTTTATACATATTTACTATACACGTAGAAGTTCATGCTCAGACTGATAACTGCTCTCCCCCAAACCCCAACCCTAACTTCCTTAAGGCACTTTTAATGTGAGTATTGGAGAAATCCACTTTTCCTTCTCACTGATTGTCCTCTTAGTGCCCAAAGCAAGTAACCATTGCATCCTGGTCCATTTAGGCAACCCACACAAATTACAAAGAGGAAGATCTTCTGGAGGCACAAAATTGGCTGGATTGACTGAATGAGTCGTCCTAAATTCACTGAATTATTGGTTATGTTGTCATGTACTCTTCTGTAGCCGAATGATCAGCCAGTCAGCAATTATTGATTGCATAGCTGGGATCAATCATGAACCTGACTCTGTAAAATCTTAATTTAAAGGATCACACTCAGGTCTCACTGCACTTAATGAATTGAATTTTGCCTTAATGCTGCTGCTGCTGCTACTGCTACTGCTACTGCTACTACTACTACTACTACTACTACTACTACTACTACTACTACTACTACTACTACTACTACTAGCTGACATCTATCATACCCTAAGGTTGGAAAAGTGCCTTTCTAATTTAAGTCTCACAATAGTCTTGTAAAGTGATATGTAGCATGATTATCTTCATTTCATATTTGAGAAACTGATACCCAGAGAAAAATTTTAGTTAATTTTTAAATGGCACTTTAAGGTTTACCAAGCACTCTAAAGTAGCGCTTCTCAACCAGTGGCTTATGTTCAGTTGGTAACAATGAAAATACATCCTGCATATCAGATAGATTCATAACAGTAGCAAAATTACAGTTATGAAGTAGCAATGAAAATATTTTTATTGTTAGGGGTCACCGCAACATGAGGAACTGTATTAAAGGGTCGCAGCATTAGGAAGGTTGAGAACCACTGCTCTAGAGAGATGATCTTGCTTGATCCTCAGATGTGAGGGAGATATTATCATCTCCCCCATTTTGCAGACAAGGAAACTGTATTGCCAGGGCAATATTCACAGCACTGATGGTGACTATAAATATTCTGGCATAGTTCTAAATTGTAAAATATAACACTCTCCATATAGAAGACAGAAGAAAAAAACATTTATTCAGACACCAGAAAGCCAGGTCCCAACACCAGAAAACTGAAACCATCATAGCAATAAAGAAATCTATATACAATAACACTACAGGGGGCAACACCACCCCAAAACCTTCCCATAAACAGACACTCAGAAGCCTAGCTGTCTCCTTGGCTGTATCCTCTCTCTCCTACTGTACCAACTGCTCTGACTCCCAGCTTCCTCTGAGCTCTGCTCTAGTCTTCTTGCTCCACTTATTCAGCAGACTCCTTCTGCCAAAGGCTCCATATGATTCCATTCAGCCTATTAAGGGGCAGGGAAGATCTTCAAAATGCCCAGTACCACTACAGGAACTAAGGCTGAGCATTCATTGACATGCTCAGGGTCACACAGTTCATAAGTATCAAGTATTCAGGACTTTCTGACATCAAGTCCAGCATATAATACAGTAACATCTAGTGACCTTGATACATAAAGTGATTCTTCTATCTCTGGCTACCCAGCTAGCAGATGTTATAAAGAATAACTGAATCCAGGGTATTTAGTGGAAAGCATACATTTTTATGATGCTACACTAAATAGAGACTACCCTCAACTAAACAGTAGAAGAGTGATGATAAATCTTTGAAAAGACTTTTTTTCCCCCTGAGGAATGTTAGAGAGATTTTTTTTTTTAGTCTTGGACATTGCATTCAAATAGTAGTGAGGACAACAATATGCGGTAGCAGAGGAACATAGTATTGCCTTCTGGCATAAGAGAATGAGTTTTCTGCCTAAACCAGATAGCATGAAATGCCAGGGCAAGGGTCACAGTGAAAAGGAATTCAGGAAGCTGTTTAATAAAACTACAAAAGGGATAAGAGGCAGCTATTCTTACAGCGGCCATGGGTTCACAAAAGGCATCCTAGCCCCTCAATTTCCTGGACAGATGCCAGAGAAAAAATGTCAGTGTAACTATTTAATTAAATATTCAGTTATATTTGTGAGTGCTTATTGCTCAAAATACCAAAGAAATACTAGGTGGTTTTTTTTTCTTATTCAAAGGATCATAACTCTAGAACTGGAAAAGGACCTCGGAGATTACCTAGTCCAAAACCCTCAATTTAACACATCAGTAAAATGATGGGGCTACAGATATCTGAATTTAAGGTTTTCTGATTTCAAATCAATTTTACTTCTACTCTATCTTGAATCAGGAATTTAAAATTAAAAGTGTATATGTATGTATGTATGTATATATATATACATATGTAAACAAATATACATACACACAGGAACTTCAAATTAAATTCTATTGTGAGAGAGAAGACAAGTAAATACAATTTATCAAAACTGATAAGTTTCTATATACCCACAATTACCAGACAAAGACACTCACAATATTAAGAAATTAGAATGAAAGGGAGGGTGAAGTTAGGGTTAGATTTTAATGTCCTTAAGGGCGGAGACCCCATCTCATTCATTGTTACTTCCCCAATGCCTAATACTTGAGTGCTCAATATGAATTTTAGGATTTATCTCTGTTGCTACAGTTCTGTAAAGAGAGGGTTCAAACCTTTTCAAGTCCATAGCCAAACCTATAGAATAATTCTATAGCCACAGGCAATCTGTAGGTGGTAATTCTATTTGCATTTCTACTCTGTCACTCCCACAGGCTCCTAGTCATAAGACAAGGAGTGAAGATCCCCCAAACTCTCTCAATGTCACACAATTTAAAACTCACTTTAAAATCTAACCTCAAAATGTACAAAAAAGAAGTCAAGGAAGCTAACAGAATTTTAGAGAAAGTATATATGATAGACCTCTGGAGAAAACTGAATGGGGATAAAAAGGAATATACCTTCTTCCCAGCAGTACATGGCATATACACAAATATTGACTATATACTATGCCAGAAAAACCTCACAAATCCAGTGCAGAAAGGCAGAAATATTAAATGCATCCTTCTCAGATCATGATGCAATAAAAATTATATATAATAAAGGGCCTTGAAAAGATAGACTAAAAACAAATTGAAAACTAAATAATTTAATCCTAAAGAATGAGTGGGTCAAACAAGAAATTATAGAAACAATCAATAACTTCATTCAAGAGAATGACAACAATGAGACAATATACCAAAACTTGTGGGATGCAGCAAAAGTAGTTCTTAAGGGAAGTTTTATATCTCTGAATGTATGCATGAATAAAATAGAGAAAATGGAGATCAATGAATTGGGCATGCAACTGAAAAAGGTAGAAAAAGAATTAATTGAAAATCCCCAATTATATACTAATTAGAAATACTGAAAACCAAAGGAGAGATTAATAAAATTGAAATTAAGAAAACTATTGAATTAGTAAATAAAACTGAGAGCTGGTTTTATGAAAAAAAAAACAATAAAATTGACAAACCTCTAGTTAACGTGATTTTTAAAAAGAAGAAAACTCAGTCTAACAGTTTAGTTCACTTAATCAATCAATAAAGTTATAAAGTACTTATGGAATACTAAGCTCCTCTCAAGAAACAGGGATATAAAGGGAAAAAAAAGCAAAAAATTTGTCTCCTCTCCTTAAGAAGCCTGTTCGTATCCTTTAACTATTTATCAATTGGGAAATGTCTATTATTTCTTATAATTTTTACCCAGTTTTCTGTGTATATGAGAAATGAGGCCTTTATCAGAAAAACTTGTAAAAAATTTTACTTCATGATCTATGGTACCTTTTATTAAAATGTAGTTTCCTTGATCATCTCTTTTAATTAGACTTATTTTTGCATTTGATTTGTTTGAGATCATGAATGCTACTCCTGTCTTTTTTTTTTCTTTAGCTGAAGAATAATGGATTTTGCCGTAGCCCTTTATTTTAGCTCTGTACTTTTGTTTCTGTTTCATGTGTGTGTCTTGTAAACAACATGTTATTGAATTCTGGTTTCTAATCCATTCTGCTATCAGCTTCCATTTTTTTGGTGAGCTCATTCCATTCATATACATAGTTATGATTACTAACTGTAAACTTCCCTTCATCTTATTTTCCTTTATTTATCCCGCCCCCTCCTTTTATCCTGTCCTTTCTCAAAATTCTGTTTTGCTTCTGAAATCTGCCTCCCCTGATCTGTTTTCCTTTTTTTATCATCCACCCCACCCCCATATATCTTATCTTATTTCCTGCTTATTCCCCTAAGACAGGTATCTATACCCAAGTGAGTACATGTATGTATACATACAAACATACATATGCGCGTGTATATGTATACATTATATTTGTATATTCTTCCCTCTCTGCCCAAATTCTGATGAGAATTAGGTTCCAGCATTGACTGCCACAAGCAACCCCTATTTTCCCTGATACTAGAAAAGCTTTTCCTTGTGTATCTCTTTTATGTGAGAAAATTTTCCCCATTCTACCTCTCTCTTTCTCCTTCTGCCATTGCATCCTGCTTTCTCACTCCATTTTTTGAGATCACCCAAACATAATTAATTTACCCTCATGCCCTCTATTTATGCAGACTCCTTCTAACTACCCTAATAACTATGAAGTTTTTAAAAGGTATGTGTATTATGTTCCTATATAGGAATGTAAACAGCTTAACTTTTTTGAGTATCTCATCATAACTCTTTCATATTTACATTTTTATGCTTCTCTTAAGTATTATGTTTGAATGTTAGATTTTTCTATTCAGCTCTTTTTTTTTCATCAGGAAAGCTTGAAAGTCCTCTATTTCATTAAATGTCATTTTTCCTTCTGAAAGATTACATGCAGTTTTGCCGAGTAGGTTATCCTTGGCTCTAATCCTAGCTCTTTTGCCTTCCAGAATATCATTTTCCAAACATTCTGTTCCTTTAATGTGGAAGCTGCTAAATCTTGTGTGATCCTGACTGTGTCTCCATGATGATATCTGAATTGTTTCTGGCAGCTTGCAATATTTTTTTTCTTGACCTGGGTTCTCTGGAATTTTGTTATAAAATTCCTGGGAGTTTTCATTTGGGGATCTCTTTTAGAGAGTGATTGCTGAATTCTTTCAATTTATATTTTGCCCTCTGGATCTAAGATATTGGGGGCAGTTTTCCTTGATAATTTCTTGAAATGTGATGTCTAGGTTCTTTCTTTGATCATGGTTTTCAGTAATCCAACAATTCTTAATTTCTCTCTCCTTGATCTATTTTCTAGTTATTTTTCTGATGATATATTTCAAATTTTCTCCTTTTTTTCCATTTTTCTGATTTTGCTTTACTGCTTCTTGGTGTCTCATAAAATCATTAGCTTCCACTTACCCAATTGAGATTTTTAAGGAATTATCTTCTTTAGTGAACCTTTGGAAAATTTTTTCTATTTGGACAATTTTGTTTTTTAAGGTGTTGTTTTCTTCAATATTTTTTGTTTCTCTTTTACCAAGTTGTTAACTCTTTTTACATAATTTTCTTGCATCACTATTATTTTATTCCTCAATTTTTGATCTAACATTCTCATCTTTTTAATTCTTCCAGGACTTCTTGTTGGCCTTGCCTTTAATTATCATTTTTCTTTAAGCCTTCTATTTTTGATAGATATTTTTACAGTGTTGTATTCTTTTGAATTTATGTCTTAATCTTCTATACCACCATAGGAGCTTTTTGTGTTCAAGTTCTTTCTTTTTTTTTTTCTATTTATTCACTTTACATTGATTTGTTGGTTTTTAATTTTATGTTAAAGTTGAGCTCTGCTCTCCAAGGGGTGGTAGGGGTGGGGTGGCACGTCAGGCTTTTTTGTGCTGCTGATTTCAGAGCTCATGCTGGGAGTCTGTTAGCTTTCAATGTTTCTCAGTTGCTGTGATCCAGGGAGAGGTGTAATCACTGCTATCTTGGTTGCGGCTCTGGTTTTTACCCAGGAAAGGCCCTTAATCCCCTGAAATCACAAGTGCTAATGCTCTTCCTGGTCTTGGAATTGCGACCAGGTCTCCTGCTTTCCTACAGTCATAAACAGTAGACTTCCTTTCTTTCTTGGAACTGAGACCTCAACTCCTGTTCCCTTGTCAGTGACCACAAGTGCTTCTCTCTATCTGTGACCTAGAACTGCTTATGACTAAAAGAGTTGCCAATCAGTGACAGCTGTTCCCAATGCCATCAAAAGGTTTCTTGTGGTCTCTATGACCAGTTGTCTGTTCCCTTTATGATCTGTGGGCTGAGAGTTCCTGAAACTGATGCTGTTGCAGTGGTCTTTTTATACCTAACTTTTGATGAACGATATTTATAAAACTTGGTCATAAGTCATCCAAATAAACATGTTTTGGAGTTGTCAGACCAAGGTCAGACCAAGGAGATGGAGGAAACCACAAATTTGAACATATCATTTTCTCCCTGTTGACTCTTCTACCATTTTTTAATTTTTTCTCTTCTTTTTACTGATGACTTTAACCAATCAATCAGTCAAGAAGCATTTACTAAATACTTATGATGAGGAAGACACATGCTTGGTTCTGGCAGTGGGGAGGGCTCAGTGGATAGAAAGATATAAGCAAAACAGTTTGTGCCTCCAAACATTTCTGTTCTATAAGACAAAACAACATGTACACAAATAAATAAATACAAAATGTATAGGAAGGAAATATGATGATTATTTGGAAGATGAGAGAGAGCCCTTAACAGTTGCAAGGAATCAGGAAAAGTATTATGCACAGTAGAAGTTTGCGCCTGAGCTGAGCCTTGGAGGAAGTTAAGGAGTCTAAGAAGCTGATGAAGAGAGAATGAATTTCAGGCATGGAGGACAGCCAGTATGAAAAACACAAGAATGGTAGATAAAATGTTATGCCTAGAGAATAGCAAATAGTCTAGTTTGGCTGGAAGGTAGAGGCTCATGACTTGTGTGCATATAATGGTAAAGTGCCTACTGCTTTAACATCATCCTATTTTCCCAGGCTATTAGTTAGAGTCCTATTCTTGAAAACATGGCAAAGATTCACTGTGACATGAAAAAAAATAGCAACTAGGGACAATTGTCTGAGCCCAAGTGGCTCTAAATCCTGAACTGGCCAGGTGAAAAATGAATGAAATTCAGCATTTACAAAGGCAAGAGTAAAGCAGTCAATAATGCTATAAAAGAAAACCCAATCTTTGAGTAGAAAAAAAGAATTCTTTACAGTTCTAATCCATTATTAAAGGTGACAATTCATCCTTGTAATCAGATCAATTTGTGCTGAAAATTTAGTTCTATATGTGAGAATTGGAAGTGAACTTATTAGTGTTCCACTGCATCAAATTTGATAAAATCCTCAATCCATTTCAGTTAAGTTTCTATCGATCCACTTAAGAGATCAATTTGGACTCATTGGATTCTGTTGTCATGGGATTTCATCTGGCTTGAGTCTAACATTATGGAATAAATGTGATTTAGTAATGGAAGATGGAATTAAAAAGAAGCCCAGATGAGTGTTGACAATTGGTTGAAGCTGGCTTGTGCATTTTTTGTTTTGTATAAGGCAATGCTTTTCAGAGCTGGTCCACCTAGCACATGATATAAGAAGGCAAAATAGTCAAACAGTCTCTTCCACAAGTCGCTGGCTTATCTCCTCACATCGCTAATAGTGATGAAATTTCTAATGACATTTAACAATTCAGCACCTTTTTTCACTCACAGAAGAAGCTATTTCTCTACATTTCAAAACTTCAATGGAACTGGGATCCCCTGGAGGTTTGTGGTTGTAATTGGCACATAGAAGACACTTAAACGTTTAATGACTTCACCAGTGCAGCTCACATCACATTTATTCTCTCTAATTCATTTAAATCTTTTTTTCAAATCAACTTTTATTTTCATTTTGTTTCTTAATTCACTTTTATATACTTTTAGTTTACATCATTGATTTCCATAAGATTTTGAGTTACAAATTTTCTCCCCATCTTTCCCCTACTGCCCGCCCCAAACAGCAATCCCACTGTATACCCCCTCTCCCAATCTGCTCTCTCCTATATCCTTCCCCATCACCCCTCTGACTCTCTGGTAGAGCAAGATGGATTTCCCTATCCCAGTGCTTGTTTATCTTATTTCCCAGTTGAATGTAAATAGTAATAACAATAATATATTTTTAACATACTATTTTAGAACTTTAAATTTTAGATTCTTTCCCTTCCTCCCTTGTCACCCACCCCCACTGGAAAGACAATCAATTCAATATAGGCCGTACATCTGTAGTTATGCAGAACATCTCCACAATGGACATACTGTGCAACACTGACAACATTTCCCTCCTTTCTATTCCACCCTCCCCTTGTTCTATTTTCTACTTTGTCCCTCTCCCTTTACAGAAGTGTATATAATGTGAAT
>CM053601.1:72626488-72667597 GCA_028646575.1 Pseudocheirus occidentalis | reverse complement strand
TAACATTCCTAAGAGTTTTGTTTTGGGGATCTTTTTCAAGAGGTGATTGGTGAATTCTTTCAAGTTCTATTTTGCCCTCTGGTTCTAAAACATCAGGGCAATTTTCCTTCAGAATTTCTTGAAGGATGCTTTCTAGGTTCTTTTTTTGATCATGGCTGTCAGGTAGTCCAATAATTTTTAAATTGTCTCTCCTGGATCTATTTTCCAGGTCAGCGGGTTTTTTTCAATGAGATATTTCACATTGCCTTATATTTTTTCATTTGTTTGCATCTGTTTAATAGTATCTTGAATTCTCATAAAGTCATTTGCTTCCATTTGCTCCAATCAGATTCTGAGGGAATTATTCTCTTCAGTGAGCTTTTGAGATTTCTTTTCCATCTGGCAAATTCGACTTTATAAGGCATTTTTCTCCTTACTGGCTTTTTGGGCTTCTTTTGCCATTTGAGTTAGTTTATTTTTTAAGGTGTTATTTTCTTCAGTCAGTTTGTTGACTCTCTTTTGATGATTTTCTTGCATCATTCTTGTCTCTCCCCAATTTTTTCTCCACTTTCCTTATTTAGTTTTTAAAATCCTTCTTAAGCTGCTCTATGGCTTGTAACCAGTTTGCATTTTTTTTTTGGAAGCTTTTGGTGTGGAACTTCTGAATGTGTAGTCTTCCTCCTGTTTCATGCTTTGATCCTTTTTGTCCCCTAAAAAGGAATGTAAAGTTGGATTGTTGCGCTTTCTTTGCTTCCTTTGCCTGCTCATGTTGCCAGTAAGTTACTGGACTGTTGGGCTCAGTAGAACTCTGCTTTCAGAGGGGAGAGCTCTGTCCCAAATTGCTGTGGTTTTTGCAGCTGTTGGAGTTATTAGGAGACTGCAATCTCTGCAGCCCCCACCAGCTTCGGCTCACTGAAAACACCCCTCAGGATTACCACCCAAGACTGCGACCCCAATCCAGGCAGCTTAAGGCAAGAGCTCTTACCCTCTGAATGATTGCTTGGCCTCCCCACACCCTACCCCCTGCAATCTGCACACCACAAGCTCTGAAGCAGCCACGTGGAGGCAGCTGCAGGACCACCACTTCAGATTGCTTCTAACTCTGGAGGCAGTTGGCTGGACCCTCTCCCCCAAATTTAACAGAGTTCCACTGACCCCTTTCCTTTGTTCTTGGCTCCTATGGGTTGGTTATTCTCAAAACTGCCACAGCTGCTGGTGATCCACTCTCCTGAAAGCTCCAGCTGGGGCTTCTCCTGGATGGCCTGGGGCTAAAACCACATGGGGCTGGGCTCTGCTCCCAGCATGTTACAATGAGCACTTTTAATTCGTCCGCCGGGCTGCCTTCAGCAGGCACCTTGTTTCTCTATCATTTTATGAGTTATGGAGCTCTAAAATTTGTTTAGAGTCATATTTTATAGGTATTTGAGGTGGTTATGGTGGGAGCCACAGTGTTCTCCTGCTTCTATGCCACCATTTTGTCTAATTCATTTAATTCTTATCTTATCTTCCCATAAATTTTTGAAACAGGATGTATTCAACATGCTAGAATCCGTTCTCTGGCCCTTTTAAGATGAAGCAGATCCTAATATGGAGCTTAAGCCTCCTTCTGCTATCTCTAGCTCTAGCACTCTGATGGTACCACCTCCTTTTTTGGTTATTTACATCCTTGATAATGTTCATGCCAAAGTTATCCTTGGCAACATGTGTTCACAGCCATAAACACCATATTTGTCTCCATTGCCCTGTGAGTTCTTTACAACTCCAGTGTTTTATAAGATAAGGGTGTTTCATGATTTTCAGTCACATAGCATCCTGAGCTGAACAGTGGTATTAAAAACATGTTTTTGTTGTTGTTGTTGTTCTTGGGATTACTGAATTTGGGAGTACTGAAAGCATTCCTCAGTCTCATCCAGTCAAACTGCTTCTTTTTATTGAAGACCTGCATCATTAACCATATTTAGCCCCTGGCATGCATGCCATGCAAATATATTTGTATCTATGTAGATATATGTGCATATATTATATACAGCAAAGTGGTGTAGATTATAGAGTGATGGACCTGGAATCAGAAAGACCTGATTTTAAATCTGGCCTCAGACATGTGCTGTATTACCCTGGGCACATGACTTAGCCTTGTTTTCCTCAGTTTTCTCATCTGTAAAAATGAGCTAGAGAATAAATGAGCAAACCACTTCAGTATCCTTGAAAGAAAACCAAACCAGGGTCACAAAGAGTGTGACATGACTAAACTACCTATTTTGTTTGTGTATATGAGTGAGAAAGAGATAGGGAGAGCACCTAGGACACACAACTGTAAATCTATTTACCTATATCTGACCATACAATTATCTAAATGTAGATATCTAACATATGTCAATATTTAGATATACAACTTCTAGAGTTAGATCTCTGAAATATGTAGACACCTAAATCTATAATGTGATAAATCTTTTATCTGACTCTATGATCTGTGCCTATGCCTGTAGCTGAGTTCCACTAACCTTTCACTTAGTCCTTATTTCTTATGGCTTGATAATTCAGGAAACTGCCACAGCTGACACTGATCCAGTTTCCTGAAGGCTCCAGCTGTGGCTTATCCTGGCTGCCCTGGGGCCAAGCTGCGGTTTCATGCTGGGTTGGTTTTGGCTCCCATGGTGCTGTGATGAGCCCTTCCTGTCCCACCTGTCGAGCTGTCTTCAGCTGGAGATGTGTTTTTTTGTAATTTTGTGAGTTCTGATCTAAATTTGTTTAGAGTCATACTTTATGGGTATTTGAGGTGGCTATGCTGGAGCTGCATAGTTTTCCTGCTCCTACACTGCCATCTTGGCTCCGTCCCCTGTGTTTTCAATTTTTAAAAATTGCCTGAACAAATTAAAAACACATTTAGCTAAGCTCTGTGATAATCTACTTTTGCTTTGTTTATTGCACAAAGCACAATAAGAGTCTGAGATTGATTAATAGTCACTGTAAAGTTGGGCCTCTTAATCAATCTGCAAATCCATTTATAACTAACATTGAGACTTTGGAGCAATAACCATTATTTTTACTATGCAAAAGCCAGTAACTTTGATAGGTCACCTGGCCTTCCTTTAGGTGTGTGTATGTGCATGCTTATGTGTGTACACACGTGTGCATGTGTGTTTACATGTGCGTGTGTACTGTGGGGGCGATGGCTACCTGACTCTTTTATATACTTTCTAGGGGTCTTGTCAATCAAGCAACAATCAGTCTGCAAGTATATTGTGTGTATATATACATGTATTTCCACATATACATACGTGTGTGTATATATACATGCGTGTTAATTGATATAAATACAACTATATACACGTCATATGTGTTTTATATATATATATATATATAACTTGTTGAATCCTCCATAATATATGCATATACCTGCACAATGTATGTATATATGCACATATGTATGCATATTTCATGCATGTTATATATTATAGAATACATGACATTTGAATATGATATTGGTGTGCAACACATGATATAGAATATATAATGTGATAATTATATTTCATAGTATACACTGTATATAATATAATGTAATATATTATGTAATATGATATAATATTGGCGGTATATTATTTCTCTCTATAATATCAGTGTATAAGACATATATATAAAGTTAGTTGTAAGAACAAAGCATCTTCCCAAGAACTCCATGAAACCTCTGGCGAGGTAGGAAGGACTTTATCTAAGATCCTAGCCAGAGCTGAACAGACAATTACACAGCTTTTTATTCTGGCTTGCTATTTCCCTCCCCTGTTTCCCCATTGGCTGGGTACCCAGGGTTTACAGCCTATCAGGAACGCTTAAACTCCCCACCTGATTATCCGCCCTCTATTTACATCTCCCATTGGCCTGCCACCTTTCCCTTATTTTCTTCACAAGTTCCAGCTGCCTTTCAAGCGCCTGCATCTCCTTTAGCAACTTGGCTTTTGTGCAGAAACAACCCCTTTTCCAAACTTTAATCAATCAAATAAGGTAAATATGCAGCAGTTTAGGAAGGAGAGGACATTAGTAACTGGGGGATCAGGAAAAGCCTCCTGCAAAAAGATGGTGGCAGAGTGACATCTTGAAGGAAGGAAGGGATCTTTGGGAGGGGGTGAGGACGGCGTGCATTCCAGGAATGGGTCGGGGCCAATGCACAGGTGTGCAAGTGGGGGCTGAGGGGAGTGTCCCAAGTGAAGAACAGAAAGAAAGCCAATTTGGCTGGATCTCAGAGTAAACGAGGCACGTGATGATGCCTGAGGCTGAAAAGTTAGGGTCAGGTTGTGTAAGGTTTTAAAAGCTGAGTAGTGGGCTTTATGTTTAATCCTAAAAGGAATAGGAAGCCACTGTAGGTGACAGAGTAGGAGACTACCATGGTCAGATCTGTACTTAAGGATGACCAGCATGGTGAGAGGAGACAGTAAGGAGGAATAATTAAGCTGATTGGTGATGAGGGTTTGTGCTCAGCTGAGAGGAGTATGAATGAAAAGACTGGGTCAGAGGGGAAGGATGTTATGTGAGCAGAGACAGTGAATTCTGTCCAGGGTAACCCTGTGCTCAAGGACCCAAGCAACTGGACTGACTGTGGTTTTTCTTTTTATTAAATTTTCTTTTAGTTTTCAGCATCAATTTCCACAAGATTTTGAGTTCCACATTTTCTCATCTCTCCTCTCCTCTCACCCCAAGACTATGGTGCATTCTGATTACCCCTTCCCCTAATTTCCTTTCCTTTCTGTCATCCCTACCCCCTTCTCTTATCCCCTTCTCTTCAGGGAAAGATAGATTTCTATACTCCTTTGCCTGTATATCTTATTTCCCATTTGTGTGTAAAAATTTTTAACATTCATTTTTAAAGTGTTTTGAGTCACATTCTCTCCCTCCTTCCTTTGCCATCCCCCTCATCAAGAAGACAAGCCATTCAGTATAGGTTATACATGTGTAGTTATGCAAAACACTTCCATAAGTCATGTCGTGAAAGACCATTCTATCTCTCCATTTCTCCTTCTCCCAGTACATTTCTCTCTCACCTCTTAATTTTATTTTTTTTAGCCATTGTCCCTGCTGTGCCCTCTGCACACACACCCACACACCCACACACACACACACCCACACCCACGTGTGTGTGTAAAATGTATATACACGTTTTTACATGTATATATGCACACACACAAACATGCACATACATACATACACATACACATACACACATATATAATCCCTCTAACTAGCTAAATACTGAGAAAGATCTCATGAGTTATAAATATCATCTTTCCATGTAAGAATGTAAATAATCAGGCTTTAATAAGTTCCTTATGATTTCTCTTTCCAGTTTACTTTTTGTGCTTCTCTTGATTCTTGTATTTGAAAGTCAGATTTTCTATTCAGCTCTGGTCTTTTCATCAAGAATGCTTGAAAGTCCTCTATTTTATTGAAATCCATTTTTTTCACCTGAAAGATTATATTCAGTTTTGCTGGGTAGATGATTGTTGGTTTCAAGCCTAGTTCCTTTGAGTTATAGACAATCCAAGCCCTCTTATCCCTTAATTTAGAAGCTGCTAAATCTTGTGTTATCTTGATTGTGTTTCTACAATACTTGAATTGTTTATTTCTGACTGTTTACAATATTTTCTCCTTGATTTGGGGACTCTGGAATTTGGCTATAATATTTCTAGGAGTTTTCCTTTTTGGGTCTCTTTCAGAAGGTGATTGATGGATTCATTTAATTTTTATTTTACTCTCTGGTTCTAGAATATCAGGACAGTTTTCCTTGATAATTTCTTGAAAGATGATGTCTAGGCTCTTTTTTTGATCGTGGCTTTCAGGTAGTCCCATAATCTTTAAATTATCTCTCCTAGATCTGTTTTCCATGTCAATAGTTTTTCCAATGAGATATATCACATTACCTTCTATTTTTTCATTCTTTTGATTTTGTTTTATGATATCTTAATTTCTCATTAAGTCATTAGCTTCCATTTACTCCATTCTGATTTTTTAAGGTATTATTTCCTTGAGTGAATTTTTGGGCCTCCTTTTCCATTTGACCAATTCTGGTTTTAAGGCATTATTCTCCTCAATGGCTTTTTGGACCTCTTTTGCCATTTGAGTTAGTCTATTTTTTTAAGATGTTATTTTCTTCAACATTTTTTTATGTCTCCTTTAGCACCCTGTTGACTCATTTTTCATGATTTTCTTGCATCACTCTCATTTCTCTTTCCAACTTTTCCTCTGCTTCTCTTATTTGATTTTCCAAATCATTTTTTGAGCTCTTCCATGGCCTGAAATCAGTTCATATTTTTCTTGGAGGCTTTGGATGAGTGTATGTTTTGATTTTCCTTGTCACCAAAATAAGATTCTTTTGTCAGATTTTTTTCCTGCTGTTTGCTCGTTTTCCCAGTCAATTACTTAACTTTTTAGCAATCTGTTAGGGAAAGACTCTGCTTCCAGTGTGGAGGATGTACTCTTCCAAGCTTCACGGGTTTTGTGCGCTTCTTTTCAGAGATATTTCTAAGGACCTGTAAATTTTCAGTTCTCCCAAGATCAAAGGAGAGCTGTTGATTTCTCTTCTTGTCTGTGCCCTGGTTTGTGAGTTACAATAAGCACTCTTTTCTGCCTTGGAATTGTAAGGAGGATGCCCTCTCCACACCTCCACCAACTCTGGCACACCAGGACTTCTCCTTGACCTAGGACCACTTCTCAGAACTGGAGCACAGATCCAAGCACTGACAAAGAAAGAAAATCCTGCCTCAGCACTAGCAAAGAGATCCTGCAGTCCCCTCCTGATCAGTTGCTTGATTCCCCCACTGACTGGGGGTTGAGAGCTCCCCAAACAGCCTCTACCACTGCTGGCTCCACTGCTGCTCTAGGGCTGGGGCTGGATTGTGCTCTTCTCTCCCCCAGATCCCCTTTTCTACTGACCTTCTAATTTGTCTTTGGTGTTTGTAGCATCACAGCTGCTAGTGATTCAATGCCCTGAGGCCTGCTCTGGGTTCACTAAGGCCCCATCTGTGGCAGTGTGACACACCCTGGACTGTGCTCTTCTCTCAGACTGGTGCACCAGACCTTTCTTGTTCACCTTCCTCGTTATCATGGGCTGGAAATTTGTTTCACTGTGTTATTTTTTGGGTTCTGCTGCTCCAGAATTTGTTTAGAGTCATTTTTTACAGGTATTTGAAGTAATTTGGGGGAGAGCTAAAGCAAGTTCCTGCTTTTACTCTGCCATCTTGGCTCCAATTGTGGTGTTTTCAGCAGAAATGAGGACATTTGGAATAGAGGACAGTTTAGGAGAAAAAACAGTGGGTTCAGGTTGTACATGTTATGTATAAAGTCTTTTGAAGACATCCAGTGTGAAATATTCAGTAAGGGACAGGTTATGATGGACTGGAGTTCAGGAAAGAAACAGGGTAGATGTATAGATCTGGGATTATTTACATTGAGATGGTAATTAAACTCATGGCAGCTGATGAGACTATAGAGAGAAAATGTAGAGGGTCTAGCATTCAAACCTCTTTGAACATTTAAGGAATGCAATGGGATGATGAGCTTGCAAAGGAGATAAAATGAGAAGAAATGGTCAGATAAGAAGTGTCATTTCACAAAAACTGTGAAAGGAGTTTCCAGGATGAGAGGGTGGTCAATAGTATCATAGACTGAGAAGAATTGTGACTGTGATATTACCATTCAGTTTGGTGATTAAGAGCTCATTGGCTAACTAGAGAGAACAATCTCATTTGAATGAGAAGATCAAAGGTCTTGACAGTGAAAAGATTAGGTGCAGGGGCGGCTAGGTGGTGCAGTGAATAGAGCACCGGCCCTGGAGTCAGGAGTACCTGAGTTCAAATCCGGCCTCAGACACTTAACACAAAAAACTAGCCATGTGACCTTGGGCAAGTTACTTAACCCCAACTGCCCTCCAAAAAGCAAAAAAAAAAAAAAAGATTAGGTGCAGAAGCTTAGAGAGAGCAGGGATGATTGGAGGTTATAGTCAGATAGAGGAATATTAAAGTTTCTAATTAGGATTAGAAAGTGTACCCTCTTTAATATCACCTGGTCCTATAACTGAGTTTATCATTAGCAAAACAGAACACTTGGCAAAATCCAGTATATTACCAGACTTAAGTGTGGCTAAGGTGGAGTTAAGGAGTAGATGACAGTACTTAAGTGGAAAAAATGGGAGGTTAGAGAGTTTGAGGGAGGATCATCAGGTCCTCAGAACAGAAATACCAGAACTGTAAGAGTTAAACCTCCTGTTGTAGTGGCAAGGCATTTATGAGAAAGCTAAGAAAAAAACCAAACAAACCAGAATGCACAGTGGTTGGTTTAAAAAGTTACTGGGCAAGAGCAGGACTGTAAAATGGATTATTCTGCAAAGATCGCTGTTTATTCTAAAATTGACCAGATAGATACAGATAGGTAGAAAATGAAATTATTTTAATTTGCCTGCTCCTATGTCTTGCTCTGTTGCATCCTACAAAATATTTCATTCATATTCATGAATATTGAAAGAAAAATTTGCAGAATTGAAGTTAACAAATAATCCACAGAAGTGGGATGGCATAGAGTACTAGGCTTGGGCTGAGGAAAACCTCAGTTCAAATCCTGCCTCTGACACTTCTTAGACATTGAATGCAGTATGGAAAGAAGTGGTTGGTAGGAAGAGACTGAAGATCAGAAAGGGGACAATGATTTAGGATTCAGTCTGTTAACAGAAGAGATGAGAGGAAGGGACCAAATGCCCACATAGATGGGTTAGCCTTGGCAAAGAAAAGGGTAAGAAGAAACTGCCGTTAGTTGTGGGACTGAGCAATCACCGAATATCAAGTAACTCAGGTAACCCAAGTAAATCATGCATGCATTGTGATCTGCATGTTTACGCTCTTTTCCTTGCATCCAGTGATTTGCTAGTTCTTCCAGATTCTTCTGCCAGTGTCACTCAGCTCTTCTTGCCACTCACACGGTCTTACTATCACTTGCCTGGCAGCAGCCTTCTGCTTTGTCTCCCTGCCTCCGGTCTCTCTGGTCTCTAATCCGTCCTCCACAAGGCTGCCAAATTGATATTCTTAAATCACAGTTTTGACTTTCACTTTCCTGCTCAAAAAACAAGCAAAACCCCCAATTAAAAACAAAAACCAAAACCAGTGCCTCCCTGTTTCCTGTAAGATAAAATATAAATTCCTCCATTTGTCATTTAAAGGTTCTTATAATCTGATTCCTGCCTACTTTTCTCAAACTATTGCCCGTCCTTCCCTTCACACAGTCTATATTCTAATCAAACTGGTTTACCTGCCATTCACTGTACTCATTCATATTCCATTGCTGCCTCCATGCTTTTGGCATAGGCTGACTCCCATGCCTTCCCCTCACTCCTTCAAGGCTCAGTTCATGTAATAGTTGCTAGTGATCCCCTGCCTCCTGGTAAATTTTATATGCATTTACTATACATACACATACACACACTCACATGCATATACACATAATTGTGTGTCTCTGTATATATAAAATTAAACATTAAAAAATAGCTGATATTAGCAACTTTTCTGGGTGTAGCTGTATGGGGAAGGAGAAGGGATAGAAACATAAAACAGAATCAACAGAGCTCAGGAGCTCAAGAAAGGGGGTAGGGAAAAAGCGAGGTACCTTAGTATAATGGAATATATACATATATAAAAATAAAAACACACACATATGTATATATACATATATGTGTATGTGTGTGTGTGTATTTTTTTTTCCTAATTGGGTACATGTTGATCATCCCCCAGATGTAAACCCTTTGTTTGTCTTCATAGCCTCAGGGCCTAGAACAGTTTTTGGTACATGGTAAGCACCTATTAAGTACTTTTGGGGCACAGAGAAATATGTCAAAATAAATCTTTTACATATTTGCATATGGTATAGATGGAAAATTCTGAGTCCCATTGAAACACTGCAAGGCCACACCAGTGCTTTCAAGAAAACACATAACACCACAGGGCAAACATGTTTCTTGGCAAGGTAAAATAGAAATTGTGAATACAAGTCTTATAGGAATAAGACAATCGTAAGAACACATTTTTTTTTGTTTGTTTGAATTTAGCTCAGAGGGTCAAGAAGGTTTTTTGTGCTGTTTACCCAACATTCAGTTCTTTATAAAGCCAGTCACAATTCTTCCCTAGAAGAAACATTCACTGTTCCAGCTTCATTACAGATAAAGCCACTCACCATTTGTCTTGGATTGCCTCTTGCCTTCAGTACTGCTGGCCATAAGCAAAATGACAAAGTTTGTTTTGTGTTGCTTCCAGATCTCTTCCTTCCTCCCCTTTTCTGATTCATCCTAATCCTGACTCTTTGCAAATTAAGATTTGCAGAGTACTTTTTTGCAAAGTACTGCCTGAATCTCATTTTGTCATCCTAAAGTTCTGTGATCTGCATGCATGTATACTTGTGTGAGACTATGAATTCATTCATTTATTCATTTGGTTATATATACATATATGTATACATGTATGTATTTGCTTATATGTATGCATTTACTTATTTATGTATACATTCATTATATATTTATTTGCTTATTTGAGCATACATACATGTATGTATGTATTTATGACTGTCTATTTGTTTTAACAGAAAAAGAAGCTACAGATAAGTGGTTGCAATTGGTTTCCTGTCACACAACTAATAAAAGATTGGGTCTTAATCCGGGTTGCCCCACAATTCAAAACCGGAACCCTTTCCATTATACTAAGGTACCTCACTTTTCCCCTACCCCCTTTCTTGAGCTCCTGAGTTCCTATTCCTTTTCCTTCCCCATACAGCTACACCCAGAAAAGTGGCTAATATCAGCTATTTCTTTTTAATATAAATGCAGATAATCAATTTACCTCTCCTAATCCTTTTTGCATATTAAGCCATGCATTGCTTTTATCTGTAATCGGTTCTTGAAGATCTTAGTGAAGCATCCCTTTCCTGTTTCTCTGGAGACTTGAATTGGATCCTGGATTCAGGTTACTCCATAATGGCTCATTTTGCTCCCACCCACTGGCAACTCTTTCCCCATACATAAAGCTGTTGTTTAAAAATCACATGGATATACTATTATAAATGTAAATCAATCCAGTGTAATTAGGAAAAGTGTGATCATATCAGGGGTATACTGGTGGTAAACTGGATAGAGCTCTGGGCCTGGAGTCAGGAAAAGCTTGACTTCAAATGGGACCTCAGACACTTACTACTGTGTGACTCTGGGCAAGTCATTCCACCCCATTGCCTCAGTTTCCTCATGTGTAAAATGAGCTGGAGAAGGAAATGGCAAACCATTCCAGTATCTTTGCCAAGAAAACCCCAAATGGGGCCACAAAGAGCCAGACACTCATGAAATACCTGAACAGCAGATAATGATAAGGAAGAAACAGCATAAAGCTTTAGTGGACTCAGTACCCTATCCAAAGTCAAGGTCACCGTTGGAGGGGAACAGATAATTCAGCTGTCTTCTCATAAAATCCTCTTTTCTTTGTTATACATTAGCCAAAAATGCCCATTTTTGGTTGGGGTTGTTTTTTCCTGGTTATGGTAGGGAGAATCACAAAGAATAATGAAACTGAAGCCCTTTTGTGAGTGTCTGACTGAATGATAATAATGAAACAGTAATGATGAGAGCAGCTTGGCAGTAAAGACCCCCAGTAATGTGTCATTTTAGTGTGAAGATGACCCTGGGCTCTCGAAGCTGTCTATTCTGTAGGGTCACCCTTCATCTTTACTTACAATACGGGCTCACAAGTACTTTGAAAAGTTTATATGGGAGTTTATTATTAGTTAAGTATATTGAATAATGTTTTTGAAACAATTTTTTAAAATCTGTGTCTTTACAAAAAGCCTGATGTCAGCATGTGTGATGAGCCCCCAAAGCGGGTGACAAGGCACTATTTTTGCCAGATGAATAGCCTATTGACTTCTGCTCCTCTTGCCAGAGTGGTAGAACCTAGTTGTAGAAATGAATTATGAGGCAATTCTACTGTATTACTTTAAGTGATATGTTCTTCCTTTTACAGATAGCTTAGGTCTTCTCAGCCCATAATGTAAGGAATCTTCTTCTGAGTCAGCAAGAAGAAAGCCTTTTGTTTCTCTGCCGCACATTTGAACAATCGGTTAATAAAATCTTTAGATTTCATTTCTTTAGACAGACTTTGGATAAGATAGATTTTTATATAGATTTTATGTATTTGGGTAATGTTCTCTTAATGAATTTTCTAAAATATTTTGTCAGAGGTTGTTTTGATTGTTTTTATGATGCAAATTCCATGAAAACCAAGTCAACCATGTGCCATGATGCCATTGAAGCAGAGCTGAAATTAGGCTGTGATTACATAGGCTATATCTGAAAGCACCCAAATTGAGAGGGTATTGATAACGCTTGCAGCTTTTCAGGAACGTAGAAACAACTAAGCTTAGGAAGGATCATTAGTTAACATAGAGAGCCACAAGATGCTACTTCCTCCCCTTGTTATCTTCGTCTTAGGTGGAGTCTGTCTCAGCCCTGGACCACAGACTCCTCCCAATTCCTCTGGAACTGCCCTATCCTGAGTAAACTGAGGGCACATTTTATGCTACCTGCCCTGGGTGCATTTTATGCTACTTTTCAAAGAGGTAAATGTTTTTAGTTATAACTCCATCAAAACTTATGAAAATCCCAAACCTAAGTTTAGTCAAAATACAATTTTCTTATATTTGCCATTATGTTGTTGTTGATTAGTTTAAGAATTCCAAAATATGTGTTTCATCTTTGTGAGACAGCATATTATTGTCAAAGCACTATTCCTGGTGAGAACAGGGTAGAGGGTGAATAGCCATTAGTATAGAGTGCCTATAGGTGATGTTCTTAGTAAAGTTCTACAGTTTGGGTCAAAATGCAGCTCAGTGAGAATACTTGATTTGCATTTCTTCCATCCTTCTAGGTATCCAAGGGTCAGAAGGTTTTATAAATGTTAAATGTCATTCATTTATGCTTTATGCTAACAATATGTGATTGAAATCAGTATGTGAGCAGATAGACAAGTAGAGAAGTTTTAATACTTAACCTATATGAGCAAGGATAAAGTAATGGTTTGCTCAAGGTCATATAACAAGCCAGAGCTGATGAAGGAGTAGAATACAATTCATCCGAACCCTCTAGCTATTCAGTGGTCTTATGTTCCAGAATAATAAACAGATATGGTTAGTTTAAAAATATATATTTATATAATAATCTTTCATCCTTTAACCAGGGGGACTTAGGTTCAGATGAGAGCTGAGTATCATATAAATAGGTTACAAGTTCAGATTTCTATATCCATATCCATACGAAATGTTTTGGCACTCCCTTTGTACCTTATGTGCATAAGGGAGGGAAAAAGAGGCCGCTTGAGGATTGTGGAACAATTCAAATTAAAAGAAGAAGTAACCTAAACTTTAATCAAAATGTGACCTGCAACCCTTGTGAAGTTTGTAATGGTTTGGGTCACTCTTTCCAAACCTATTTTACTTTGGGATGAAGCTGTTTTGTTTCTTGATTATGGTAGGAAGAATTATGAAGAAAAATGGAAATGAAGCTCTTTTGTGTGTATCTGGCAGAATGGCAATAATTAAACAATAGTAATGAGAGCAGTTTGGCAGAAAAGCCCTCCATTAATGCATCATTTTAGTGTGGAGATGACCCTGGGCTCTAGAAGGCTAAGCTACTAGGGCTCACGGTATGGCAATTCTTACAAAGCTTGAAGTCTTAGAGCAGAAGCCTATTGATGGGCTATATAACTTTTGTCCAAGAATCAGTCTGTCTAATTTCAGAGAGCCTCATCATAAGACTGGTAACAGGTGGATAGTTTTCCTAACCATAGCAACTCTTGAAATCAATCAATCAATAAACATTTGTTAAGTGCCTTTTACATGTCAATGGAAAGCCCATCACTAGCAGCTCTCCTGAGGACTACTGCTGTGAATAACTTTAAGGATCTAATCTCATAATATAGTGAACTCTGTTTATTCAACAATAAACTAGAGCAAGACGTTCAAGAAACTAAAGCACAACCTTCACAACAGTATAACATAACAACTTATTACTAAGGTGTCCACATAGTCTTAAACAAAACATATCATTCAGTAAATCACAATCTCCTTAAACAATATAGAGTACCCAAGTAAAGCCTTCTTTCCTCTTGACTCAGATTCTCTTCCAATCACCCTTAAGCGAAGTCATCCTTAAGGGGCAGCAGAAAGTACAAAAACCATTCACTCCTAGGTCATAGTATATTACATTCTCATCAGTCAATTCAGAGTACCCAAGTAAAGCCCTCTTTCATCTTCACTGACCCACTTCCACACCCTAGGGCTGCTCTTCCGCAAGCTGACTGCTCCCAGCTCTTGCCTGGATTCACATGTAGGCAGCTCTCTGATCAGGTTCTATATCTCAGCTTACTGCTCCACTCCAAGCTCTTCAAAGTTTCTATTTCTAGGAAGACAAAGCTTAACAGAGCTATAACATATTTACATACATTAAGCTTAACAGAGCTGCAATAGTATTTATATATGTTGCCGACACTATCATTTCCATTCACTTTCTGTCTGACAGAGTAACACAACTCAACAGACAAGCCTTTTGTCTGAGAAATCAAACACAAATCAGCAGGAAAGTCCCAGGACTTTATAAAGTCCTCTTTCAGGGCTTTTGTAACAGCAGTAAAGTCCTCTTTCAGGGCTTCTGTCTAAAAACAACAGGCAGGATACTTTTGTCTGACAGACCAACAGACAAGAGTGCTACAGAGTGCTGAAATCACAGGCATTCTCCCTCTCTCTGCTTGGTGCCAGCTTGTACTCAAGATTTTCTCTGCTTTGCTCCTTCCTGTTCTGCTCTGTCATCCAGCTCCTTTCACAGTGGGGCCTCTGCCTGATGATGTTAGGCCTGTTAAAGGCAGGGAAGGTCTCTAGACTGCCTTGGGCCTATTAAGGGCAACACAGTGCATACTGTTTTCAACAAAGATTTGATACAATCAAAGGTGAGGCTCAAAAGCACTTGAATAGCTGAACACAACTTTGCTTGTCATTATGGTCAGGCACTGTGCTAAGCACGGGTATACAAAAAGAGACAAAGATAGACAAACTCCTCATGGAGCTGCCATCTACTTTTCTTTTAGAAAACCTGCATTTTGCATCAGTGGAGAGAATACGTGCCATACTGACAAAATTATATATCTTTGATGTTTGAAGTAACTTTAAGTCTTTCATTGTATGATTCCTATCTGTCTTTCCAAATTGATATTCCATTGCTCCCTTCTAAATTATTCCACATTTTAGTTAATCAGACTTTTTGTTGGTCTCTGAATATGGTTATTCCTTCCACAACGTGGGGGTTAGAAGTTCAGTGACCCCACGGTCTGGAAAATCTATTAAAAATTTTTTTCTACCAGAGAAGAAGTCTTTTTTTTCCTTTTCTTTTATGGGGTGCAGTACTTTATTGTAAAATTTGTTTTAAGTATTTGATCATAGGCTCTGCGTCATCTGCTGGCTTTTGTATGTTGTCTGTAGCTTTCACTAAACTCCTCCAAAATTCCCATTTAATTTCTTAAGCGGACCCTCAACATATTGAAATCGTGATGGCAGAGATGCGATGTGGAAGGGAGAACTGTATAACATTCTACCTCCCACCAGCCTCTCTGGGTGTCTCCTGTGCTGGCCTCTTCTTCCTCCTTAGCACCACCTCTTGGGAGCTTTCAAAACTCACCCCAATCGATACTTCCTACATGACATCACTTCTGACCTGTTACTTTGTATTTCCTTAGTAAAAATTTGAATGGACTTAACTGTGTATGTGTGATTCCCCCTGATTCCCCCCCAGTAAAAATACAAGCTGACTTGCAGGCAGAAATGGTTTCATTTTTATCTTTATATACCCAGTGCCCACAGTGATACATGTTACAGAGTAGGTACCTGATAAATGCTCATCGAACTGGATTTAAAATAGGTAATAGTAGTACTAATAATGACAGTAATACAGATTGGCAGAGGGCTTTGCCAAAGAACATTTCTCATCACAACTTTTTAAATAGGCATCTTTTATACCCATTCAAGTGAATATTTATTATGTTTCAGTTGTGTCTTCTGATTCCTGAGTGAATCTGTTCAGAGATAGTAAGAGTTTTGTATATGTTAGATGAAAATTCAGACTAAATTTGAAGGGATTGATTATTTCCACAGAGTAAGTTAGGCATATGCTTTTTAATCTAGTTGCTAAGCAAAACTTGTACATGTGTCTTTGTCTACTCTATAACCTGAAGACCCAGAAGTAAAATTAGACTTTTTTGTTTGGTTCAGAAGGCAGAATGGATGTCAGTGGGAGGCAGAATTCGATATAATTCCATGACAATTATTACTAATAATTAGAGTTGCCTCATTTTTCTCATCTGTAAAATGAACAGGAGAAGGAAATGGCAAACCACGAAGAAAAGCTTTAATGGAGTCATAAAGAGACAGATACAACTGAAGAAAATGATGGACTGGAAAGGTTGCCTTGAGAAGTATTCAGTTACCTGACTCAGGATGCTGAGCGGCAACATTGTGGGAATGATTTCTGCTTCAAGCATAAGTGGGACTAGATGAACACTAAAGTCCTTTTCTCCTTTGAAATTCTTGAAATGTCTTTTTCCTTGACCTGTTTATACGATAAAAATCTTGCTCTTGATAAGATATATGATTATTCAGAAGAGATTGCTTAAGAATCTGTATAGTAAAGACTAAATGGATGAAACATCCCTGTTGCTCAAATTGTGACATGGACTTGCAGTTTTGATGACTAGAAGGTAGTACATTCCTGTACTTAGGACAGGCAGTGCCTATGAGCATTGAATTAGTCCATGAATTATTAGGAATAACTGTGTGGGGGAAGAGTCTGGGGTGGGGGGGTGACTGGGTGTGTTCCAAATGGTATATACTCTGTACTGTTTTTAATGGTCTCAAACTATTTTCATATTGAAAAGACCCATCTTTCTAGCACAAATGTTCTCCCGGAAATACTCTGATATTTTAAAATACGACAATCTCCAAGGAATCAATGCTCTGGGAGACCCAAAGGACAAAAGAAAGAGAATAATAGAAGTCAGAAGGCTTGCTCTTGAGCCACAGTTCCTTGTAGCATTTTGTGTTCATAAAGGCCTTAAAGATCTGCATCCAAATCAGGACAAATAAGGCAAACATGAAGAAAGCCAACAGTGCCAGCAAAAATTAAATTAGGTGTTTACTTTGTGGAAGGATCTCAGTTTATGCTGGCTGAGACAGGATGGAAACAGAAACAAATTCCCCAGTTTCATGCTTGATTGACAGCATGGCTGCAGTTCAGTTAGCTTCTCACAGAGTATTTAAGAAATGTTGAAACCCTTCCAGGAAGCAGTCCGGGTTGGCGCCTCTCTATTGGCCAGTTCTCCTTTTTGTAGATTCTGTTTGGAAGGGATTCCTCCAGCAGTTATTTTAAATGCTTTTGTGTTTTTGGAGGGGGATGGGTAGCCGTGTTAATGATAGCAGAAACACAGACATTGTTGACTGATATGGATGTTTTATTCAATGAGCTGAAGAAAGTATCCACTCGGGCTTGATAAGGATGGCAGTGGGCTGAGCCCCATCAAACATGAATGGGTTTGGGAAGCCAATGGCACTCTCGGCTCATCAAGCTGAATGAACACCAGCTTTTTTTTTTTTTTTTTCCAATAGCAGCACATGGGAGAGTCATTAGTGGAAGAAACCTGTAGTGTGATTATATTTTCCTGTGGAATGTAACTAATTTCACAGTAGAATAATTTTGACACAAGTTTCTTGTTTCCTCCCATATGTTTTATTTCATTTTCCTGAAGAGGGTGTTTTGCCCCAGCAAATTGGAGTGCTATTGAGCATTAAGGGGAAAAAAAATAAATTAATTGGGTTATGTGCGTGCTGTCATCAGTTTTTGTTCAGTGGGTTGCCAATGATATCAGTTCCTTCTTTTTCTCTTTTTTTCCTTCACTTCTCTCTCCCACCTTCCCTTCCTTTATTTTCCTTCTTTTGTTCTTTCCTTTGTTCCTTTCTTCATTCTTCTGTTCCTTCCTTTCTTCCTTCAGCTTCTCATTGACCATTTTTAACCACTGGTGTTGTCTTGTGTCAGTCAATAAGTCTTTCCAAAAGCATTGGGTGGAAATAATTTCTCCATGAGTGGGAGTTAGTGGAGGTTTTGTGGATAGAGACAAAAGATATACAGTTGACTCCTTTCCCTGTTTCTTACTTCGAGGCAAGTCATTCAGTCTTTCTTAGCCTACTTTCTTATTTGTAAAGTAAATAAATTGGATTGGATTATCTATTCTAGATTTCAGTCCAGTGACACATTGTTATTATTTCAAATACAGGTGTTATACTGAACAGAGCATTTAGACCTGAAGTCAGACCAAGTCCTGCATGAGACACTAGCTGTGTTATCCTGGGCAAGTCATTTAACCTCTTTCGTAGTCAGTTTCTACATCAATAAAATGGGGATTATAATAGTATCTACCTCATAGGGATGTTTTGAAGATATAATGAGGTAACACATGGAAAGCAATTAGCGAGTCTTAAAGGTACTAATCATTATTGTTATATTTTGCACTTCCCTGCAAATTTTTTTCCCCTCTGAGCTAGTACAATACAAATTTCCTGAGAACATTGAAAATTTTTTTTTTGTGGTATCCCTAGTGCCTAGCACAGTGTCTGGAATAATACGTTTTTGCTAAAGACATGACTTCAATTGAGCATGTTCCAATGTGGGTAAGAGGAAAGTCATCTCCATAGAGTTAGGTCACTGAATTAAGCAAAGATGAACACAAAATGATTAACTGCCAATTAACTTGTGGAAGTTGGAGAAGTTCTGGGTAGTAAAGAACATGGATCACTAATTTAGCAAGACTGAAGGATAAAACAGTGGGCAGCCCATGTGTTCCATCGGTCAACATTCCAAGCTAGCAGATCTGTACTAAGGCTCCATGAATGTTGGCCCTGTAGAGGATTCCTAGGAGGACATGGATGGGAGTTTCACAGGATGAACAGCCTGGCTAGGCTTATGTTCTTCATGGTTGGAAGGAACATCCACATTAATGGACTCATAGATTCATGGAAGCATTGAAGTAGAACTCCAACCAGACTGGCCTAGTTTCAGTGGTCTTGTAATTGATGAGGGGCATGTACCACATCTCCTGGAGAGAGAAGGAGTCAGGCCTCTTCTACGTGTGCCGTGCCCAGGACTGGCTCCACTTACTGGGAATCAATCATGGCCTGTGGCTTATTCCTTCCTGTTACTAGTAAGTGTTGGGTGTGATTGGCATGCCCTGCAGGAAGAAGCCAAGCTGGCTGCAAGACAAAAAGAAAAAAACAGCACAGAGTGATATCAATATTCACCACAGGGGATTTATTGTAAAGCCTGCCATCTTGTCAACACTGTTTCTGGGCAGACACTGAGGCTTTTGCCAAGTATTGAACATCTGACCCAGCCTGATTTGTCACTTTAAGCCTTGCCTTATCCTAAATGGAAGGGCTGACCCCACCAAAAAGCTCAATTCTGAGTTGAAGTTTGGTTTATCCCCCAAGTTCAAAATGATTATCTGAAATGGATTTGAACCCTCAGGGAAAATGCCTTGTAACAGAAAGGCTTCTCAAGAACAAATTTCTCCTGAGATCTTTTCCCCTTGTATTTCTATTCCTTCTTGGAAATGACAAACACAGCTTTGACTCAGATGACTTGAGATTCAGCTCTGGAGTCCAGCCATAGTCTTTTTCATTCTTAACAGAATGCACTTGGGAGAACAAAAGATCCCTACCTCAGACCTATATTTGAACATTTTCAAAGGGAGGTAGACTATGATTTCAGCCTTAAATTTTTTCCTATCTGTCTTTCTTTTGGTGGTACCTAGTCAGACATAGAAAGAAATATGTCTTTGTAAATCCCTAGTGGCTAGGAATTTTTCTGTTCTAGTATGGTAGAAGCCAGTTTTAACACTTTTGGTTATTAAACCGATCCCCAGATAGTTGGGATTTTTCCAGTTGTGTCCTCTTAAAATGTAGCCACAACATCCAGGCGGTAAAATGAGAGTCTTATGGGACAGTGCAGTGCTGTAGATTGAGTTCTGAGTTTCAGTTTCCTTGTTGGTACACTGAGGATAATAACAGCCATATCAGGGGTATACTAGGGCCAGTTCAAACCAGCTTGTGGGACCTATTGTGAAATCTTCAGTGTGAGCATTTATAACTCAGAAATTAGCAAGCACTACAAATCAGGTCCTGATTTACTATTTTGTTAACTGTCTAGATTCAAGAAAAAAGTGATAGGGAGAATGTTAATAATGCAGATTAAACACAAAAAGTGTGCTGTGTATACTTTTTCAGAGGTGATTGTTGAATATTTTCCAGCTTCCCTGCCTGTAGTATATTGTCATGAAGCTCAGCCAAGATAACCAATGTAAAGTACTTTGCAAATCTTAAAGAATTACATAAATACCAACTATTTATTAACGTATTAACATATTACATTTAAATACATAAATGCTTGTATTTAAATTATTAACATAATATATTTCTTATTAAAGTTAAGCAAAAAATCAGATATCTGTCCACTTCTCTAAGAACAACAACCCAATTCTATTTGAAAAGGCATTCTTTCAACTAGGGAGATGGCAAATGAGGAAGGAGATATTTGAACTAAATACAACTGCCATTTTAGATAATGATTTCCTAGAATGTAGATGTTCAGCTAGTGTATGGTAGATTTTGTATGATTTATTGCATTATATTGCATAATTAAGCCTATCTTTGTAACTGTTAAAAATGATCTCATCAATCAAACTAGAGAATGTAAATCCTTTTAGCCCCACAATATTAATGTATGAAGTTTTGATTGACAGATTTTTTCCTTTAAATATGGAATATCACCATTTAAAAACAATCAAGATAATTATATTCTTTTTTAATCTCTGATTCCTTCCACTGCCAATGATAGAAGCCTGTGAGGCAGAGACCAAAAAGGAAGAGCAGTTACAGATTTGCTACCATTTCCTGCTAGAAGCCTTTGGGAAGGAGGCATTCAGCTGGGGTTGGGCTCTTCTGGAAAGGGAAATGTTAGCATATGTTACCCAGGCTAATTGAATGGAATTTAATGTTAAGCAGAATGTAAGCCCCTGGGAGGCAGGCCCTAATATTAATTTTGTCTTTGTGTCAGGAACATAGTAGAAACTTTGTAAATGTTTGTTGAATTTAATTGAGTGGAATTGCAATATGACTCAAATCCCATTGTCTTTGCAACATTGTACCAGAGAATTCTTTCTATATAGTGATGGAGAAAAATGACCTTTGTATGTGTTTTGGAAGCAGTAGTGGAATTCAAGTTAATTGTTTCAGGATCATTCCAATAGACTGCTTAACACATGTTTTTCAGTGCTCTTTTAGGGGTGTAATATTTGTATAGGCAGATCAGAACTATGCATGCTTTTTCATTTTACACAATTCTTGTCCATATTCTTCCATAGTCTTTGACAGAGGACCTCCTTAAATGAACAAACAGAAGAGATAATCCTTATGGGTGGTGCCATCTTCCAGCTGCTCCTTTTGCAGGTGATATTATCATGTTTGCATCAAACCCCAGAATACCACATATCTTCCTCAGTATGATGCATGATTAGTTATTAGACTGACCAAACAATCTATACGGGAACTAAATATATGGTATTTTTTGGTTGATCAGTCAGAGGAGTTAACACATCAGTACATACAACAGGGACAGACACTGTAGTTGGATAGTGGTGGGGACAGAAGAGGAGGAAGATTATATAGGTTAAATTACATTATGCACCCTTAGTCATTCATTTTAAATTTTGTTCTCAGAAAATTCTGTGCTACAAAGACCCCATATTTTCAATACCATATTGCTGTGTGGTATTAAATATTTTAACTCCATTTTCTCCAAGGAATTAAAGTTATGGATTACCCAAAGGACAATTTAGAGAAACTCACGGTGACTGTAAGTAAACTAATAAAGGTCTGTACATCACTGGAAAAATATATGGTTAAAAATACAAATGGGCTAGTTATGTTGTGAGTGTGAGCAATAAGAATTTGATGGAGCCTGAGTCCTCATGGATACACACAAAGTATGAGAAAGGAGAGAGGGAGGCTTCCAGTATATATAACATAATAATATAAAAATTAAAGGGCCATGAATCTGGATTTATATGAGCAGTTCCAAAGACAGAATTTTTCTTTTTTCTTTCCTGCTATTTAATTAAACTCTGTCAATATTATGAGTGTCATTTAAATATTTTGAGTAAAGCACAAACCGTATCATGAAATGATTATTCTGTAGTTTAGGAATGTGAGTGGGAGGAAATCCATGATGTGCGAGGTAATTATTAAGTGATGAAACTTCTTCAATATGTCTCGTACTTTGCCACTGATGGCAAATCCCAAAGAGGATTTCACTCCAAAAATGTTTTGCACCTTGGTGGTAACATTAAAATAAGTAAAGAGTTTCCCTAGGTGACAGCTTTGAAGGCAGATATTCACTAAGAGGCATATGTTTTAGTATGTGTCCTTTTAAAAAAAATCAGCCACACATACATGTGTACACAAACCTGCACATATATACATCTACATGTGTATGCTTGCATACGCATATGTGTTATCTCTCTCTTTCCCTTCCATCTTTCCTTCCTTCCTTTTGCCATTCCTCCTTCTTTTCCTTCCGCCTTCTTCCTTCCCTTTTCTCTCCTTCCTTCCCTTATTCCAACCTCCCTCCCTTCCTCCCTCCCTTCCTTCCTTCCTTCCTTCCTTCCTTCCTTCCTTCCTTCCTTCCTTCCTTCCTTCCTTCCTTCTTTCCTTCCTTCCTTGCTTCCTTCCTTCCTTCCTTCCTTCCTTCCTTCCTTCCTTCCTTCCATCTGTGTCGTGGACCCATTTGGCAGTTTGGTGGGGCCTATGGACTACTTCTCAGAAGACTATCTTTTACCTACATTTGTAATTGCTTAGCCCAGATGAGAATAAGATCAAGCTGAGCTCCTCATTTTGCATAACTCTCATCCTATTGTAAATATTACCAGTTTGTGTCAACTCATTTGAAAGGAGTAGCTCCTTATATTGTCTCCCTCAAGGATGTATGATAGGAAGATAAAAAGCACTAGTCACAAGGTAAGAGCAAAGGGTGACAAGTAGATGATTGGAGTGTTCCACTAGAGCTCTCATGATAGAAGAAGAAAGGCAGGAAAACCTTCAGCAGACTGGCTGGACTCTCAGAGGTAAACTGACAGGAAGATGTGAACCAGTGTGATGCAGGATGGGAAGGCATGGATTGCTTGCTATCTACAACATTGGAAGTAACTTCTGAATCAATGAGGTAAAAAATCCTTTTGAGTAGCATTAATATCAAACCAATAAACTTGAATAGAGCTGGGAGGGACATTAGAAGCCAATTAGTCCAATCCGTAACTGAAAGAGAAGGCCCTGACACAACAAACATGGCAAGGTGTTCTCCATCCTTTGTTTGAAGGATTGGGGTAGAGGGACCCATTACCTCCTAAGAAAGGTCATTCTACTGCGGGGCATCTTTGCTAGACAAAGGCCAAGCCTAAATTGGCCTTCTTGCAATGTCTATTCACCACCTGTTCTTTCCACTAAAGCTAAAAAGAATAGGTCATTTCCTTCTTTCAAGTCCCAGATAAAATCTTACCTTCTACAGAAAGCCTCACTAGATAGCCCTTAATTCTATTGTATTGTCTCTGTTGATTATTTCTAATTTATCCTGTATTTAGCTTTTTGTACATAATTTATTTGCATGTTGTCTCCCCCATTAGACTGTGTGAGCTGTGTGAGAGCAGATTGTCTGTTGCCTTTCTTTCTATCCTTAGCACTAGCACAGTACCTCTCTATCCTGAAACAAAGACTCATCTTTTTGTAATACCAGTTTTCTTCTGGTGATGCTATGTGGTTGTGGATAATGGAAGGATACAGTCCCTAATGAATGAAAGTTCTGGGATGTCCAAAGGGCAATGGAAAGATATGTGGTAGGCTACAGTATATGATCAATAAAGAATTGAGTAGGAGAGGATGCATAAGAAATATTATCAAAGAACTATGTGACTGAAAAATGAAGTTGACTGATAATACTTAAAGAAAGTGTCGGGCAGCAAAGGGAAAGATATGTTCTTCATTGTTATCCTTTGATACCAGCACGTTTAGAGGCAAATTCCAAACACTTTGGGTAGATAAACTTGGAAATGGGCAAGAATTTTATAGGACAAGGTGTGGTTGAATTGAGATCTGCACTGTTGGAGGTAGTGCCTATGTAGATAAGTTTACTGAAACAGAAATATAGTATATTGAAAAATATACTATATGTGTGTGCATAGTATAAAATAACTTAGTGAACAGCATCTGTGGAAATGCCTTTATGAATTAGGACCGAAGCAAAACTTTTGCATGTCTTTTCTCACTTTTCTAAACTTCTCATTATTGGAACAACAGAATAATTCCCGAGAAGGCAGAGTCTCTAGTTATCTTCATGTTTTGCTCTTACTGGGCATCTCTTTGCTACTTCAAAGAGAATATTAACTGAATTTTTGTTGTTTTGATTATCTGAGGGACCCTGAGTCTGGTTTAATTGTTAAACCTAAACCATTCCATGTTGCTCATCAAAGATGATCAAACCATAAGATCATATGACTTTATTGGGAGGGGTGCAGGGGAATCATAATCAAAGAAATGAGTGGGGGGGGTCTGACTTCATTCAACATTTCTGCACAAAGGAGACAATAGAGAGCTGAGCAATGAAGTTATATTGCGGCCAAAATGCATTTCTAATTTATTGCAGCTAATTTAGGAGTTTTTGCATGATGCATCGCTTACCACAGAAATAATTTATCAACATTAATTGCAGGAAAAAGAGGAGCCTTTTGCTTCAAAGCACCCAATAGCAATCTGTCCTTCCTGTGTTATCAGTCCACAATGCTGAGAGCAAATAACAAATGGGATTGTCCCTGCACAGCAGTCCTGAGCACTCATGAAATATAGCACCATCTTCCTCTGGTGTATTCTGTTTTTAACTGGGTAGATCAGAAGGAGAAGAGGTGTGGAGGAGGATGAATGAATAAGTGTCTCTGATGGAGCATCCTTTTCTTCTCACACAGTTACTTTAGCAGATTGGGCTGCAGTATTTGATCATAGAATCTTGATAGAGTGTCTTGGTAAAATGCATGGATAAGAATATATCCTGGAAGCTGAGAGTGATGAGTGGAATATCTGAAATGGCCGGCATCCTTCTGCATGGACTTACCTACGATTTATAAGAATTGTTTACTCTCTGAATCATTATACAGATGTGTAATATTGAAACTTTTGCTTCCATTGAACAGATGTCCAACTCTCCTAATCCCCTCACAGTATGTGAGTCCATTTTTTGGGAAAAAAAATCCATAACTATGCAATGATTATGAATGTGGATGTGCAAATATAATTTATTTTGCATTGTTTTATAACCATGCTTAATGATGCTAATAGGAAGACTGGACCTGGCCTGAGTCTGTGCTTTAGAGACCGTTGAGAAAATCTTTCCTCTTATCTATCATAAGTGAAGCATCACCAAAAGCTACTAAGGCATCCAATTTGAATGTGGTACTGGTCATGGGTTTCTGGAACAGCAGGTAAAAGAGCCCAGGTATTTTACATGTTTTTTTCCTAATAGTCATCATGAGAATGAAAGACTGCTATCACCACCACCACCACCACCACCCCTACCCCCACTACCACCGCTGCCACCACCAGCAGCTCCTAGTCCAGACTTCTTCAAAAAATATTTTATTTTTTTCCAAATACAAGTAAAAACAATTTTTAACATTTATTTAAAAAGTTCCAAATTTGAGTTCCAAATTCTGTCTCTCTCCTTCCCTCTGCTTAAAGAAGATGAAGGAGCATTTGTCATTTGGTATTGCTGTCAGAGCTCTGGCCTGGATGATGGTGCCCCTCTGGTGATAAGAGAAAGAAGTTGCTTTGGAATTTTTCAGGAAGAATGTTGCAAATTGGCTGCTGATAGACCAGGAAAATGAAAGTCAAATCAAGGAAGCCGATGTTTTGAAGAAGTAAAAAATCAAAGTACAATTTTAAAAGTTTACAAACTCCTAGACAGCAGAGTCGAGTCATGACTGTCATCTTCATATCTCCAATACCTACCACAGTGACTGAGCTTCATAGAATTATGGATCTAGAAGTGGCAGGCATCCCCGAGGGTATTTATTCCAGTTCTCTTACTTTCTGGATATGGAAATTGAGGTCAAGGGAAATACAATTGTAGGTAGGAGCCACTTAACATATGACTTTTGTGTGTGACAATTTTGCTGAATAGAGGAGGAGCAACTTACTATTTTTTTTAAAAAGAGGTATTTTGATGGTCCCGTCAACTGTTAGTGTTCTCTCAACCCCCTCTCCTTAGTATCAATTTTTGTGTATTTTTTACAAGACATTAACTCTTGTACAGAGAAGAATAAGCTAACTCAAAGTCATGATAACTTGGATTCAGGTATTTCCTTGAACAGATAATGGTTCTAGATCCTGGTAAGTTATGTAGAATTTGAGTGTCCCAGGAACTTCTGTGAGACTCTGGGTCTTGGAGCAGTTCCTGATTTGCACGAGGGAACTGCAGATCTGCATTGGTAGGTAGATGTTCCTCATTGGGAGTTTCCTATGATAATGGGACAACAGGACAACAGGTCTCTAACTGCTCCCTCCCTCCTTCCTACTGCATACATATGTATAATTGTGGATATACACACAATACATATGCACATGCATACATGCACATACAGGTATGTGTACACAGATATGGATGCATACACAGGTGCACATGGGTAAATATGCACTTGTGTGTGCATATATGAACACACAAATATACAATGATAACAATAATATGCATAAATGCATGCATATGTATGTACAATCTATCCATGTGTAGGTATATGTGGATATACACACATACATACGTACATACATATATTTGCATGCATACACATTTACTTCTCCAAGAATATATTGTTTTATCTCAGTAAATAATAAGTGAGGAAAGGGACCTCTCAGCCTTTTTATCCCTTGTGCCTAACTGAGAGCCTCAGACACAAAGGAATTTCTTAAAGCTTTTATTGAATGAAATACTAATTGCATTGAGTTAAATGGTCACAGACCAATTGGGCAGTCCATTTTTTCTTTCCACAATTAGAAACATGACAAAATGAATGAGTCGTGTCAATGTGACACTAGAACTCCATCAGAGTTTAGTTCACTCCATTCCATGACCAAGATCGGCTAGGTAGTGCAGTGGATAGAGCTCCGGCCTCGTTCAATTCTGGCCTCAGATGTTTACTAGCTGTGTGACCTTGAACCACTCACTTAACCCTGTTTGCCTCAGTTTCCTCATCTTTAAAATGAAGTGGAGGAGGAAATAGCAGACCACTCCAGTATCTTTGTCAAGAACCCCCAAAATGGGATCACAAACAGTAGGTTGTGACTGAACAACAACAAGACACTTATTAACTTAGCTTAAATAGTTCTTAAAGATTTACAAAGCCCTTTGAAACAACTCTGTGAGATAGGTAGTGTAAATATTATTTCCAAATTTCACAGATAAGACAAAGGAAGCTTAGGGCCAGCTCAAGTGTGTATTCAAGGTGATCCAGTAGTAAGTGGTGGAGCTGGTATGTGAACTTAGGGAGTTGCATTCTTTCCTTTCATTGCAGATACATATAGTATATTCTTGATTTACCTGGCCTGCTTAAAAAAAGTAAAAAAAACCAAAAACCATATACTTGTTTTTCATCCAGAATCCTTTGCTGAAGACTCTTCATGGCACAGAGATGATCTTGGGTCATTGAAAGCTACATCAGGGCTATGAAACCTCCAGCAGTTTCTGCCAAAAGAGAAGAGTTATATTATGGGCTTCCTCATGGATTACATATATTAGTCATTTGAGATGCAGCCTGACTAATCCACGAGAATCTCCTCACCATAATGGTCACCAAGGGAAGATGGTCTTTAGAATGGCTGAGACCTAAGCTTCAGATGAAGTGTAATCTGGATCTCTGAAAAGAATGCCAACAAGGATGACACTAACTCCTTGACATTTTGAAGGAGTATCTCTTCTAAATTTCTAGGTCTTTGGCTTACCTTGGGAGGTGGTGGATTTGCTGTCACTGTCTAGGTGAGCACATATCAGGAACATTGTAATGGGGATTCTTCCGTTTCTCAGTGGACTGGACTATATGACCCCTGAGGTATTTTCTAACCCTAAAATTGAGTGCTTCTGAGTATTAGATGTGACCTTTCCAACCTGGCCGCAGGCAGGATGGCTCCTGCAAAGAAAGATGGAGAAAAAAAGAACAGACATTCTGCCAGCAATGAGGTGTTGACCAGAGAGTCTGCCATCAACATTCATAAAAGGATTCATGGAGAAGGCTTCAAAAAGAAAGCTTCTCAGGCTCTGAAGGAAATCCGCAAATTTGCCATGAAAGATGTGGGAACTCCCAATATAGGCATTGATACCAGTCTCAACAAAGCTGTTTCGGTCAGAGGAATGAGGAACGTCCCATATCATATGTGAGTTCATTTGTCTAGGAAGTGCAGTGAGGATGAAGATTCTCCAAATGAGCTGTATACATTAGTTACTTATGCATCTGTCACCAATTTCAAAAGCTTACAGACAGTATGTATGAAAACTAAATTGAAATTCATTTAAAAAATTTATAAGATGTCAAAAAAGAAGAGATATGGTATATTATAATGGAAAAAACCCATTGGATTTTTGACTCAGAATTTGGGTTTGAATTTGGCATCTTTTACTTACTACCTGTATTTACTATCTGTATAACTTTGGACAGGTAAGTCCCTCAATCTATCTAGATCTTATTTACCTTCCAATAGAATGACATTGTTTTGCCAGATTTATGAGGTGCCTTATGGTGCTAAAGCCATGATTCTATCAATACAACTAATATCTAATGGTAGTACCCTAAATACTGAGACATAAACTCACATAAAAGACATCTTCAAATAGTCTGCTAGCAATCTACTATTCTTACAAAACTGGCAAGAGATGACAATAGGTTGGCCAGAAGGCAAGGTCATAGGGAAGGAAGAATTGAAAGAGTATGTATTAACTTGAGTAATCATTTATTTAACCCACTAGGGGTTAAGAGCTGAGAGTAAGTAGAAAGAAGAGTGGTTAAGTCAGTGTAAGGTTTTTGGGAACGGGAAGAAAGTGAGAGAATTTCTACCCTACTCAGTTCCCTTCAACCCCCATTGGTTTTCCTCTCCAATTTCCTTTGTTTCTTCCACACCATAGATAGTTTGCAGAGAAGTGAGTAATTACATAGTTTCAAGTATGACGGTCTTGCTGTAGATATTTAATAAGTGCTTGTTGATTGATTAATTGATGTGTCAAGAGAATGCTCTCAGAATTCTTGGTTCTCTCTCCAAAGCAGTAAGAATGTTCCAAGATAGATTATTAACCTAATTTGTAGCAACACTTAAGCTCCTAGTCATCCCAAAGAATAATAGCTCATGATTTCATATCAGCTGTTTTAAACAAAGCAGGAAGCTTTGAAGGGCTTTATTAAGTCCTTAGTATGTGCCAGGAACTGTGCTTAGCACCGATGATACAAATACAAGCCAAAAAAGGTGCCTGTCTTAAAGAAGCTTACATTCTAAAGGAGGAAGACAACACAGAAAGTCAGGAATAGGAATGAAAACAAAGTCAAGCAGGACTTGCCCTTTTACAAAATAGAGGCTCCAGGATGAACTCACCAATGAAAGAAGTAGCAGTGATTGGAGAGAGATATCCCAGGGTAAGCAATCCACAAGGATGGAAGGATGTTCTAGGGTAAAGATGGACCAAGTTCTGAAGGAAGTTCCAGGATGAAACAGCAGGAAAGACACGATTTTGAAGTGCAAAATGAACAGGGCCACTATAGGTGGAGAGCTATGATTTCAACAATAATGAGGAGTTCCTAGTATGGAAACTCCCTCTACCTTGTTAATATCTTAGTCTTAAGGAACTGCCTAAAGACATTGTGGTAAAGCAAGGGATGTACAACTGGACTTGGAGTCAAAGAGACTTGAAATCTGAGTCCTCCACTCAATACTTAGGAGAGGTATTACCTTGGGCAAGTCACTAACGCTCTTTCAGACTCACAGTCTTCATTTCTAAAATGGGATTTTCATAGGATTCTTGTGAAGATCAATTGAGTTAGTGCATACAAAGCACCTTGCAAAACTGAAAGTGCTACTATGAATGTTACTATCACTGAGGGGTTAAAACACTTTTCTGTTAAGCACAATTAGGGTATGTCAACAGCACAATTTGAACTCAGGTCTTCCTTCTACTTCCTTCCAGTTTAGCTCAGAATTTTTTAAAGTCAACTAAATTATCTTCCATGAGTATATTTGAAGCTTTTAATATAACTGGCTATACAAAGGACAACAGTGGAAAAGTCCCAGCTTCAGGGAGTTTGATTTCTACTGGAGGGAGTATTACTCATTGTCCCCAAATTGATCTCTTTTGATCTAGAATCAAATTGTAATATCTGTGAAACAACCAACTTCACAGTAAGGCACATGGTCTCTGCTGATGGTCTGATCAGTTTGCAGTCCCTCATTCCCAAGTCAGCATCTAGCCCTTGTTTTACCTGTGGTGGAAAACAAACAGTCGTTCATCTAACTCTGCTCCTCTAGCACAATAGTAAGCATGGGGAGATCCACTAACCTTCAGAAACAGTGGCTCTCTGCCTTTTGCCTGTTATCCTGGAACATTCTTCAACTCATCTTCCTTGAGCAACTGCATTGGCAATTTTCGACCACAAGGGGGCAGCATGGCGCAAACCTACCCATCCCCTCATTCCTTTGAGCAGACAGCATCCCTCATCATCTTGAGCCCTCTGCTCTCTGCCTGTCTGAGCAGGAGGTACCATTCATTCAAGCACCTGTACATGATATGATACCTTATATATCCCTCTCTTTCTCTGTCTCTCTCTTTCTTTTTCTGTCTCTCTGTCTCTGTCTCTCTGTTTCTCTCTCTCTGTCTTTCTCTGTCTCTCTCTCCATCCCTCCCTCCCTCCCTCTCTCCTACTTCCTTCTTTCTCTAATTTCTTAAATTCTCCTGCAGGCCTAAAAACTTTGATTCTTGCAGTTTTGGAAGCTTAATTAATAAACATGGTAACCCAGTGGAAGCTGGCACAATGCCCCCTTTTCCTCAACCACGCAGACATGTGAGGGAAATTGTAGTTATTTACATTTGGCATCCAACAGACTGAATGAGCTGCCCTGGATTTTTTTTTCAGGAGTACAGAAGCTATTTGAATTAACCAGGTTAATGGGACCAGAGCATCTTGCTTGCCCTCCCTCCTGCTATCCCTACAGCCCTAGTAAATCTGCCACCTGTTTATTTCCATAAAAATTCAATTATAGCACTACCAGTTCATCTTCTGCAAGCAATTAACTTCAGGCAGTTTCTGGCCGAAAAGGAGATGCCCGGTGGGCCTGTGGGCACCCTTCTTCCTCTTTTTTCTCTGTTTAGCTACCAGGAGCTCCTTTTTGCTAAGTGACAGTAGTGCTTCATGCTAGTGAAAAATGAAGAATAGACTTGACTGCTGAGCCCTGTCATGTCTGGGAGAAAGCAAGCCTCCCAAATCACAAACAGCCATTCTGTCCGTCTCAGGCAGAGCAGTGGGGGGGTGGGGCATTGCAGGCTAAGAGGAGTGAGCAGCACACTGGGCAGCTAGGCCTGTGAAGCAATTCTAGAGTTGTTTGAAAACACCCTGACTGAAGAGGACCCAATCTGGAAAGAAATTAAGGAAAAATTCTTCCATTCTTTTTCTTTCATCCTTTCCTTCCTTCCTTCCTTCCTTCCTTCCTTCCTTCCTTCCTTCCTTCCTTCCTTCCTTCCTTCCTTCCTTCCTTCCTTCCTTCCTTCCTTCCTTCCTTCCTTCTTTTTCTTCTTTTCATAGTGCCATGAGACTTGTTTTAAAAATCCCACATGAGCCTCCCCATGACTGTGGTACTTTTATAATAAGTAAATACCATCTACAATCTGAGCCCTGGAAAGTAGTCCTATCACAGGCACTGGAAAACTGCCAAACAGTTTTTTTGGGGGGGACAGTTTTGTTCCCTTATGATATAACCTGGATTTTTTGGGCCTCTTTTCCCTCACCTATAAAGTAGGAATAATAGCATATGACTTGGGTTCTGGTACTGGCTGTGTTATTAATTCATTGGGCAACCTAGGACCAATCATGTAACCACTCTGAATCTCAGTTTCCTTATCTGTAAAATTAGATTTTCCATATCCCCAAGAGCTCTTAAATTTCATCATTTTAATTCAGATAATTCACGTGAGGGAGGATAAAATGAAGTAATATAATATAAAGTGCAAATGCAAACCAAAAATCATAATAGCAGCTGCTGTAGCAGTCTGAAAAATGACTTTTTTCCCCTCTTCTTTCCTATTAGCTATCAGCTGATGCATACTTCCTTTCATTTCTTTGCTTATAACAAGCATTCATCCTTCACACAGTTCCTGAAGTAATTTTTCTTTCTTTCTTTCTTTCTTTCTTTTTTGGGGGGGAAGGGGGAAGGCAAGGCAATTGGGGTTACGTGGCTTGCTCAAGGTCACACAGCTAGTAAGTGTCAAATGGAGCTTAATAAGTAGTGGTGAATGAATACTTGTGGAATGTTAGGCTCTGAGAGTTCCTACCCATTTAAAACTTCTTCAGGGTCAGAACTGCTGCTTCCCCATTTTTCTATCCATCTGCATTTATACTTATTCATTAAAATATGTAAATAAGATATGCTGCCCTACGAGTAACTTTTGAATATATTAGATTTTCTCCAGGTATGTTGATGTATGCCTGCAATCTCTACTACTGGGGGAAACCGAGTCTGGTGGTTATTTGAGCTGGAAGTTCTGAGCAGGAGTGGATTAAAGGCACAATATATTTACACTGTGGCATCTATCTATCATCTATCTGTCTGTCTACTTATCTGTCTATCTATTGGTCTGTCTATCTATTTACTTATCTACCTACTTTATCCATCTGTCTGTCTGTCTGTCTGTCTGTCTGTCTGTGTGTCTGCCTGCCTGCCTGCCAGACAGAGGAAGAGAGAGAGACAGAGAAAAAGAGGGGGAGACAGAGAAACAAAGAGAGAGAGAGAAAATGTATATGGAGGGGGTGGGGAAGGCAGCCAGACTGCCTAAGAAAGAGTGAATTGTTTGTTCCAAGTCAGAAATAGAGCAGGTCAAAGCTTCTCTACTGATCAGTAGTGGAATCAGGGTGTGCTTCCAGCTTAAGAGATATAAGGAGACTCAGGTTTAAAGAAAATAGGTTATTTATTAAATAACATGCCTATGACCTAGGAACCACATTTTAGAGAAGGTCAATCAGGATGAGGAAAGGTGCCATAGGAGTGAATCAAAGTTTCAGTTTCATCATCTATTTAAAAAAGAGAAACAAAACCAAAACAATACTGACTATACTACCTACCCATCTTACAGGGAAGTTGCAAGAACAGGTTGCATTATCAACCTGAAAGTGCCTCGTGACTATGAATTTGTATTAGATGCTTTTTATAAAGCTTTTCAGGACTATGGCAGTGACAGTGCTTCCTGCTGAAATCTGCTCTGGTCAGACCATACCTGGTATGTTGTGTTCATTCAGTCCTTGGGACTTTATTTTATTTTTTCCACATGCAATCATCTTTTTAAAATTTTACCATGTTATGGAAATGCTTTTTAAAAAACTCCACAAATTAAAAAATATATATAACATATCACATGAGCAGAAGATATAATATGCCACACATAAATAATATATATAAATACACAATATTATATATTATATAAAATATATCACCATACATGAAAATAACAGGTCTAGGACCCCATCTTCATGCCCATCCTTCCACCTGGATGGGAGCAAGAGTTGTCATCATCCTTCAGAAGAGGAAACCACTTTGATTCACACCTTTAGTAACTTCATACACTTGGGTATAGCTCTTGGAAAGATCCCCATGAAAAACCTTAATCTCAACATAACAAAGGCATACCTTGATAATGGAAAAGAAGCTTCTCATACCAGTTCTCTTTGTGGGAGATCTGATTTGTAAACTTTGGGAGCATTGGGAGGGTCTCCTTTTGTCATGTAAAGTCACTAGAGGTTTCAGTGCAGTGTTGTATAACTGATAGCAATCCCATGACATTAATTGATAATGATTGTTATAGTGGGGACCATATTTTAGGTTGATGCTTGAGGGCATCCGTTGGAAGGAGGCCAGTATGGTGAAGGCCTTGAGTTCATATCACATGAAGATCAGCAGAAAGAACTGGAGCTGCTTAGCTTGGAGGAAAAAGGCATTGAACAAACAGAACAGGCATCTTTGAATATTTGAGGAACTGTCACTGGGAAGAGGAATTTGTTTTTTTCCTGCTTGGACCGAGAGAACTGAACTGGGAGGATTAGGGGAAACTTTTGAAGAGGTAAGTTTGGGCTTGAGATAAGGAAAGGCTTCCTACCAGGTAGGTTTCCTTTTTCCCAAAGTGGAAGAGGCTGAACCTCTTGGGGAAGTCTTCAAGTAAAGACTGGAGGATCACTTGTCACGTAGAGGATTCTCTGTTAGGTGTAGGTTAGGCTAGATTGCCTCTGAGATGTCTTTCAACTTGGTGATGTTACTATTTAGTGAAATGCCCCCAGAAGTATGTAGTGCCCACTTTTAGTAAGGCATAGACCACTCAACATAAAAGCAATAAGAGGTTCAAATAAAAGACAAAATGCATATATGAGATAAGATTTTCAAAAATGTAACTATACAGCAAAGAGATCAGAAGAAGGAAACAAGATTTATTAAGTACTTACTGTATACCATGCATTGTTTAATGCTTTACTGGTATTATCTCATTTGTTCTTTAGGGTGACTCTGGGAGGTAGAGGCTACTATTATCCCTATATCATTGTTAAGGAAACTGTGACAAACAGGTTAAGTGACTTGCTCAGGATCATACAGAAGTATGTGCTTGAGGCTAGACTTGACATAGGACTTTCTGCTTCTAGGCTTAGTCTCCTAGTCAAGCCTCTTCACTGCCTCAGAGAAAGAGAAAAATAATCAACATTTACAAAAATATTTATGGAAACTCCTTGGGTAGAAACTGGGGGATACTATCAATGGGGAATGGTTGTACAAATTATGGTTCATGAATGCAATGTAACACCATTGTGATATAAAAAATGATCACGGGGATAATTTCAGGGAGATTGGAAAACTTGTATAAACTGATGAAAAGGACAATCATTTCTACAAAACCATAGCATTGTACAATTTCGAAAGACTTGGGAATTCTGACCAACGCAAAGACTGACCCTGATTCCAGAGGATTGTTGTTGAGTAATCCTATCTACCTTGTGACAGGGGATGGAGTAGAGATGACAAATGAAATATATTTTTGGACCTGGACGATATTGAAGTTTGGGTTTTGCACTGCATATTTGTTATAAGTATTTTTTTCTTAAGTCAATAGGAAGAGGAGATGAGAATGAAAGTAAATACTTATATTACAAAGTTAATTCAGCAACAATAAAAGCAGCCACCGCCGCAGCAGCAACAAAAGAATAGAACATAGTCAGAGCTAATCATCACAGATGGCAATGAGTCAGGACCCGGGCCAGGTCCTGGGCGATGATCACTGAGATTATTAGACTTCCTGACTCCAGGACTCGTGCTTTATCAACTGCGCCACCTAGCGGCCACTTGTTATTAGACTTCCTACTCTGGTCCCCAGCACCATTATCTTGTTGCCTGGTAGACAATGGTATCACTCATGATTGTTGTGGTTCAGCAGCATTCAGTTGTCTCTGACTCTTCATGACCTCATTTGGGATTTTCTTGGCAAAGATATTGGATTGGTTTACCATTTCCTTCTCCGGCTCATTTTACAGATGAGAACACTGAGGCAAATGGGATTGAATGACTTGTTCAGGGTCATACAGCTAATAAGTGTCTGAGGCTGGATTTAAATTCAGTTTTTCCTGACTTCAGGCCCAGCACTGCATCCACTGCACCACCTATCTGCCCCTCCATCTTAATTAGGAACAGTGTGTATTCAAAATAATTACCTGAATATTTTCCTTCCAATCTGAGTTTGTCCAGCACAGTACAAGTACCATCTCTGCCAGTGGTTGCAGACAGTAGAGACACACCTTTGCAGCAGGAGCAAGGTAAAACACGAGGCTAATTGAGATAAACCTCCTTTTGAGTGGGGTCTTCAAACTCAAGCTAAGAGCTGGCTGAAGCTCCACTGTGGGTCTTGTTAGAAGGAAGCAAAGAAAAGGGCTTTCCCAAACATCCCTGAGCAGAGTCCAAACCCAGTCACAACACACAGTAGATGGAAGAGAGAATGAAAACTTAAAACCCAAACTACTCATGTTTCACCTTGAGAGGCTTAACAGGCCTTCAGTGGAGAAAGCTCAGAACTCTTTGGCAACGAGACCCCATCCCTATTTCAGATGGGTTCAAATCCATGAACCTGAATAATTTTTTTCTCTTCTTTTCCTAGGTTTTCAGGAATCCTTCCAACCCCCCACCTCACTGGATTTAGAAAAAAAATGGGCTTCGAGTATTTATTCTTCAGTCTACAATTTGGGCAGATGCCTGATTTCCATTTTTTCCGTACCTCCCGAAGAGTCTGTGGGCTTTCAGCCTGTGCCAAAAAAACAAGCAAACTTTTAGGAGGGGACTTTGAAGTCTGATTTAAAACAAAACTAAATGGACCATGTTTATCTGATCAATTAAGACACTGCCTACATCTTCAGCTCTGGTGTTTCTCATTTAGGCAGGCATTCTATGCAGTCTTCAGGAAATTAACAACAGAGCTTGGCTGCAGGGACTCGTGGGGAGGGGGCAGTGTGTGATAGTATGACTGGGCTCCAAGGTAAGAGAATCATCGAAACTAATTAATTTTGTGTGGAGGTGATGGCAGGTTAAGATAATAGCAATGAGACTTCAAAAAACAGAAGTTTGGTTAGAAAGTTCCTGCTATTTAAAGAAATGTTGTTAGGTGTGTTAACATTTGGTATCTTTGAGGACTAAGTCGTTTCAAAGGGGCAGACATTAGTGGTTATTTGTTTCTTTAAAATGGTTTCATTATTGTCTTTAATTCATAGGATTATAGACATAAAGCTAAAGGGACCTCAAAGACCTTCTGAACCAACTTCTTTATTTTATAGATGAAGAAACAGGCTCAGAGAAGTTTAGGAAAAGTCAGAATATGAATCCAAATACTCTGACTTGAGATCCAGTGTTCTTTTCATTGAAACATTCTGCTGCTTTTCAATGTTAAAATTCCACTGAATATATATATATATATATGTATACATATAATTTATACTGATTATAATTATAATTATATTGAATATATTAAATTATATTGAATATATATTGAATTATATTTCATATTATATGCATATATAGGTATGTGTATATACACATATGTTTAAAACAGATCTTTGTAACCAGCAATGTAGCACTGTGCTAGGCTGTTGGAGATGATAGGTCTATAATCAGTGATAGCTTTTTGAACATAGAAAAGCGACAAACTCTCTGATCTGTGGGGAGTAAAAGAGGTGTAATAATATTTGAAGACTTTAGGAACATAATAGCACTTAAGGAATTTGAATGAGAGATAGGATTTATATAGACTGTTTCAAAAGTCTTAGTGGTTTTTTTTTGTTTGGTTGGTTTTTTGGAGGGGGGAGGGCAGGGAAATTGGGGTTAAGTGACTTGCCCAAAGATATATGGCTAGTATTTTGTGTTAAGTATCTGAGGTTGGATTTGAACTCAGGTCCTCCTGACTCTAGGGACTGTGCTCTATTCTCTGTGCCATCTAGCCAGTGTTCTTGCGAACTATTGAGGTTTATAATTGCGCTAAGACTTTTGGGACACCATGTCTAATTGGTGCTGGGGGCTACAAGGGGCAGGTGATACAATGGGGAAAGAGCATGCTATGTCTGAACAGAATTGAAGTTCCATATTGTCAAGTACTAGGAATTTAGTTCAGTAGTCATAGGAAGGCCAGATAATGGAACTCCTCAAATGTTAATGTAGCCACTTTTTGGAAAGAGACCTCTGTAGGCAGGAAAAAGTCTTCAGAGACAAGTTGCAAGGATTTCTGAAAAACATAGTTCATAGTATTGTTTTTCCAAAGAGTCTGAGACTCTTTGAGGGAAGAGAGACTGAGATTATCCCAAATTCCTGTCTATGCAGGCCCCACATTCTCTCTTGTCACGTGTTCTGCAGGCTCCTTAGCATGCTCTATAGCAGCAGTTCTCAACCTGTGGGTTGGGACCCCTTGGGGTCAAACAACCCTTTCATGGGGGTCAAAGGGGTCCCCTAAGACCATTGAAAAACTCATATTTCTTATGGTCTTAGGAACCGAGGCTCCTCTCTCTATCTGTCTCTGGGCAGATCCGCCCACATGCAGATACACCCATATAATATACAAGTATTAAAGGGTCACAGCATTAGGAAGGTTGAGAACCACTGCTCTATAGGGAGAGGTTATATCAACTCCCATCAAACTAATATGTTTCAGTGGTAGGCTGATAAGTATTCATCTTTTAAACTGTCCTTCAGGAAGTCAAGTCCACAACTTCTCATGACATCCCATTCCATAGAGTTAATATAGAATCAGAAGATCTGGGTGTGAATCTGGATTCTATTGATTACTATCTACCTGACATTGGACAGGTCATTTATTCTCCATGGGTCTCAGTGTCCTTATCTGTTAAATTGGAGTTAGATTAGATCACCTCCAAGGGCTCTTATGGCTCTAAAGCTGTCATGTCATGAACACTTGAAAAGCCTCAGTGCCAAGAAATTCTTACTGTGTGTACCCAAGAAGTCAGCAGGTATTTTTGGTCAAAATAGATATAGGTCAAAGACAAATATGCTCTTGGTTTCCTTTAGAGATCCCTCAAGCCCTCCAACTGAGGCTGGCTTAAAACCCCATCAACTTGAATTTTTTTTTTTGTGGTTGTCTTAATTTTCACATTTCATAATATGTTAGCTTTACTTATGAATAAAAAAGAGATCATTTTAATTTCAGTCTCCCTTGGCTTTCAGAGAGCATGTAACAAAGAAAAGTGCAAACATTGCACCACTTTTTAATTAAGTTTGAATCCAGGAGCTGCTGTGCTCAAGGTTTCCTAAAAACCTTGAAACCTGCATTACTTATTCTATACCCTACAATTATTGCTCATGTATTAGTTTTTTTTCTTTTGACAGTGTCTTTGTTAAATCATGAGGAATGAAGAAATATCCACCATAGGTAAGTGTTACTAATAAATAAACTTTTATATAAGTTCTCTTTTGGTTGTTTTTATTCTGAACTTAAGAAACTTCAAATAAAATAGGCATTTCCAAATAAAGAACAGAATAGAAAAAGAGGATTGCACATGAAAACTTCAGGTCTCTAATATGTACAATTCACTTTATTAATTTATTTTTTTGGAAGTTTACCCTGTAGCTTTCAAAACTATCCTGATCACCTGTACTCCTTTCGGCACTTCCTTCTGTCCTCTTCTCTACATAAGAAAGCCCAGTGACTATCTCTCCTGTCCTGTCCTTTCTTCCCTTCTCTCTTTTTTCTTCTCTCCCCTCCCCTCCTCTCCGTTTCATACCCTATCTCAATCCCTATCCCTATCTCTGTTCCTCTCCCTGTTTCTTTATCTCCATCCCCATCTCTTTCTTCCTTTCTCATCTCTCTAGGTGGGAAAAAAAAGAGAAAAGAAAAGCAAAACCCTCATAAGAAATATGCATAATTAAGACAATCAAATCCCCACATTGTTTGTGTTTGAAAATATACATGTCATTCTGCATCTTGGGTCCATGAGCTTTCTGTCAAGAGGTGGGTATTATACTGGGTATTATACTACATTGTCAGTCCCCTGGAAATGCAATTGGCTATTGTATTGACTGGCTCTCAAATTAAAGTAGTATATTAAAAGCTGAAGAGGTCATTGCTATTATTTAGGCTTTAATCATAAAGCTAAAATATGAGAAAGGTCTCCAGTGCTTTGGACTGAGTCCTTTGGTGGATTTATGGCAAGATCTGGATAAGAATTGTATAGGACAGACAGATAGTTCAGTTCAGGAATATCCTGGAGCCAGCTCAAACAAGCTCCTGAGAGCAAATTGCTAAATTTTCAGCGTGAGCATTTCTACTGGCAAATGCTATAAATTAGGACTTGATTTATTATTTTGTTGATTGTCTAGACTTAAGAAAGTAATGAAGAAAACGTTAATAATGCAAATTAAACTTGAGTGTTCTAAGAATCCTTTTTTTTTTTTGGGAGATAAGGTCCTTAAACATTTACCAGCACACCCCTGACTGACATGAATGGATTACTGTCTGCCTTATTGGAGAAAGCACATATTGATGAGAACACAGGTCCTTTTCAGTGTTAGAATGTTAAAGTTCCATTTATGTTACTTATGGTCACTAGCTGAGACAAATGAGGGAAATATGGACGTTTTACTGAAGTACTCTCTTAGAATTGAAGAACGAATGAATGCCTTGGAGAATGTGTAAGGTACAGGAAGCACATGTATTCCCAACAACCTTGAGAGGTAGGTAGTATGGATATCACCATACCCATTTAACAGAGTAGTAAAACAAGACTGTGGCAGGTTATGTGATTTGCCAATGATCACAATGAATGCAAGTGTTGGAGCCAGTTTTTCTGGCTCCAAAGCACACTATTGTAATGGTAATTAATTTGTTTGATCAGATGTTAAGTAGATCCTAGTAACTTAGTGTTAAGTATAGAACTCTGTCCATTGTTGAAAAAGTGTGAATTCCCCTGGTGAAAAGGTGTGAATTTCCCTGCTGACTTGGAAGAATGCCATTGGCTGAGACACTCCCCTGAACCATGTTGACTTGGGAGAAGGCCAGTGTTTATAAGCAGGAGAATTTCAGAGACAGACAGATTTTGGATTTGGTTCCTGAGTGGCTGACTGAAGATTTGAACAGGATGGGACTTTGTTTGTTGGTGGCCTGGCTGATCCTTGAGTTCCAGG
>CM053601.1:72606146-72625988 GCA_028646575.1 Pseudocheirus occidentalis | reverse complement strand
TCTTCTTTTGTTCCTTGTTCTAAATATTGTGGCCACTGTAGTGAAAACTGTGGCCATTCCAATGCTCAGTTGTTATGAACACTATATTGTGACTTTCTGTAATAAGATATAATATTAAGAACATTATATTGGGAATATTGCACTGAATCTTGATTTGTAATGGAATAAACAGAGTGTTCACTATTACTGTGTAATCAGAATCTTAAAAGCTGTTTACAGTAGCATTCTTTTGGGAATCTGCTTGTGCTTGGCTTTACAGGTTGTATCTTGACTTCCACATGAATTGGATTTTAGTGAGGCAGCACTGCACAAATTTCCAGCCTTGCTCTCTTCCAGAGTCCTCAAAGTCCAGTGGCAAGATGAAAGTCAATGATTGGCAATGGCCTGGGATGCAGTGGATTGGTGCCTTGAATGTCTGTATCAGCCACCTGCATGATTTTTGGAATTACTTGCTGCAGTTTACCCATTCCTTGGGGGGAAGTCTTTGCATACTTGGTGTAGACATCTCCCTAACTCACCAAAGGATTTGAAGCCTTTCAGTTAACCTCAACCTGTTTTAGCTCATCTGCAGAGATGCTTTTACTGGAGTGTGACCACTGTGTATGCTACAGTTTCTCGGAGCCACAGGTGAGATTTGGTGAAAAATGGACACCAAAGGTGGATGGGCAGCCTTGAAAAGGGCTTGGGAAACCCTCTCACCAGAGATGCTAGTGATCCCTGAGCACTCCCCTTACTCCATGTGTATGTATAATGCAAGGTGATATGGCACCAGGAAATACAGAGATTACATCACATGGAAGAATCAGAATTCCAAAATATCTCAACAAAATGAAATAATGGATTCAATCTAAAAAGAAAAAAAACATGTAATATTGATCAGTAGAAAGAATTACATGTTTCCATGTGACTCTAGATGATAGAACTAGGAGCAATTGATAGAAATTATAGGCAGGTGGATTTTAGCTCAGAATAAAAATGACTTTTCTAATAATTAGGGGTATTAAAGATGGAATGTCCTGCTTCACAAAGTAGTGAACTCCCTTTCACCTAGACATGTGGTAGGAGAAGTTGGATGATCATATGCTGGGGAGACTCAACTGGGTATTCATACATTAGATAGGGATTAGAGTAGATATTCTTTAAGTGCATCACAGGTTTAATTTTATGATTCTGACTTGGCTTCTACAAATAAACCTGTGTATACATACATGCATGGATGTCTGACTCTGCATTTACACATAGATGTATATACACATGTATGCATATATGTGTGTGTGTATATATATATACACATATATATGTATGCATATGTATATGTATATATTGTGTGTGTGTATTCCATGGCTAGCTAGAATATAATAATGGTCACCACAGGAATTATAGTTACTACAACAATGTAATAATTTATAGCTATAATAGAGTTTCATGTTGATTGCATGCTAGCTTTAGTCATACAATCTGCCCTCATTCTATGTGACAGTATGGGAAAAATATTGACTGGAACATCTATTATTAGATTAGTAAAAAGAAGTACAATGATACACCATATGAATCATTTATATCTATGTAATGTGATTCATTTCCCTTTTTGTCTGAAATTTTATTTGTACAATGTTACTTGATGTTCTTCTGGCTTGGTCTAGACTGAAATGCTATAAACTGAAGGATAATGATAGATGACTATGCATCCAGTGGAGAGAAAGAAAATCATGAAACAGGTATTATGACATGCCTTATTTAATAATGCTTATTATCTATGGAAGGGGATGGAAAAATCATGCTAATAAAATCTGGGAATGATAATAAATTGCTTTTACAAATACCATTTCTGATATTGAAGTAATAACAATGAACTGAAAAAGGGCAGGACTTACAAAATCAGATTTCACTTGAAAAATACAAGATTACACATCTAAGGAGAAATAACATCAAATGTAGGCATTTAGAGTCAGCAATAAAAGAATGAAGGGAAATATCAAACTGAAAACTAATAATAATCCAGGCTATAAAATTGGCCCTCTGGGGCTGGAATGAAAAACCACGCTTAGAAATGGAGGATCACTGTGTTTCCCTGAATCACAATCTAAACTCATGCAAATGAAAGACTGTCATATTGATTAAGATAAAACATTTAGAGCTGAAAGTTCACTGAGGTCAACTCCATTTTACAGAGGAGTTTCCTCTGAAGCTCAGACTTAAAATAACTTGCCCAAGGTCACAGAAGGAATAAGTATCTGAATTAAGATTTGAACTTACGATTTTCCAACTCCAAACTATTGCTCTTTTAGCTCTACCAGATTGCCTCTTCAAGTCAGATTCTATTGCATTTAAACTGTCTCTGTAATTGTGGTATTTTTGCTTTTGTTTTTCTCCCAAAGAACTACCTTTTGTGACTTGGGTTGACCAGTTTCTAATTATGTTGAACTTGGCTATGACTGTAGATAGTATTAGAACCCTATATTTATGTCACTTTTTTTTTGACAACAGAGTTAAATTCACTTCTTTTTTTTTTAATCCTTTCCTATTCTGATGGCTCTGTGATCTCACCAAGATAGGTACTCTGTCCAGTGCAGATTACAAACCAGCTCATATAGGGCTTCTTACCTGTGACTCCAAGAAGCTCTAGCATGAGTGTCAGGCACACCCTGGTAAAAGTGTCTCAGCAGATGGGTTAATCCAGATTGAGGGTAGCTGATAGGCCTCAATCTGGTCAATGAGTTGAGGGCAGAGGGATATCTACCCCCAGCATGTGAAGACTTCTCCCAGAAGAATGGGTGCACGAGAACAGTTTGTTCCACTAGCCATGAAGGTGGCTACAGCTGGCACTGTGGAATGCTTAGATCTTGGTCATACTTCCAAGATACCAAGGTCACCCCTTGCATCCTGGGCCATCACCAGCTATCGTGACTTTTGTCTTGCCATTAGACTTTGATGACTCAGGGAAAGAGACTGAGGCTGACAACTTTGCACACCTCTGTTTCACTTAAATCCAGTACACCCACAAGTCAAGACATCACCTCTTCATGTCATTTGTCTCCTTTGAAAATGAAGGACAAACAACAATAGATGTGGCTTCTTATGTCATAAATCCTGCATCCATATACTCCTACACATCTTGCATAGGTGGTTCATGAGGGAAATACCTCCAGATTTCTTGATACTGGGTACACAGGTCATCTTAGAATCATAGCATTGTAGAGGTAGAACCACAAGGGACTTCAGTGAGGTCCTCATTGTACAGTTCCTATCCTTAAAGAACTTACAGTCTATTAGAAGGACAAGGGCCAAATGTTATCTACTTTTTCTTTCCTTGCCAGTGACTATCATGGGGCTCAGCATGTGGGACATGATGAAAAAAATATTTGCTGAATTGTAGTTGAATCAACAGCAACAGAAATAACAATAATTACAATAGATGATATTGATATAGTTGCCTAAAATTTGCAAAATAATTTTATGATGGTCTAAATCAAAAGAACTAAATCCTTCATTTGTAACAGGTTAGGTTTTGATCTGTAAAATTATAGAGATAAACTTTATCCTCCCATGATTGCTTTTTTATGTTCACTGTTTAATTATGTGCTGCCATGGAGGCCCAGTGGGGTATTTTGCATAGAGAACTGATGTCGTAACCCAGAAGACCTGGGCCCAAGCTTGCCCTCTGTACACACTAACCTTTTTAGTGCCGTAAGCCAGTGATATGGCACTTCTTACCTTGGTGGACCTATGTCATCCACAAGGGTGGTTCCTCTTTCTGCGTGTTTGAAAATAATGCTCATCCAGAGCTATTCTAGTCATTTTGTTCCATAAATTCTCCATAGAACATCTCCATGGAGCAGTGGTTCTCAACCTTCCTAATGCCGTCGCCCTTTAATAGTCTTATGTGGGTGTTTCTGCATGTGGGTGGACTTGCCTGGAGACAGATAGAGGAGGTTCCTAAGACTATCAAAAATATGTGTTTTCTGACCCCAAACGGGCCGCGACCCACAGGTTGAGAACCGCTGCCATAAAGTGATGTCCTGGGAGGCCTTTTTCTTTTATTAAGGCATATTTTTTGAGGATAGCAATGAATCATGCAGGCTGCTTATGTATTATCCCTCACTATTGATACATGTCCTCTCTTTTCCTGGTCATACATGGTTTGTTGATGTCTTTAATTATTTAATCAATCAACACACCTTTATTAAGTGTCTATTGGCTGCTAGGAAGAAAGGAAGAAAACAAACATCTATTAAACACCTATTACATACCAGGCATTATGCTAAGCACTTTACTAATATTTTGATATTTATAATGATAAAACAATTTGATTTTACAAATAATGTGATCCATATAACCACCCTGGGAGGTAGATTCTATTATTATGCTCATTTTACTGTTGAGAAACCAGAAAATGAGAGAGGTCTAATGACTTATTCAGAGTCACACAACAAGTCTGAGGCCATATTTGAACTTGGATCTTCCTGACTCTGGTCCTGTGTCTCTATCCACCATGCCACCTAATTGCTTCTGTGCCAAGTGGTGGAGATATAAACATGTATATAAAACAGATACTGCCCTCAAGGAATTTCCATTCCAACAGGGGAGATAGCATGTACTTATCTAAGCATGTGTACATAAGCATACAAAATGAATGCAAGTTAGTTTTAGGAGGGAGAACACAGTAGCTGAGGATATCAAGAAATATTTGTTCAGTCAGAGAAACAAGCATTTAGAAAATGGCTGTCTTGCACTAGCTGTATCAGCAAGCACCCCAGCATACCCAGGGCAGCAGCTAGCACAGGTTCTTAGATCTGCTTTTCTAAAGGAAAGCAACTCAAGATGAGTTAACAGTCTCACTTTAATCAGTCAAACATATATCATTTACCAAGTTCAGGGGAAAAGGCCAGCACCCTTAACTCCAGAGAATACAAACAAGTTACAAGCAGAAGTTATAAGCAAACAGAGAAACAGATCAGCAGACGGGCTTCTAGCCGCCTGCCCATTACATCCATACCTATTCATTTACCAGAGAGGGAAACATCAACATCTGGGTTTTCAGAGGGGGTCAATGGCTTCCCAGAGTCTTGTCTGACCAAAGCACGCAACTCTTCTCAAAGTGAGGCCCAAAGCAAAAGCTCACATCAGGGTATATATAGCCTTCTCCTGGATCAGAGAATGTCACAACCCTCTTGACCCACTGCCCAATCACAAAGCAACAAGGCACGGGCATTCCTGAAAACTTGAGCTACCTGACACAGGCTCCATGTGACCACATTCAGCCTATTAGGTGGGCAGAGTATAATTTCAAATGAGGGAAGGTTCTCAGATTCACTTAAGCCTATCAAAGGGCCCAGGGACAGAGAAGATCTTCAGATTCCCATAACATAAGCCCATCATTTTGGTTGAAAGCAAAGATTCTAAGAGGTGGAGATAATGGAAGGATCACATTCCAGGCATGGGAGACATCTAGTTGAAAGAAATAGAGATTGGAAATGGAAATTTTTCTTAGGTGGAACAATACATAGACTAGAATGGACATAGACATTATAGAGTACTTATCGGGTGAGAAGAGGGAAGGAGTCTCATTTAAGAAGACAGGAAAGTGAGAAGGACCTGTGAAGAACTTATATATGAAGACACATGAGTTTATATTTGATCCTAGAGGTAATGGGGAGACACTGGAATTTATCAAATTTAGGGGGATGGTATAGTCATATCTTCACATTATGATATTACTTTGGTGGCAATGTAAAGGATATATTGGAAAAAGGACAATCTTGAGGCAAAACTTTTATATAACCTTTTAAGTAGTGTAGATGGGAGGTTATAAGGTATTGAACTGAAATGATGTCTGTGGGAACAGAAAGAAGAGAATGTATTGAGGGGATGTTGTAGACATAGAAACAACAAGATTTCATTTCTGACAATGTGGGAAGTGATTTTAGGGTAATACCCAGGTTATGAACCATGGTGATTCTAAAGACTTGTCATATTTCACATTAATAGGCAATAGAATTGGGTTTGAGGAGAAACTTAACAAGTCCTGTTTTGGATTTGTTGATTTTGAAGAACCTATGCAACATCTAGTTTGACATTTCCAGTAAGAGGTTGGAGATTCAGTACTGGAACTTGGGGGAGGCAATAATGGTAGGGGGAGGAGAAGGAAAAGGAATAATATAGGTAGCAACAGCAGCAGCAGCAACAGTAGTAGTAGTAGTTATTGTGGCTGTAATAGTAGTAGTAGTAGTGGTAGTAGTAGTAGTAGTAGTAGTAGTAGTAGTAGTAGTTGTAGTAGTGGTGGTAGTAGTTGTTGTTGTAGCGGCAGCAGTAGTAGTAACATTTACACAACTCTTAAGATTTTCAAAGCACTTTACAAATACAATCTCATTTGATATATCAACACTAGGAGGTAGGTGGAATTATTATCTCTGTTTTTACAGAAGATGAAACTGAAACACACAGACACAGAATGACTTCTCTAGGGTCACACAGCTGCTAAATGTCTAAGGCCAGATCTAAGTTCAGGTTTTCCTAACTCCAGGTTCAGTGCTCTATCCATGAGTTTCTAGCTGCCCAATAATAAAGCTGGATATATGAATCTGGCAGTGATTCCTATGTATGAATGATGACTGAGAATATGTAGCAGCTTCCTTACAGCCACATTTCCATTGCCCTTTGGGTCACCTCCAACAGTGTTCCATTATTTGCAACCATATCACACCAAAGGGAGAAAGTTAGTATAAAAATTATGGACTTTTCACAGGAGAACAAGATGCACACATGTCCTCTTTGGCAGTACAGTTATTTGTGCACACAAAGTCCTGTGCTATTCACTAAGGAAGATACAAGGTTGGATAAAGCATGGTCTTTGATCCAGAGGAATTTATATTTTACTGAGAAAATAAAGGATGGCAATAGATATATTAAAATAATCACAACAGTCTTCACCTAGCTTGTAAGTGCTATGCTTTACTTCTCTTTGTATATGTCAGAGTGCCTAGAGCAGGGAATTAGGCACTTAATAAATATTTGGTGATTAGTGTTCCCTCTTTGACCTCAGCATGGTGTAATGGAAAGATTTTGCGATGTGCATTCCAAACACATCATTCAGAATACTTGTTGTTAAATTTGCTCCCTGTGTGTCCTCTGGCACATCGTTGCATCTCTTTGGGCCCATTTTCCTCATCTTTAAAATGATAAAATTGCATTAGATGATCTCTGATCTAATCTACCAATAAGAAGAATAATGCCTCTTGTGCTCTTTCATTGAGCTGCTTTAAAGATTGAATGAGATGTGGAAACACACATGAACACATGGAATGCTTTGAAAGGAGTGAAGGACTTTATTCATTGTGGTGACTGAGAGAAGGGTGTAGTGTTTTCCTTTTCTTCAAAAGAATCCATTATAGAATGTCTCCATTTCAGTGTAAATGGGCAGTCACGTCAAATCTCTATGTTTTGTCTTCCTTTTCTCTGGTTCTTGTGCAAGGCCAACCAAAAACCAAGAGAGGACCCTGACCCTCTAATAGGCTAGGAGATTGGAAAATCTCTGTTCTTCCCTGAAACATAAATTGCTTCTAAGTCCAGCAACTGACTGGTTGTAACCCAACATGACTATGTGTTTTCCATATGCTGAAAGTGCCAGTGGGAAACGGTATGTATTCAGAAGCTCACTTGTGTCATAAAAATACCTTTCCCTTGAGCCACATGTAGTTTTCTTTCCCTGCCCTAACTTGTAATAATGTGTGGAGTATAGCCATTTATTGACTTGTAACCTAAATTGCAATAAAATTGGCTTTCCTTTTACTTTAGATGATGATGATGGTGGTGGTGGCAGTGATGAGCCTGTAGCCATTGGGTCTCCAGTATTTATTTATTTATGTGATTTTTTTAACTTGTTGCTTTGTAGAATTATCTATGTGGTTTAGTATTCTGCATCATAAATCTTTGAAATGGCCAGAAAGAAAGGTTTTTGAAAAACAATTAGAAAAGGACAATTTAAATTGATAAAAATATATTCAAATAATAATTTCCCTCTTCTGAAGTCTTTTAAGAAGGTGATCCCAACTTTTTTTTTCTTTCTGAATCCTACTTAGTCTGATCTGTGATTACAATGGTGTAGTGAATTCCTTGGGAGGAAATTCTTTGTGCCAGTGCAGATCACCAAACCTTCTGCAAGTTATAGTCTTAGAGAATTGCCTGAGATGCAAAGAGATGAAGTGACTTGTCTGGTTCACATGTCAGTATGAAGATCAATTCAGTGGAAATGACCAAAAGGTTAAAATGTTACTCTAACATAAATATAGTCTAACTTCAAAATAGAGCCTTAGTTGTTATTTCTATTGTTGAAGAAAAGAAAATTAAAAATTTGAAGATATAAATTCATTTGGACTTAGGTTTCCTTCAAAGAACTTTTTAAGTGACTCTTTGAACCAGTTACCTCAGGCCCCCAAAGTTTAAATACCTTTTAAATGACCAACCAAATAAAAACTGACAGCCATTTTTCTTTTCCTTTGTTTTCCTAATTTTCATTGACTGATGGAATGAAATCTGACATAAAATATCACAGTCAAGTTAATTTTTCAACTGAGCAACGTAATTCTATCTGACATAGACAAAGACCAGTCAAGATTCCCTCATTAACAGATCGACTGAAGAGAGAAGATTGGAGGGTCAAGTTTAATTCTGACTGCCTGATAAATAACTAACATAATTCCTTTGGATAATACTGACGTTTGGCATATGTTCCCAATAGTTGTTTTGAAGTTTTGTGTTCATTTGCTGGTAGTAAGTAGCATTTTACTATTTTTGTTTTTAAAATATTATAATACTTTTCTTTAGACAGAACATTTAACAGTACTGAGAAAAGTCCATGGGGCTTGGGGTGGAGGAGAACAGGTATACTTCACCTTGGAAGTGTACATCCCTACACTGCTTCCAATCTCTTAGGTCCTTAAGAATTGAATTTAATAGAAATTCTGTGTATTGACATCCAGAGGCTGCAATTAGCTATGGTTTAATGGGTGAGGAAGAGTCAGAGGGAATGAACTGATTACATAGACCTCATACTGGCTAACTCTTTTAGCATCATGCAACAAGTAGGAATATGTGAGAGGTAGCAGTCAGAAAACTTCAGAAAAGTGGTATGTGGATCAGTAGAGACAGATTAAGACTCCATTTCATTTCTCTTGGTATTTTATCATGTCAGGTCTTTGGCTATTACCCCATACCTGCAAGGAGAAGTAGCCATGAACCTTGGTGTGCCTCACTGCCCCGCACATTCTTGAAGTTTGTAGTCAGGACCTTACTGCTCCGATGCCCAGAGGTAAAGTTTATGAAAAAGACATCTGGGCAAAACTAATGTCTGTTGCAAATTCAGCCTCAAGCTGCATTTCTGACCTTTGGCCACTGAGTTCAGTCTTCTCATCATCCAGGAAAGAATGCTTGACAGTGGGTAATAGTACATGATATCTCATTTAGGAGAGGTCTTCCTTACAATAACTACACTCTACTTGTTCATGAGATTCTCATAATATTCCTTTAAAAATATCCAATAGTGAACTATGTCAATTCAGTAAAAGCCAAAGGTATATTTACCTTGGTGATATTTACCTATTTAAATCAACCCATGAGGAAATACATATATGCTTCTAATTATTTCAGTCATGCACAATATATCACACACTCAAACAGTATCAAATCTCTAGTGCTATTTACAGTTTCCTAAACACAGATGCATCTGATTGAGAGGACTGCAGATTACCATAGTTGGTAATGACTTAGGGAAAGCATGTTATACATTTTTTTTTCATTTCAGATAGCTCTGACTTACTTCAAGATGGAAAATAATCTTCAAAAAGCAAGCATCTGAAAATTTTAATAAGGTATGATTTAAGAGGAGGCAAATCTCTGAGATAGTTACGTTACTTTTTAGAATCTTCATATGTTATTATAACCTTAGAATGACATAATCTCAGGGATGGAAGGGGCCTAAGATGTCATCTAACCTAGCCTATACACACTTTTTAATTGAAGGTTATGCTTTGCAAAAAGATGAGAAAAGAATAGGCAAGCTTTCACAGAAGGTTTTTTCCAGTTCATTTCTTCATTGCTATATGACGGTCCAAAAGGTGTAGAGAATATGGGATTCCACTATATTGTTAGTGGACTATACAAAAGCGTTTGACTCAGGAGAGCAAAATATCACCTTAAAAACTTTCCTCTGACAAGGTCTATTGCATGTATGTATTAAGTTATGAGATTCCTTGAAAGGTAGAACAACAAAGATAACTTTGTTCAACAATTCTAGGATGACAGTGTCAAAGAAGAACATAAAACAGGGAGATGTATGCTTGCCAAAGTGTTGGCTGCTGCAATGTTGGATGTGTTGTGCAAAGGGAAGAGGGATTCATAATAGCTAGCATACATATGGTGCTTTGAGGTTTGTAGAGTACTTTAAATACCTTAAGTCATTTGATCCTCACCACAACCCTATGAGTTAGGTGCTATTGTCTTCATTTCAGACTTGAAGAATCTGAGAAATAGGAAGCTGAAGTTACTTGCCAAGAATCACATAGCTAGTGAGTATCTGAGTTAGAATTTAAACTCAGTTCTCCATTTTCACCTAGCTACCTTATAAATGGCTCGGTGTCACACATGCTTTTGTTTGCAGATGTGTTAAGTTGATAGAACACTACTGAAACTTCCTTGCTGCCACTCCCATGGAATCGTTGAATCTTAGAGTTGGAAGACAGTTAAGAAGTCATTTAATCCAACCTGAACCTGAAGAATACTATATAGCACATCCTTAATATTTCCAATGACACAAATTCACTTTTCAATTACATTCAGTAAGTATTTACTGTGCACTTAACTATGTGCCAAGTAATGTTCTAGGTGCTGGGGAACACAATGAAGAAATGAAACAACGTCTGTCCTCATGGAACTTCCATTCTCTGGTAGCAGGAGTGAGAAAGACAGAGAAAGACAACATGTATACAATTTAAAAATGCAAACTAATATTTTCAAAAGGAAGAAATTTGCTTTTAACAGCACAAATTCTTTGGATGTTTTTTTCCCTTATATTGAGTTAAATTTCTGCCTTTCTTTAACTTCAACTTAGTCCAAATTCTTCCTTCTGGATCTAAGCAAAATAAGTCTAATCCCATCTCAAATAACCTTTCAGGTATTTGAAGACGAGAATCATGTTATCTATTAAGATAGGGGCATACTGGTGGGACATGAGCTTTAAATATGAGGTTCTTGGTTGGGAGAATATTTGCCTAAAGCAGCAGGCAAAATCTCAATACAGTACCCAAAACAAAAGAGAAACACATGTACAAAAGACAGTAAAGGCAGCAGATGAATTATCTGGGGTGGTATAAAGTTAATAGTTAGCTGTATATGTCTCTGCTAATTATGATGATAAAATAAATCCTCCTCCTTAGAGCTGCTAGGAGATAGGGGAGATGTGTGCACATTAAGATGAAAGAATCCCACTGAAAGGCAGTTTGCCAGGGCACAAGTGAAACATTCTTGAATAGCCACCTGGACATCCATGTCCAATTGCTTCCCAGTACTTCTCAAAGAATGATAGAATCTCAGGTGGGAGAGGCCAGTGTTTCTCCCATCCAACCCCTATCTCAACTAAATTCTTCTCTATAATATGCCTGATAAAAACCTAGCCTTTAAAAACCCACAGTGAGGATTCGTTCATTAAAAACAAGTTGGTGATGCTGATCATTTTGCAAATACCCTCCCTCCACCCTTTAACTATGGGGAAACAAGTAAGATCATCCTACACCAAAGAGATAGATTTGCCACTAAGAAGACCAGGAAAGAACCAGACCACCATCTTGGTGTTCCATACTTTGGGATTTCTTTCAGTAATGTTTAGAGTCAGGAGTCGGTTCCATGTTTCTGTGTTTGAGGGAAGGAGCAGAGATTCATTGTGTCTTGTCTGTCTTTGGTTTTGGAAGAGTCATTAGAAGACATAACTAAGCCTTCTTAGGTCACAGGAGGAACTAACCTTCAATGTAAATTGGCCATAAGCTCTGTTGCCTAATATGTGCCCAACATTATTTGTTTGAGACTGTCTGTTCTATTATCCTAAACAATATGACCCATGAAAATTAGCTTTGGCATATCTTCCCCCCCCATCCCTTCCCTCCTCTCCCCTCCTCTCCCTTTCCCTCCCCTCCCCTCCCCCTTTCCCTCCTCTTCCCTCCCCTCCCCTCCTCCTTCCCCTCCTCTTCCCTCCCATCCCCTCCTTTTTTCTCCTCTCTTTTCCCTTGGCTCTACCCACTTTTCCTCTTCCATTCTCTTCTATCCTATAAAATAAATAAATGAATGCATAAGTAAATGAATGGATAGCTGAATGAATAAAATAATAAATCTTTATCTCAGTCTGTGCTCTTAATTTCTCATGGGCTCATGCAAGTCTTTGAAATTCTAGAATCCTATAAGAATAAATATATATGATGACTAGATATTAATGATACACAGGCATCAGAAAATTGTTTAGGTAGGTAGTCATAATGAAAAGTAAATTGAAAAAATCAGAGGGCCATTTCCTTTTAGTTTCACTAAAGCTCTCCTCATTACATTTATTTAAATGAAAACAATAACTTTGCTGGGAAAATGAAGAACTGCAAAGCTTTACATATTCAAAATGGACTTGGAAGGAAATTTAAGTGAATAATAGGTTCTGGCACATACTTTGTTTACTTGCACATTTTTCCTATTTATGTATTTTTCTCTTAAGTGTTCCATTCCTCAAATACTGAAAAAAAATAACCAAGAAAATTTCGTTGCATAATTCACTGGAAGATCTTATTAGGAATAATACCCAGTGTCCTAGAATACCCTTTTCTGATTGCTACCTGTTGAAATCTTATCCACCTTTCAGAGCCCATATATGTTATTTCTCTATCTATAGTAATTTTCCTCCATTCTCTGAAAACTCATAGATTTTTGTTTATATTAATCAATTGTTAAATATTTATTTATTGTCTCCCATGTGCCAAGTGCTGGGCTAGGCATTGGCAATGTACATAAAAAGAAGGAAGTAATTTCTACTCTAAAGGAGCTTACATTGAAATTAGAAAGATAACAGGTACATATACACATATATAGATAGATGATAGATAGATAGATAGATAGATAGATAGATAGATAGATAGATAGATGGAAAATAAATTCAAATTATTTAAGTGTGAGGTAGTTGAGAGGGCACTAGTCAGGGAATGTTTCAAGAAGGAAGAGAGGGATTATATGAGCAAGAGGTAAGGAAATAGTACATTCCAGGTATGAAGGATAGCCAGTGTAAACTCATGGAAATAAGAGATTCAGTATTATGTGTGAGAAACAGAGAGGCCAATTTGGCTGGAATGCAGAGGGTGGGAAGATGAGTAATGTCCTGTGAAACAGGAAAATGTCTGGGGCCAGGTGATGCTAATTAGAGGAATTTATTTTTGTTTCAGAGACAATTGGGGGCAAGTGAAATGATCTGGTGGAGGGGTGACATGATCAGATCTGCATTTAAGGGAAATTACTTTGAAAGAAGTATGTTGAAGAACTTTAGTGGAAAGAGACTTGGGCAGGAAGACCAACTAGGAATCTATTGAAATAATCTAGGAAAAGTTATCAGTGCCTCAACTTTTAGGAAATGAATGGATGGAGAGGAGTCCAGTGAGAGAGATGTTTTAGAGGTAAAAATGAAAAGATTTGTCACCTGATTACATAAGTGGGATGGGATAGAATGAGGAACCAAGAATAATGCAAGGTTTCAAATCTGAGAAACTTAAAGGATGATGTTGCCTTGGACAGAAACAGAAATTAGTAAGAGAGTTTTGGGGGAAGTCAGTTCATTTCTAGACACTGAAATGTTTTCTGGACAACTTGTTTGAAATGTACATGAGGCAATTGGTGATTCAAGAATGAAATTCAAGAGAGAAACTGGTGCCAGATGTATAGAACTTGGAATCACCTACTAAGATGTTAGATTCTTGGGAGCTGATGAAAGTTACCAAGAGAGAGAATGTAGAAGACAAAGGGTTTAGTCTAGATAGAATCTTGGGGAGCACCCACTTTTGGGGGGTGTGATTTAGATGATGATCCACCAAAAGAAACAGAAAAATAATGGTTGTACGGGTAGGAGTGTGGAGTGGCCAGGAAAACCCAGGTAATTTAAACTATGCAGGAGGAGAGAGGGATCAAAAGTATGAAATGTAGCTGATAGAATAGAAAGGATAAAGACTAAAAAAAAAAGGCCATGAAGGTTTGAAATTAAGAGATTTTTGGCAGCTTTGGAGAGAACAGTTCTACTAAAGAAAGAACCAGAGCTGCTAGGTGGTTCTGTGAATAGAGCACCCACCCTGGAGTCAGGAGGACCTGAGTTCAAATCCGGCCAGGCACTTAATACTTACTAGGCATATGACCTTGGGCAAGTTGCTTATTCCCAATTGCCCTACATTCCCCCCTCAAAAAAGCAAACAAAAACAACAACCAAAATTACAAAGGATTGAGAAATATGTTAGAGGACAGAAAGTGAAGGAGATGAGTGTATAGGAGTTGTATAATTTCAAGGACTTTGATTGCTAGGGAAGATCTGGGAATCATAGCTTGAAGGGATGATAGTGCCTATGGATGGCATTTTAAGCGTGGGGGAAGAATTGATTAGCATGTTTGAAATTGGTAGGAAAGCAACCTAGTACCTAGAAAGAAGTTGAAATTTCATGAGGGAGAAGATAATTAAATTGCAGGCTGTAAGAGATAATTGGAGAAGTTAGGCCCAAGGCAACATATAGAGGCATTGTTGACCTTGGCAAGGAGAAGGGCCACTTTTTTGTTATGGACTGGTGGAAAGGAAGATAAAATGGGAAATTAGGTCAATTGAGATGAAGATAAGAAGAGAAGAGGAAACTGAGTTTGATACCACTGAACTCCATTTAAGCTCAAAACTCTCCACCTCACCCACTAGTTTGTCAGTAAAGACCTTACTACTTTAATTTATTTTTGGCGGGAAATACTAAATAGCACAGTATGAATAGACATGGATAAGTTGCTGCATGCATTGCAGATCGTATTACATTATCTTTCCCCATAAGCCCATACCTTTTCCTGATTTCTTTCGAGTACCACTGTCCCTACTTACAGTCTGTCATACTCTTGAGCTTGATTCTCTACTTCCATTTTCTCCTTGACTTTTCAATTAAATGCAATTATTTTCTTCAGAATCACCAATACTATTTTAATTGCCAAATCTGATGATCTTTTCTCAATCCTTATAGCATTTGATTTATCTGTAGGATTGGTCTTTGACCCCAACCATCTCTTCATTTATGCCTTCTCTCTCTTCTCTGGGCTCCTAAAAACAATACAAGTGTGTCAACTATAAAAATCCTCATAACCAAATTTTCTAACCAGCTTGAAATCTTCCAAATGAAAAATTTCAGTGAACTTCAAACTGATTTTTTTACAAACTTATAAAAATGTGACACTTTCCCATTTGTTTGCAAAAACAATTCACGTCAGTGAATGGAGATTAACGAGGCAGATTTCTACAAGAATCTTTGTATAATTAGCGGATTGGATTTTTTAAAAATGATTATCATGATGTAAATACAACCAGAGATGTTCTCCTTTCTTTGGTATCTATATATTTTTGTGAAGTTATTATTTTTTTTTCTGCTATGGCAACCATTAGATGAAAGTACTGAAATAATTTCAGCTTAGAACCTGACCTTTGAATCACTGTAATCACTGTAGGGAAGTGTTAAACCAATAATTAAAAAAATAATGATGCATAATCATTCACCTTGCTTATATTCAAAATGTTATTTGTCCTAAAAATACTTTAGTGAAAGAAAAAAAATTCTTGACTATGAACAGAGTATATTTTAAAAGCATTATTACTTTAGCTCCCCCTTATAGTCCTTATTTTTGTTAGTTTTATACTTTTGTAATAGTACAGTCGTACATACTACAATTAATACATAAGGAAACATTCACATATGACACGTATTTAATTTTTTTCACTGTTAAGGATCAAAAAAAGTTTGACAACCACTGTTCTATGGGCAAGGCCTATATATTTTTTCTTATTATTCTCATACAAATCATAAGAGTGCTGTGCCCATGATAGGGTACTAAATAAATCTTCATGGAATTATTTAATAAATGGATAGTTGGATAAATAAAAATGTGTGCATGAATCCTTTCCTGGGCTTTCAGAAGGTTAAATTATAATTGTAGATTACTTCTTTCCATTCATTGGGATGGGAGAGTGAAGGCTGTACCATATACAATACAAAAACAAAAACAAAATTAAAACAACCACAAACAAACAGACATTCCCTGCCTATGTCTTCTGCTTTTGTTACCTCGTATTTCTTTTGGTTTTAGGATGTAGGGTTTTCAACATCTGAGTGAGGCACAGGCATCAAGGTTTGTAGATAACCAGGCCCTTATTCTATTATATCAGCTTAAATCCCAAACATGAAAATCAGAAGTTAAAGAAATCTTAAAAGTATGTGCTCCTTTCACCTCTGAATCACCCCATCTTCCCTTCTTTCTTGTCTTTTGCCTTTCTCAAAAACAAAGGCAGCCAGGCAGACTCTCTTTCTTCCTTTTTAAAAAATACCTTATTCATTTATTCTTTAAATTCTTTTCTTTTAAAATTTTGAGTTTCAAATTATTTCCCTCTCTCACACCTCTCCCCTATCCACTATCCACTAATCTCCACTATTCCATTAAGAAGGCAAGCAACATGATACCATGAAATATGAAATCAAGCATCATATGAAATCAAGCAAGATCTATTTCCATATTAACCATATCACAAAAAAGCAAAAAAAAAAGTGAGAAAATTGTACTCTAATTTACACTCAGAGTTTATCAGTTCTCCCCTTGGATAGCATTTTTTTTTCATCATGAGTCCTTTGGAATTGTCTTGAATCATTGTATTTATTTATTTATTTACTTTTAAATTTAATTAATTAATTTATTTACTTTTAGTTTATAACATTCAGTTCCACAGTCCCTTGAGTTCCAAATTTTCTCCCCCTCTCTTTCCTCTGCCCTTCCTGCCCATGGCAGCATGCAATCTGATATAGGTTCCACAAATACCTTCACATTAAACATTAGTCAACTTATAAAGAAGGATTATAACCAATGGAATGAACAACAAGAAAGAAGGAACGAAACAAAACCAAAAAGAGAGAGAGAGCAAGTAGTTTGTTTCAATCTGCCTTCAGACTCCATAAATCTTTTGGATCATTGTATTTAGCGGAGTAGTGAAGTCTTTTACAGGAGATCATCATTGCAACGTTGCTGTTACTGTGTACAATGATCTTCTGTTTCTTCTTGCTTCACTTTGAATCAGTTTGTATTGATTTTGCTGTGTTTTCTGATCCCTCCACCATTTCTTATATCACAATAGTACTCCATTATAAACTTCTGATTTTCATGTTTGGGATTTAATCCATTATAATCACAATTTCTTCAGCCATTCTCCAATTGATGAGAAATCCCTCAATTTCCAATTCTTTGCCGCCATGTAAAGAGCTATAATTTTTTTTTTTTGGTATATGAGGGTCCTTTTCCTTTTTCAAATGATCTCTCTGAGGTACAGATCTAATAGTGATGCTGCTGGATCAAAGGGTATGCACAGTTTGGTTGCCCTTTGGGCATAGTTCCAGATTGTTTTACAGAATAGTTGCTCCAGTTCATATCTCCACCAAGAGTTTAGTAGTGTATGTATTTTCTCACATACCCTCTAGCATTCATCATTGCTTATATGTGTGAAGTAGGACCTCAGAGTTGTTTTAAATTTCATTTCTCTAATCAATGGTGATTTAGATTGTTTTATCTCTAAATTTTTAGCATTTTGTCATATGTGAATGCTTAGACAGCTTTTATTTCTTCTTCTGAAAACTACCTGTTTATAACCTTTGATCATTTTTTCAATTGGGGATTGGCACTTATTTTCATAAATTAGACTCAGTTCCCTATATATTTAAGAAATGAAACCTTTATCAGAGAAACATGCTGTAAAAATCTTGGAATTACCTCATCATCTAGGATACCTTTTAGCAATACATAATTTCCCTAATCTCGTTTAATTAGTTTTGTCTTTGCTTTTTCTTTATCTGAGATCATGATTGCTAAACCTGCCTTTTTCACTTCAGCTGAAGCATAATAGATTCAGCTCCAAGTTCTTATTTTAAGTCTCTGTGTCTCTCTTATAAACAATGCATTGTTGCATCTGGTTTTTAAGCCATTCTGCTATCTGCTTATGTTTTATGGGTGGGTTTATCCCATCAACATTCATAGTTGTGATTGCTTACTTTATATTTCCTTCCATCCTATTTTCTTTTGTTTTTCCTTCTCTCTCCCTTTTTATCCTATCCCTCCTCAAAAGTCTGTTTTGCTATTGACCACTGCCTTCTTTAATCTTCCCTCCCTTTTATTAACTCTCTTCCTTCTTTTATTCCCTTCCACTACTATTTCCCTATTGTTTGAGATAGATTTCTATACCCTACTGAGTATGCGTGTATGTATATATATATATATACATGCATATATGTATGGATATTCTTCCATTTTTGAACCAATGCTGATGAGTGAGGTTCAAGCATTGCTGCCACCTCCTCTGTTTTTTTTTTTTTGGCAATCATCCCAACATAATCAATTCATTCTTTTGCTCTCTGTCTTTGCAGACTCCTAACTACCCTAATAATGATAAAATTCTTGGTAGTTGTATATATTATCTTTTCATATAGGAATGTAAGCAGTTTAACTTTATTGAGTCTTTCATGTTTACCTTTTTATGCTTCTCTAAAGTATGTGTTTGAATGACAGATTTCCTTTTTAGCTCTGGTCTTTTCATTTGGAATGCTTGAAAGTCCTCTATTTCACTAAATATCTATTTCCCCTCTCCCCCCCCCCCAGATTTTATTTAGTTTTGCTGCTAAAGTTTTTCTTGGTTTTAATCTTAGCTCCCTTGCCTTCTGGAATATATTCTAAACCCTCCACTCCTTTAATTTGGGAAATGATGAATCTTGTGTGATCCTGAATGTACTTCATAATATTTGAATTCTTTCTTTCTGTCTGATTGTAAAATTTTCTCCTTGACTTGTGAACTGTAGATTTTGGTTATAAAATTCCTGGAAGTTTCATTTCAGGATTTCTTTCAGAAGGTGATTGGTGGATTATTTTAATTTCTACTTTAGCCTCTGGATCTAAGACAATGGAGCACTTTCCCCTGATAATTTCTAGAAAGATGTCTAAGCTCTTTTTTTAAATTGTGGATTTCAGGTAGTCCAATAATTCTTAAATTATCTCTTTTTGATCAGTTTTCCAGATCAGTTGTTTTGCTGATGAAATATTTCACATTTTTTTTCATTTTTGACATTGTCTTATTGCTTCTTGATTTCTAATGCAGTTATCAAATTCCACTTGCCAAATTCTAATTTTTTAAGGAATTATTTTCTTCAGTGAGTTTTTGTACTCCCTTTTCCGTTTGATTTATGCTGTTTTATAGTTCTTTTTTTTTTACTGAATTTTTGTTCTTTTTTATCATTAGGCTAATTTTTTAAAGGTATTATATTCTTTAGTTTGCTTTTAAAAATGTTTTTAAACCAAGTTGTTCGCTTTTCATAATTTTATTACATCACTCATTTCCCCCCCCCCTCACCACTCACCCCAGTTTTTCCTTTACCACTTATCTTTTTCTTTCATACTTTCAGGAATTCCTGTTGGCCTTTTCTCTTTTAAACTTTGTTTATAGTTATTTTCACATTGTCTTCTGAGTTTGTGTCTTGGTCTTCTCTGGCACTGCACTATAGTAGCTTTTCATGG
>CM053601.1:72596991-72605646 GCA_028646575.1 Pseudocheirus occidentalis | reverse complement strand
TTTCTTTCTTTCTGTCACCAGGGGACCATATCCAGCATTAGTAAAGATAATTGGCAAAAATCCATTATCTGACATCTTTGTCAATTATCTGAAGGATGTCAGTATAACTGGAGCGTCAACCAATTCAAACAGTCAATCAAGTAATTGACAACAATCTTTCAACTGGTCATCTCATTGATTTCCTAGATTCTTTCTTTAAAATTGATTATTCAGTAGCCTTCAGAGAGATATGACCTGAGGCTATCCATTATATATCTTTCTTCCTCCAGAAATGAAAAGTTCTGCAGCCCATTTCTGTCTCTGTCCAGTAATCAAGTGACCCATTTTGAACTTCGGTTGTTAAGAGTGACATTGTACCCAGGACTAGACTAGACAGGTGTAAAGTTCTGTTCTATTCCCTGATCAGGCCACGTTGGGGGAAATTGTGACCATTTCTGGGCCCCACATTTTAGGAATGACACTGAAACTGAATGATGTACAGAAAAAGACACAAAGGGAATTGGGAGCATACTGTCTGAGGATCTGTCTAAGGGAATGGGACTATTTAGCCTTAAGAAGAAAGGACGTAGATAGGATGGTTGTCATTCAGTATTTAAGGGATCATCACATAGGAGGATTAGATTTGTTATATGTATCTATAGAGGACAAAAGTAAGAACAATGGAGTGGGTAGGAGTGGGGGTGCTGGAGATGGTTAAGCAATTTTAGAATTCTGTTAAGGAAAACTTAACAATGAGAGCTGTCCAAAAGAACAGCAGACTCTGTCTGGAGGTGGTGAGATTTCCCTTCACTGGAGGTTCTCTACCTTGGATAAGCATGTCTCAGGTATGTTGTAGAGAGCATTCCTGTTCAGTTTGGAGTTAGATTAGGTGGCATATGAAGTCTGTTTCTACTCTAAGAATTTGTGATTCTAGTAAGCTTTGCAAACCAGATGATAACATATAAATGTGAGCTATTGTTATCAAATGAGACAAGATTAGGGTAAGAAATGTCCACAATGGTAAAGAGTCTATCTCATTCTTCTTTGTATTTATCCACTTAGGTCTACCCTACCCTGGAGTCTAACATGAAGGGGAAAGTGCATCCAGTAGAAGATGATCAATGATGTCAGAGGCCTTTGACAAGTCCATTTTTCTAAGTCTTGCCTTGAGAGTAGGCCATAGATTTTCAATGAGATTCAAATCAGGAAAGTTCCCAGGCTAGAAATGAACAATTGTTTGCTTTGAATTAGAGGAATATTAAAGGCTACTGAATAATCAATTTTAAAGAAAGAATCTGGGAAATCAATGAGATGATCAGTTGAAAGACTGTTGTCAATTACTTGATTGACTGTTTGAATTGGTTGACGCTCCAGTTATACTGACATCCTTCAGATAATTGACAAAGATGTCAGATAATGGATTTTTGCCAATTATCTTTACTAATGCTGGATATGGTCCCCTGGTGACAGAAAGAAAGAAAAAAAAAGAAAGGAAGAAAGAAAGAAAGAAAGAATAAATTGGCCACACATTGGTAGGTCACTGAGAACAAGTGATTTTTCTATAATATCATAATCAAAATTCAAGTCCTTTCTACAGTTACCTTTGAAATTTCTTTGTACAATTCAGATTAATTAAATTAATTGATAATACATCTCACAACTTTATGTATCTTTAAATGTTTAAAATATTCAATATGTCCCCAATTTTACGTTATCACTTGTTTTCAAGATTTAACATTGATTCCATGAGATTTTGACATGTTAAAAATTCTCTGTCATGAAACCATTCAGCATATTGGATATTTAGTGTATCTTTCAATCAACAAGTGTTTCTCAATTGTTTACTGTGTGTCAAATGACCTGATAACATACAGGGAATACAAAGAAAAGCGAAACCAAAACAAAACCCATGATCCGCATTTTCAAGTAGTTTGCATGCTAATGGGGGAGCCAACATGCCCACGCACATATCTATACACACACGTGTAATGGAGTGGGGCAATCCCAGAGAGAAAGTGCTAGTAGTTGGGGATGGAAGGAAGGCTGAAGAGAAAAGGCTTCTATCAGAAGGTGGGATTTAAACTGAGTCTTGAAGAAAGCCAGGGAAGCCAGGCAGAGGAGATGAAAAGAGAAAATGTTCTAAGCATGGAAGTCAGCTAGTGAAAATACCCAGCACTGGAGGATAAAATGGTGTTTGAAGAACACCAAGAAATCCATTGTTGCTGAATCAGAGAATACGTGGACAGAAGTTAAGTGTAGGAAGTCTGGGAAGGAAGGAAGTGTGCAGGTTGTGAAGAGATTTAAAATCAAATGGAAAATTTAATCTTGCAGGTGAGAGGGAACCATTGCTGTATGTGGGGTAGAAGGTGGCATAGTCAGTTCAGCATCAAGGTCTGATCAACACAGTGAATGAAGTGCTGGATCCAGAGTCAGGAAGACCCGAGTTTAAATTTTACCACAGATACCAGCTGTGTGATTGTGTGCAAATTACTTAAGCAAAGCCTGCCTCAGTTTTCTCATCTGTAGAATAGGAATAATAATGGTATCTATACTCCAGGTCACTGTGAGGATAAAATGAAGTATTACTTGTAAACTGTTTCACAAACTTTAAAGTGCCATACAAATGCTAGCCAGTAACTATTGTTAAATCTGGAATTCAGATGGATCATTTTGGTAGTTGAAAGGATGATGGACTAGAGCGGGAAGATACTGGAGGCAGGGGAACTAACAGAAGGTTTTTGAAGTAGTACAGTGATGAGTTGCACCATGGTGATGGCTATGTGCATGGAGGAAAGGGGACATAGACGAGGGAAGTAAATGAGCACTTGTATACGGTGCTTCTTTCTTTTGCAAATATTAACTTACTTAACCCTCCCTGTGAAGTAGGTGCTATTATTATCCCTATTTGATAGCTGAGGGAGCTTCTCAAACAAAAGTTAAGCAACTTAACCCAAGATGATGTAGCTTGTCGGTGTCTGAGACCGGATTTGAGCTCAGGTCTCCATGACTGCAGGCCTAGTGCTTTATTCACGAGTGCCACCCGCTATTCATATACAAGAGGTGCCATGAAGGTAGAAATGGCAAGTCTTGGCAACAGACTGGTTACATAGAGTGAGTGTGAGAGAAGAGCCCACGATGACCCTCAGGTTGAGAGCTTGAGTAATTGGGAGGATGGTGGTTTCTTCCTACAGTAATAGAAAAGTGGAGAAGAGGATTTTTGGGGGAAGATAATGAGTTTTGTTTTGGACATGTTGAGTTTCAAATGTCTACTGGATGTTCATTTTGCAATGTCTGAAAGGTGGTTGGAGATGTGAGACTGAAAGGCAGCAGAGAGGTTGGGGCAGTATAGGTAGATCTGAGAATTATTAGCATAGATATAGAGTTTGAGACACCTGCAAGACATCCCGTTCAAGATGTTCAGGAACCATATGGTGATGTGAGACTGGGGCTCATGACAGAGGTCAGGGTTGGGCTTATAGCTCTGGGAATTATGACTATAGAAATAATAACGAAGCCCATGGGACTTGACAAGACAGTATATAAATGAGAGAAGGACTAGAATAGAGCCTTGTGGGACCTCCACAGTTAGTGAATGTACCTTGGATGAAGAGCTAGTGGGACAGCCTGAGCAGTGAACAGACAGGTGGGCTGAGCAACCAAAAAGAACAGCACAATGAAAAACATGAAGGGGAAAGTGCATCCAGTAGAAGATGATCAACGATGTCAAAGGCCTTTGACAAGTCCATTTTTCTAAGTCCTGCCTTGAGAGTAGGCCGTAGATTTTCAATGAGATTCAAATCAGGAAAGTTCCCAGGCTAGAAATGAACAATTGTTTGCTTTGAAATAGAGGAATATTAAAGGAATGCTGATGCACTTCATTTTGGGGGTTGAAGATATTTAATTATCTCTAATTTTGGGGTTGTTGAACTTGGAAAATAGATATAGTTTTAGAGAAAACAGCTATCTTTATGTATTATTATTATTTTAGAATTTCAGTCTTTTGATAGATTCTGAAATGATATTTACTACTGTGATATAATAGATATTCAGCAAAATTGAAATGCTCAGTGAAATAGGTCTGTCCCTCAGTGACGACCAATGAGCACAAAGAAACCAATCCGAAGTTTCACACATAGATTTTGATTACCATTCTGCAAGCAGTTAGGATGTTATTTTCTGAGCAGTAGAGCAATTAATGGCTAGAACTGCAGGAAGTATTTAATTGAGTATTGATTTAAGGCCAAGCTGTTGTTTGGCTGAGGCATCACATTATAATTAATGGACCTTATCTAGAGCTTAATTTTTCTGTACTCTACCTGATTCTTAAGCAATGTCCTGAATAGCAGCCCTCAAATAATCATGGGAGGGAGGCTTGAACTTTGAACATTACTTTTTCAGGTCTTTGGGTCATTTAAAACATGAGTGATTCTAGAGAAATAGGAACTAGAGAGTGGATCAAAACTTTAGCTACTTTGAACCATCTTTGAACCTATCTTCATGCACATATCAGCATTGCTTTGTTTTGTCCTTTTTTTACAAGTCAAACAACAGTATCTTTGAAAGATGATTTAATTTTGGTGCCTAGGAAGCATTATGGAATCTCTTCCATTGATTATTGGTGAGAAGGGGGGATGTTTGTATCTTTTTGAAGAATGGCATAATGGGATCTTGCTTGAAAGCAAGAAATTGGACAAAGTTCAGTTTCAAGGTGTAAAACTAATTTGTATTAACATTGTTTATATTTTTTAATTTATTTTTCTGTTTACATGATGTTTCCTCCCATAATAATTTAAGCCCCTTGGAAGCAATGATTGTTTCTTCTCCCCTCCACTACCCTGCTTCCCCTCCCTCTCCCCTCCACTTAAATATCTCCAGTGCTGAGTGCAATACTTGGTACATACAGTACAACTGATGGTCTCTCTACACTTATGAATCTTATTTTTTCATTAGAGTGTATCTGTGTACAATCAGCCAGACTAAACATTGGGCATGGGATATGTTATTTAACCTCAAGGACTGATAAGCAGGCATAGAATAATGATAGTTTACAAATGCATAGGGCTTTGTTGCTTACAAAATTCTTTACATACATATTGGTGGTATATATACCACCCTGGGAGTCAAGTAGTATGAGTTTTATTATGTTCTTTTTATAAATGAAAATACTTTTTGAAATCTCATAATTCATAAATGTTGAAGAAAGGTTCAAACCCAGATTCTTTGACTCAAAGTCTGGCACTCTTTCCACTAGACCTTTAAAGGGGACAGTGTATGACCTTAGATAAGTGGCTTCTCTTTTCTGGACTTGTTTTCTCCTTTATGAAATGATAAGATTTGACTAACTGGTCTCTGAGAGTCTTTCTAGCTTAGACAATCTATGATTCTGACTCCTAACTCATTTCCTTTGAAATGCACTACCTGGCAGGGGTCTTGTTTGCCTTGATTTCCCAGTGGAGGAGACAGAGAAATAGAGGAAGAATGGAAGGAGAAAAGATTGATTGTCACTGATTGAAGGGGACAGAAAAGAACCAGAATACTGTACTACTTGTGGACTGGGAATCAGAAGTCCTGTCTGTCGGCCCAGCCCTGTCACTAATTTACTGTGTGACTTTGGACACCATATTCTTCCCCATGGTCCTGTACTTCCAGTCTTCTGCTAAGTGATGGGTTTGCTAGATCTCTTCTAGTTTTAATAAATAATGGTGGTATGATTGTGCTATACAAATGAACAAAAGAATATTAAAAAAGTATTAGTCTGATATAGTTTACAAGAGTGAGGGATCACTCTGAACTGGGTTAAACAAAGTTTTATAAAGGAAGTAGGTAGAAAGTGAGATGAACCTTAAAGAATTTATAAGATTTGAACCATTAGATGGAAAAGGATTTCTGGGAGGGTGAGGAGAGTGTTGTTAGAAGAGCTATGAGAAATTTGATGCTAAAGTTGAAGGAAAAGAGTAATTATTCATGTAATAGTGGACAATGAGGCTAAAAAGGTAATATTGCTTATTTGGCATTTCAAACGAGGCATCCCAAACTAAACATGCCCCAAATAGAACCCATTATCTTTCCCAAATAAGCCCTCCCTTCTTCCAAACTTCATTGTTATAGCTGAGGACACTGCCACCCAGGCCTCTAGTTTCCCAGTGTTAACCTTGGCACCTCATTCTCCCTCATGTCAGTTATCCAATCACTTGTCAAATCCTGTCATCTCCACAACATCTCTCCCCTTCTCTTCAGTTACAGAGTCATCTCCCAAGCTCAGATTTTCATTATCTCTTGCCTGTGTAATTTCAATAGCTCCTTAATAGACCTCTCTGCCCCAAGGCTCTTCCTGCACTAATCCATGTGGTTTACCAAATGTGCAGATCAGACCATTGACCCCTTGCCGCCAACAAAATGAGCTCCAATGACTCCTTATTACATCGAGGATCACATAGAAGCTCCTGTTTAGCATTTAAAGCAATTCATAACCTGGATCCTTTCTAGTCTTCTTTTACATTATTCCTCTCCATGCTACAATCCTTTCCAATGGGCCCATTTGCTATTCCCTATAAATGACACTCTCCCTCATATCTCTGTGCCTATATATTGACTTTAGGAATCCTGGTTTCTTTTGAGATTCAGGTCATGTACTACCTTTTGCAGGAGGCTTTTGCTGATTTCCACAGATGGTAGTGCATTTCCTTCTAAAGTTATACTAGTTTGGGATGGCTGAGTGGCACAGAAAGAGCATGGCCCTGGAGTCAGGAGGACCTGAGCTCATATGCGGCCTCAGACACTTAACATTTACTAGCCTTGTGACCTTGGGCAAGTCACTTAACCCCAATGGCCCTGCATTCCCCCTCTAAAAAGCAAAAATAAATAAATAAAATTGTACTACTTTTTAATGTTCATTGAATATTATATATATTATTTGTGTTTTGTTTTTGTATCCTTAGTGCTTAACACAATGCCTGACATATAAGTAGGAAGTGCTTAATAAAGCCTTGGTACCTGACTGATTGAGGTGACAGCTTTATAATCTCCTGTTTTATCCTTCCTACCTTAGAGAACCATCACAACATAATGGAAAAAATTCTTGGTTGGGAGAAAATGGATTCTTTCCCAACTCTGCCATTTAATACTCCTTCAATAATGAGCCACTTAACTTATGTGGTCCTCGGTTTTCTTATCTATAAAATGAGGGGGTTGACATAGATCAGTGGTGTGAAACTCAAATTCAGAGGTCACCAAACTGTACATGATGATTCCTGCGAGCGATTTATTGACTTTGAAAATGATATAATAACATTATTTATGTTCTATTGTATTTTTATTTATTTGGTTAAATGTTTCCCAATTACATTTTAAGCTGGTTTTTCCAGGAGTGTTGCTGGCCGTATGTTTGACACATCAGATCTAGGTTATTGTCACTGGTACTTTCCAACTATGTATCACTGCTCCTTTGATTTTCCCTTGTCTTCCTTTTTCATGCTGACTTTTATTTAATTCATCCCATATGCATGATTTGATCCAATCATATTTTGCTTTACAAAAGAAATACAATCATTTATAGTAATTTGAATTTTTGTTACCCGCTTCTTTCCTGCATATTCAAATATTTTAAATTTGCTTTTATAAAGACTTAATTTCAATCTTAATGCACATTAACTTAACAATGGACATGCAAATATAAAAGAAATATTAATTTTTCAATCTAATCTTAGTATTTATCCCAGGAGAACATACTGTTTACTTCTGGCATGTGGAGACCTGAGAATTTGATGTAATTTCTCCTGTTATTTTTAGTTAGATAACTGGCCCTTAGTTTCTGAAGTGCCCAGAAGCTCCTGTGTCAGTTCTACAAAATGTCAAAGCATTTGGAAACAATAAAGGAATATTTGACACAAAGGTTTAGACAGAATCCTAAAATTCTGACAATATTCCATGGCCCCATTCCAAATGAGGCTGCCCTTGGGTGAAGACGTTAGATGCAGCTTATTGAGTTTCCTATAATTTTTCCTAAATATTTAAAATCAGGATGGGGAAGGAAAACAGGGAAGAATTGTGGGAGTACCTTCCAGGCTGTCTGTTCCAGGCTCCTTCATTTTATAGATGAATAAAGTAACACCCAGATAACTTAAAGGACATGATCAAAGACACATAAGTGGCAGAATTAGTATTAAAACTCAAATACTCTAGAGGTTAATCCAGTGGGATTTTTAACCATTGAACTATGCTGGCCAAAGCAGACACCTCTTATTAGGTTAGTGACATTTTAGTAATGTTCGTGTAAATATTTTCATTTGGCACTAAGCACTAAAAAGTTTCTACATTTTAATCAGAGGTTGTGTATTGGGGAGAGATGTACCAATAAAAGGCATCTGAGGAGAGCTGGAAATGATGACATCAATTCCTGGTGCTGCTCATTTGATCCTGGACAAAGCACTTAACCTCATCTGTAAATTGGGGCCAAGAACGCTTACGCTAAATCAAAGCACGGCATAGTGAGAGAGCTGGACTTTGATTCCTAGAATTTGGGTTTAAATTCTGCTTCAGAAACAAATGAGCTTTGTGATCCTGGGCAAATCATTTAATTGCTTTGCCTTAGTTTATTTCTTTGTAGAAAGGAGACACTAATATGTATAGTGCTGCCTTCCTCCAAGGGTTATCTTGAGTTCCAAATGAGAGGATGTA
>CM053601.1:72586991-72591991 GCA_028646575.1 Pseudocheirus occidentalis | reverse complement strand
ATCTTTAGATTGATTTCCTTTTTCATTATCATCATCATCATCATCATCATTCACCTTTGTTTTTTTATGCATTTATAAATATTATTGTTAGAACTCCACTAGGCTCTTTACCAGACTGGTAAGAGACACCATGGCACAAATATGTTAAGAAGTCAAGTTCTGAGTGAATAGAGCACCAGCTCTGGAGTCAGGAGGACCTGAGTTCAAATCTGGTCTCAGACATTTAACAAACAAACACACACACACACAAAAACTAGCTGTGTGACCTTGGGCAAGTCACTTAATCCCAATTGCCCTACCTTCCCCCTTCCAAAAAAAAAGCCTAAAAAAAGGAAAGAATTCAAGCTCTGGAATGACCTGATAAGAACAGTGAGCTGCTTATACAAACAGCAGCATTTTAGGATGAAGACACTGGTATAGTACTACAGAAAATTTTCTCCTTTTATTTTTCTGCACATTTGAACTGATAGGGTCCCACAGCATGTGAATTCTTGTCAGTACCATTTGCTGAACCATCTTTGATTTCCGCACAACAAGCACAGGAAAGCAAAAGTGTGAGCAAATTTCTTGCTTGAAAAATGAAATAGAATGGGTTCCAAACATCCAGCATTAGCTACAACACAGAGTCACACTGCTCCCCGCCCCATCCCCAAGTTTCCTGTTGCTACTGGAACAAAATACAAAATCCTAGCCTTCCTCTAGAGTCCTCTATCATCCACCCCTTCCATTTTCCTCATTTTTTCCCTGTTAGTCTTTTCCTTCTCTGTTCCAGTCAAACCTTATTGCTAGTTCCTCATACTAGGGATACCATCTTCTGCCATTATGCATTTGCTCTAGTGGCTCCCCATGTCTGGCATGTGCTCCTTCTTCACTATCATCTCCTAGAATCCTCATTTTCCTTCAAAGAATAGCTCAAAAGGTACACAAGACAGGTGCTCTTAGCTTGAAGTACATGGAACCCCAAGAGAAGGTGTAGGTGTTTTTAGCTCAAAGTACATGGAACCCCAAGGGAAGGTGTTTGGATAGATATTTCAGGGGATCTTTGATCTTGGGTGGGAAAATATATCTTCATTTTACTAAACTATGGTTTCATTTATGAACTTACATACTTTCTTTTATGTATTTAAAATATTTTTCATAAATTGAATATACAGGTTTTTTCAAGACTGCAAAAGGGGTCCATGATAAAAAAATGACTAACCCCTGACCTAAGGCCTCTAAATATTAATGTGCTTCCCCCTAAATTACTTTGTATATACTTTGTGTTTATAACTGCCTCAATAGATGGCTATACTCTTTCACTTCTAAACCTGTATTTTGAATAGAAAGTATCAGAGTTAGAGAACTGACTGGCATCTAGAGATTTGAATTTCAGAAAGACATTTATTTTCCTTTCAGCTTTAAGAGCTTAAAAGTATTGAGTCATGTTCTGGAGTCTTTAAAGAGTTACACACAATCTTTAAGAGATAGGCAAAGAGGAAGGAAGGAGACCTCAAAAACTGAGCAACAGCAGCAGCAGAGGAGTCAACCTTCCCAGCTTTCCCAGATTTAGGGTGTAATGAGCTGAGCCAGGTGGAACTGGTTACACAAAAGCAAGAGGCAAAGGGGGAATGCAAAAGCTGTGGCACAGAAGGGCTAGAGCAAAGGAGGCTGCCATCTTGGCATAAAAGATTTGAGAATAGAGCCACTGGTTTTACCTAATTCCTTTTTAAAAATAATCTTTTTGGAAGGAGGAAGGCAGTGCAGTTGGGGTTAAGTGACTTGCCCAAGGTCACACACCTAGTATTAAGTGTCTGAACTCCTGACTCCAGGGCCAGTGCTGTATTCACTGAGCCACTTAGCTGTCCCTTACCTAACTCTTTAAGGACTGAAGGAAGAACCAACAAAAGATCTGCTTTTCCCCTAATTTCCTCTCTTCATTCTGATCCATTAACAAATAAGGTAGCATTTTCTCTCTGGTTCTTTACATGTTTCCAGTAAGAAGAATTTTGCCTCAGCTATAAAAAGACAAGGTATTAGCTAGAGGTAAAGATAAATTGAAATAAAGGCAGAGACACAGGTCTCTACTAAGGAAATTTCCTAACTAGGGGCTATGAGCTATGGTTATTTTACTCCTAACTTTTCATTGAATATAAACTCAATCAAGCAGCTGAGGAGAAAATCACATGGACCCAAGGAGACATTATATTGCTCAAAGACTAAAAAGTTGGTTAATTGCTGTAACGGGAAGATGCTGATAAAATATCCAGAAAGAAGAAAAGAAAAGGAGTGATGATGAGGATGCAGTCAACTGCCCCTTCCAAAGCAACACCCATTATACTATGAGCCTGTGTTGTACCAGCCGGCAAGTGGAAAGGTCCTCGAAGGTAGAAGTTATTTCAGTTTTTGTCTCTGTAGACCTCTTGTCTTGCACTTAAGTACTTAACAAGTGTTTGTTGAATTGCATCAAACATGGACACTCTTAATTTTCACCTAGTGCACAGATGCTCTTTCAAAGATTTTTATCCCTCCTCAGACCTCTCATGGCTTCCCCTCCCCACCCAGCCCTACTCTCAGCTTAGAACTTTGCCTTATATTTTGCAGAAAAAATTGAAGCCATTTGCCATGAACTTCCTCCTTGCCCTTCCTAACTTTCTGCTTCTCATACCTTACTCCCTGACACATAACTCTTCATTCCATTGACATTGGCCTCCTCTTGTCTGTTCCATGAACAAGATGCTCTGTGTCTTGGCACCAGGTATTTTCTCTGGTTGTCCTTTATACCTGGAATGCCCTCCTTCTTCATATCTGTCTCCTTGTTTCCCTTTCATGTCAAATCCTATCTTTTATAGGAAGCTTTCAACAGCCCCTCTTGATCTCCATGCCTTCCCTCTATTAATTATTTCCTATTTATCACATATATAGCTTGCTTGCCTATTGTTTCCCTAATTAGATTGTGAGATTCTTGAGATCAAGGACTGTCTTTTGCTTCTTTTTCTAACCCCAATGCTTAGCACATAGTAGGTGTTTAACAAATGTTGTATTGATTGATATTTGAATCAAGGAACTCTCCATGCTCCTTGTGTAAGGGCGTTTTAATTGCTTATTCTCTGTATTTAACCAGATTTCTGAGGTAACCAGTTACCTTGAGCTAGGGGTGTTGCTGAGGATGGCCATTTGGATCCTATGGAGGGCAGAAGGAAGAGTTAATTAATGACTGGAAAGGACTCAAAGTATAACATTGAAAAGGTTCATTGTACTGTAAAACACAGGCCAAGAGGCAGGAAACCTGGGTTCTAACACAGTGATAGAAGGATAGTGCTTCATATTTTTTTATCTTTTTATTTTTATTTATTTATTTTATATTTTAATGTATACTTTTATTTGTATTCTTGTTTACATCATTCATTTCCATGAGATTTTTGAGTTACAAATTTTCTCCTATGTCTTTCATATGTCCATATGTCTTTCCCCTACACCAACCCCAAAAGAGCAATCCCACTGTAAAGCCCCTCCCCTGATCTGCTGTCTTTTGTACCCTTCCCCCAACACCCCTCTAACTTTCTGGTAGGGCAGCGAAGGTCTCCCTATCCAAGCCCCTGTATATCTTAATTCCTAGTTGCATGTATTGCAGAGCTTTAAATTCTAGATTCTTTCAGTTCCTCCCTTGTCACCCACCCCTACTGGAAGGACAAGCACTTCAATACAGGCTGTGCATGTGTAATTACACAGGACATTTTCACAGTGGACATATTGTGACAGTCTGATCATATGTCCTTCCTTCCTATCCTGCCCCCCCTTTTTCTGTTCTCTACCCTGTCCCTGACCCTTTACTGAAGTGTGTGCTTCCAGTAACCCTCCCCCAGACCCTGCCCTCCCCTCTGTTGTCCTGCCTCTCATCACCATGCCCCCCACTCTCCTGTGTGGCATGATACCCAGTTTAGAGTTTATGTCATTCCTTCCCTAAACCAAATTCAATGAGAGTAAATGAGAGTAAAGTTGTAACAGTTATCCCTTGCCTCTTCCGTACGGGATGATTAACCCCACTTTGTCTCTCCTTGTCTCCTATCAATCTAGTCCTCTCCCACCTCAGAATTTCACCTTTTAACGTATCATCCCTTTGTATTCAATTACTCCTATGCCCTCTATGTACACATATACACACATGCTCAGATATGTGTTAATATGCAGATATACCCACATATATAGATATATGTGTAAGTACACATACATACATACATACATACACACACACATATATACATTTGTATTCCCGTCACCTATTCTCATACTAAGAAAAGATTCATAAGTTACTATTATCATTTTTCCAAATTGGCATATAAATAGTTCAACTTTGATAAGTTCCTTATGATTTCTTTCCCATGTTTACCTTCTCATGCTTCTTGTGTTTGATTGTCAGATTTTTCTTTTCAGTTCTGGTTTTTTCAGCAAGAATGCTTGAAAGTTCTCCACCTCATTGAATGACCATATTTTTCCCTGGAACATTATACTCAATTTTTCTGGGTATATGATTCTTGGTTTTAATCCCAGCTCCCTTAATCTTCAAAATAACATATTCCAGGCACTTCAGTCCCTCAGTGTAGAAGCTGCCATATCCTGCATTATCCTAATAGTGCTTCCACAGTATTCAAATGGTTTTCTCTTGGAAGCCTGGGTATATCTCTGGGTATTCTGGAACCTGGCAATAATATTTCTACGAGTTTTCTTTTGGGGATCTTTTTGAAGAGGTGATCGGTGAATTCTTTCAAGTTCTGTTTTGCCCTCTGATTCTAAAACATCAGGGCAATTTTCTTTGAGGATTTCTTGAAGGATGCTTTCCAAGTTCTTTTTTTGGTCATGGGTTTCAGGTAGACCAATAATTTTCAAATTGTCTCTCCTGGATTTATTTTCCAGGTCAGTGGTTTTTTCAAGGAGATATTTCACACTGCTTTCTATTTTTTCATTTCTTTGTAACTGTTTAGTAGTATCTTGGTTTCTCATAAATTCATTAGCTTCTACTT
>CM053601.1:72541428-72586491 GCA_028646575.1 Pseudocheirus occidentalis | reverse complement strand
AGGGAAGGGAAGGGAAGGGGGAAGGGAAAGGAAGGGGGAAGGGAAGGGAAGGGGGAAGGGAAGGGAAGGGAAGGGAAGGGAACGGAAGGGAAGGGAAGGGGGAAGGGAAGGGAAGGGAAGGGAAGGGAAGGGGGAAGGGAAGGGAAGGGAATCATATTCTCCACTTTAAAAAATATAAATTCCATAGTGTTTGAGGTTTTCAGATGGCTTTTCTCAGAACAACCCATGAGGTAGATAATTAAACTGTTAGTATGCTCATCTCGAATATTAATCTTAGAGAATTTAAGTGACTTGTACTATTCACATAGCTAGAAAGTTTCAGAAAACTGCTATGAAGCAGTATAAATAACCTGAATCCAAGTCATTTAGTCTTTCTTTACCTTTCCAAGATTCCATTTCCTTATCTGTAAAATGAGCAAATGTATGTAATTTACCTTCATGGGTAGTTGTGCTGGAGAAATTAGCTAATGTGTAGAAAACACTCTGCAAACCATAAAAGTTCATTTAAATTTGAACTTTTTAATGTTAATCTTGAGAGTCAATGTGGTATATAGGACCTGAAGTCAAGAAGACCAAGGTCAAATACTCCCTCAGATGCTCCATTTTCATAGTTGTATGATGCTAAGTAATTCATTTAATCTCTGATCCTCAGCTTACTAATTTATAAAATAGAAATAAAGTAGTCCTTTCCTCTCCTGGGCTATTCCAATGATCAAATGAAATATGATATACAAAGGATTGTGTAAACCTTAATGTGCTGTATAAATATAACCTGTTATTGCTGATATTAAATCCTACTTTCCTCTAAATATGTGCATTTGTGATTGTCCTGATAAGGAAACTATTGTGATAATACTGCTCATACAGCTACCTATTAGAGAGGGGATACTTAGATTTCATCAATTGCAGGTCCTTCAAATGGGAGCAAAGAGTTTAACAGATCTTTTTGTCTCTTCAGACAACAGAAAGAAGGGGGTAGCAAAATTAGAACTGTTGAAAACATGCTTTCTACCTTAATGAAACACATTAACTTTGGCCATTTAGCTTTTGGCCACAATTGCACAAAAGTACTGTTAGTTGGAGACTTCAATATAACAACTTTCTCATGATACCATAGAACATTTATCCTAATTCACCAGGCCTAAATGTTTCTTTTGTCCTATTAGTCAATACTGTTTTCCCCCTAACTGCCAAAGTTACAAAATATTAAAGTGGATTCATGACATTAACATTCACCATGGGCACACAAATTATTTATGGACTGCTTATTATAGAGGAAGTTCTCTTAATAATCAAAGGCACAGCACACACAGCTTTCTAGAATAAATCAGGGCTTTCCCATATGCCATTATGGTTTTCTTCCTAATTCTTATTTTTTCATTTGCCAGTTTCAAGGTGATGCTGATGTCAGAATGGTGAAGAGAAAGAAATAAGCGTTGTACAAAGATGGGGGTGAGTATAGTGAAGCTGCCCTGAGAATTTCCTGCTCTGCTGTGTTTATTGACAGCACATGTCAGGAAGGAGGCACTTCCAGCTGGACCTGCAGAAGCAAGGATACTTAAGAGATGCTGACAGTGGGAACAGAGCTGATGCATTCTTGGAGAACCAGCTGTGATTTCCAAAGATTGAAGCTGGGAGAAAATTGATGAAGCATTTCATGTGTCTGTATGTCTCAAGAATCTTCAGTGATTCCCAACTAATTTTAGGACAAAATGCAGGTGTCTCAGACTTTCACATAATGCCATTACATCAGATTTCAGACTACTCTTCTATACTCATTTTGTGAGTTCTATTTTCTGGCTTATGTAATAGACTTGCTATTCCTGAATACTTCATTCCATCTCCTGCCCCTCTTTATTTCTCTAGGTTGTTCCCCACACTTTGGTTGAAGAGGTGAGAAGAGATTTCATCTCTGCTTTTCAGTATCCTTAGGTTTCTTCAATAACTAATCCAAGAGCCACTCTTTGTGAATTTTTTTTCCTAATTCCTAAATTCTCTTATATGTTATCTCTTAATATGCTATAGGTCCCCAAAGTGGCATTTAAAGTCCTTGGGGATTCAAACTATTTCATTTTGTTTTGTCTCTGTGTCATAGCAGACTATGCCTTTCAAATAACAAATAATACAAAAATACTTATAGAAATGAATGGAAAAATGACAATTCTTTCTGTAGGTCAATTAATTACTCAACAATCATATGTATAATTAAAAAGAAAAGCAAGGTACAAATAATATAGACTTGAAGTTTGATGTACAATCCTCTTTTTCTATTCTATTGTCTATAAAGAGCTGCTAATTACAACTAATGCTTGTTAAGTTCTGAATTTTAAAAGAAGGGAAATAAAAATAAGGAAAATAAGAAATTCTAACTATTATTCCATGCTGGGAAATAGTGATAAACATGAAAATATCCATATCCCAAATTAAAACTCATCATAGTTTATTTAATGGCTTAGGAATGAAATCACTGAATGTTCACTAGACATAAATAATGCTAGTTAAGAGTATCAGGGGATATTGTTTCATATGTAATTTCAAGGGTATATTGAAATCAACTCTAGCCTTGCTAGAGAGGGGATTATTAAATTGTTGGTGTGACCATTTACAACTTGGAAATTCACCAACACCACAAATCAGAGGTTTATAACTACTATTCATAGATATTGTAGATGAATGGTATCACATTCAAATGGGGGTGAGGAAGTAAACCATACATAAGGATCACTACTACCATATAATGACTTGGAAAACTGTATGTTAATACTATCTGACTCTATTATATTTTTATTTATTTTGTTAAACATTTCCTAATTCCATTTTTGGGGAGCATTCTGGAAAGTTGCAGTCTGAATGTAGCACACATGTTTGAAATCTATGTTGTGGATGTTATCAAAGCATTGGACTTGTGCCTTCTGAGCTCCCTTTGAATTCTGAGATTGTGCAGTTCAGTGATTCTAAACTGTGCAAGGTTAAGCATAAGTACTCAGCCAAAATTCAAATGCAATTTTGTTGTCACATTTTTTTTTAATCTGGATATGTGATTTCAATGGGGTAGAAAATTCCTGGTGTGGAAACTACATCTACATCTACTCTGCAGATGCAATTTGTCAGTAATTTGTAGACTTAGACTCTGGGCCACTGAGAAGTTAAGGAACTTTCCAGAATCAAAATAACAATGTGTCAGAGGCAGGGAAGTCAGCCTTGTTGAAGGAAGGCCCCAAGTCAACCCAATTCAAGGCCAGTTCTTTATTAACTACATGATTATGCCTGTAAGTCTAGAGATTTTAATTTTTATTATTTAGAAACTTTTTACCAGTCAAATATTTTATGTGTTTCTCACACACTTGATTATTTAAATTTCCTTTTTATGAACCTGCCTATAGGATGTAGGGATGTAGTGGTAAACAGAAAGCATTATCTGGAAGCATGACTGTTTTAATGCACTCAGGGAGAGCTGAGTTTGGTAAATCCAAGCTTCCTCTTGATTCAGTTTTTTTCCTCAGAGACTCAACAGGATTTAATCATGCATTTTCAAATCCAATCTGTTATAATGCAGGTGGGAGTCATGTAATAATTATATCCATCTGAATGAAAATTCCACAACAACAAAACTTCACAGCACATCAGAAAAAGCCTCTGCATTCCACTTGAGTTCTTCAGAGCAACATTTAATTAAAACAAAAGAAAAGGGCCATTTTTTAAAAACCCTCTGTATGACATTTCCCCAAAATGACCAGTGATCTAAATGACCTTTTAATAGGTACAGTTAAAGGCACTAGATATTACAACAAACACTGAAACTTTGAAATAAAATATAAGGAAACAAAATGAGTCAAGAGTCAGCTAAAACCATGATGCCACTAACAAATCATTTTCTGAAATGATCATTCTGGAATAAAATGGAACAGGAAGAATTGAACTTGTTGGTATTTATATAGCATCATTTTTGAGAAATGTTTCTCTACAATTATTTTGATCAATCTCAAAAAAAGTAAAATGTTTTAGAAAAGTATGTTTTGGGCAGATATTTTCTATTTTGCATTATTTCCATATCCATTTCATTGGAAAAATTTCAGTCTTCTATAATGGCATCGTACCAATTCAACATCTAGGTAAAACAAACAGAAACATCCTAAGGAAACAGTATGTGAGTTATTGAACATTTATGTTATCTCTTAGAGACGACCACTTCTTCATCATTACTTTTTTTTTTTGCTTTTTTGGAGGGCAGTTGGGGTTAAGTGACTTGCCCAAGGTCACACGGCTAGTTTTTTGTGTTAAGTGTCTGAGGCCGGATTTGAACTCAGGTACTCCTGACTCCAGGGCCGGTGCTCTATTCACTGCACCACCTAGCCGCCCCCATCATTACTTCTTTATTTTTTCCCAATGTACTCTGTTGCTTGCCCTGGTGAAAAAGAGAAAGTCTTCTTAGTTCAAAGAACAAGAACTTTTGAAAACTGACCTTACATGAGTACCTCAAAGTCACTCAGTAAATGATCATTGGACAAGGTCAATATCCTTTCCATGCTGTAGTGCCAAAGCATTTCCAATTTGTTAATACACACACACACACACACACACACACACACACACACACACACTCTAGACTTCATATAAATAGCCCGCATTTCTGCCACATTCTGAAAAAAAATACATTAAGGTGAAAAAGGTTTATCCCTATTGGAACTTATTTACCATGTTTCTCCTTACTCGTACAGCCTCCTATGAAAGATAATCATTTTTCCCTTGTTAGTTTAATTTTTCTTACTAAGTATAACTAATAAGTGGACATTAGGTAATGGCACTGTGGTTTCAGTTTTGGGAGAACAGACTAACAAACCAAAACTGCCTTGGTTATGATGTGTCATGTGTGGTAGATGTTTAATAGGTATGTGATGAGTTAAAATGTTGCTTTGATAATTCAGTGATCTGTGTTCTCAACAATATGAGTCTTCCTTTAACTGGCACAGATGACAATCCACCCATACAGGCCCATACTCTATGACCTTTGTCCATGCTAGGGGCCTTCTTCAAGATCTATGTAAACTGTATGAATGCCAGAGATCGGGCAGGCTATCCTTTATTCCTGCAAACTTTATACATACAAACTTTCCCCCCTCATCACATATCTCTCTGATGATATATTTCTTGTAACTACTATACAACTCCTTGTCTATTATGTGTCACCGATTTTTCTTGCAGCTCTCTGTTGCACTTTGAGTGACCTTCAACCTCAATCTTCAAAGTCTGTGTTATTTCATAATCCCACAGCCTTTCAGTATCACAGGAAGAAAATACACATTTAAAAGGTGAATCTTTCTTCCTGGGTCAATATTATGGTCATTTTTTAAAATTGTACTGTCAGGTGGCTAGGTAGTGCAGTGAATAGACCACTGGCTCTGGAGTCAGGAGGACCTGAGTTCAAATTCCACCTCTGACACGTGATGCGGTAGCCATGTGACCATGGGCAAGTCACTAAGGCCAACTGCCCTGCCTTTCCCCTCCAAAAAGAAAGCAAGCAAGAAAGCAAGGAAGCAAGAAAGCAAGGAAGGAAGGAAGGAAGGAAGAAAGAAAGAAAGAAAGAAAGAAAGAAAGAAAGAAAGAAAGAAAGAAAGAAAGAAAGAAAGAAAGAAAGAAAGAAAGGAAGGAAGGAAGGAAGGAAGGAAGGAAGGAAGAAAGGAAGGAAGGAAGAAAGAAAGAAAGGAAGAAAGAAGCCCCATCCCTATCCCTCCAAAAAAAAAAATCCAGCCAGTGAATGAAAGAAAAATTTAAAAAGACACTCAGTGCTTTCTAAGCAAAAGTCAGTCATTGACATAATTTTATACCCATATTTTTTTCTTTTTATGGATTTGATTGACATATAATTTGAAAGGGATAAGTAATAGTCATCTTTTGCAAAGCACTTTGGGTCTTTAGTTTCCACTTGTTTGTGCAAACTCCTATATATCTTTTCAATTAATATGGGTCATAACCCCACATAGGGGGAAAAGTGAGTCCCAAAGGTTGAGATGATTTGAGGAGCTATTTACTTTTTGAAATAAATTACCATGTGATGTCACCAAGAGGCTGTAAATCAGTTATATGAGCATGCCTGTATTCGGACTTAGGAGCACTCCAATAAAAGATGTCCATTTGTATCAATAGATAGATAGATAGATAGATAGATAGATAGATAGATAGATAGATAGATAGATAGACAGATGACAGATAGATAGACAGATGACAGGTAGACTAATGTATAGATAGACAGACAGACAGATACACACTTTAACAGAACACACACACACACACACACACACACATTTAGGAAAGGGGAGGGGAGACAACTAATGAGCCATGGTCCAGCAAGACATCTGTGCTCTTTTCTCTGTTTGGATTTTTCCATTGTCAAACTGATTAATGGAATGCCTTTAAGTTTATCTCCTTTCAGATATCTTATATCTCAACAAGTCTATTTCATGTTCTTGCCACCAACATTTCCAGTAGATTTCTTCCAACATGTCAGAATGACAGATATGTTTCAGCAGCCAACCTCATAGAGAGCTCATTATTGTTTTAAACTGGTACACTCACCCTGGAGGGCCCCTACCAAGAGGGACTCTAGGGCTTTGGGTCATTTCCAAACCAGTTTTGAGTAAAGGTATAACTTCTATTCTGGAAAAAAAAAGTTGAGTTCATAGGTCAAGGTCACATACTGACTTTTGTATAGGTGAAGGTCACAGTTGGACAACTAGGGAATAAAGATAGGCATAATAAACACAATGATATTGCTACATCACTTTGCTAATTGATGTATGGCTATCTGTGAATTTGGCTATGCTATTTCTTTACAAATCATGAGAATAGCAATAGTCAAAATTATTTGCTATAGAAAATGACAGTACTTTTGTTAGCTTATTGGAATTCTTATAATGAAAAGCTTGGATGCAATAAAATCGTCTGAATTTAATCCAGGACCTTAAGCTGTTTCACGTTAAATCCCACAGAGCAGTAATATAATACAAATATGCTTACGTCATTTCCCCCCTCTAGACAATAGTCTAGACCAAAAGCGTCATCGCCTATCACATTCTTGACAATCAGGGAAAATATTGGGGGGTTGGGAGGGATGGAGATGTGTGTGTGTGTGTATGTGTATGCACTCAAAATTCAACAGACAGAAGAAAGAAGCACATCCGGCTTCTGTTTGTCACAATTCTTCTCATTGTTCCCCTGCTTGACTTTTCATGCTGCTGAAAATGCTCTCAATTGAGCAAGCCCTCAGAGCAAAAGCTAGACTAGTTCTTCAGCACGTCTGATAAAAATGTCATTATGTAATATTCGATATCTGGTCCATTTTTAAAGCCATTTTTAGTTCTGAGATTTACACACACACACACACACGCACACACACATATCTATAGTAGGTATCTGTGTAGATGGATGGACGGATGAATATGTGTGTATATTTGAAAACTACGTCTTAGGTGTATTAAGTATGTGCTGAATATAACCCAGGCAGTAGTAGATGCCAGCAATGGATAGAATACCAGGCCTTAAGTCTGGAAGAATCATCTTCATGAGTACAAATCTGGCCTCAGACACTTACTAGTTATGGGACCCTGGGCAAGCAAGTTGCTTAACCCAGTTTAACTCAGAACTTTTTGCCTCAGTTTCTCATCCATAAAATAAGTTGGAGAAGGAAATGGCAAACAATTCCAGCGTCTTTGCCAAGAAAACCTCAAATGAGATCAGGAAGAGTCAAACACAATTGAAATGAGTGAAAAGCAACAAATAAAAACTATAACCCCCATTGGTTTCCATGTAAGCCTAAAATGATATTTTTATTCTTTTCTGACTTTTCCAGTTGGTCAACAAAGGCACAGCTGAAGTAAAATAATGCGATATGACTAATAACCAAATTACTTAGATTATGTCGAAGAATTTAGACAAATTTCTAAAAGTCTCAAGTTAGAGAAATTAGTCTTTTTTTTGAAATACTGAAACAAGAGGAGACAGGAAAATGGAACATATGATAAGTCAGAAAGAAAGGGTATAGAAAGAATATAAAGACATTGTTCTGGGATATGAATGAGTAATTATCAATAAAACTCAGGGCAGTTCCATTTTGAACTTTCTCTGGGTCTGAAGAGGAAAAGAGAAAAGGCCTTGAGTCAGGTGAGATATATGGAAAAATACTGTTGCTGACATTCTCTATCACAGGCAAGTTGCATGACCTACCTGGGCCTCGGTTTTCTCATATGGTCTTTTTTTTCAGTCACACATGAAATGACAAAGAATATCTTTCTTTGACCTATGTGTAAAACATTATATATATGTAATGGATATATGTACACAGACACACATGTCTATTATATATATATATATATACACTGTATGTATTCACATGTATATTATATATACACACACTGTATGTATGTATTTACATATATACTGTATATATAGGGAACATATATGTGTGTAAATATATATGACTGGTATATATGCATGTATTCACATATATATGTTTATGTATGTTAGTATGTTACTTTTACATTAAATTCATTTATTTTGTTTCTATATAATTGCTATATGCATCTACATATATACATGTATGTATATTTTATTTATGCATATATAATAAAATATGCATATTGCGTATATAATTATTATGAATTTTTTTATTTTACATAAGAGGTTCTTCACCTTCAGCAGATCCACAAAACCACTTAATCTACTGTGGTTAACCAGTGTTTAGATACAAAATAAAATTTTACCAGGATACTGTTTCAAAAATCTAGTTCAGAGATTTATTTCTCATCTGTTATCATGGATCATGGAATCAGATTTAGAGCTGAAAGGAACTTTAGTCACCACTGACTTGCACCCATCCCACTTTTTTAAAGAAAAAACTTTAAAGAAAAGACAGAGTGAAAGAGGTAGTATTTGAACCCACACCTTCTTTAAGTCCAATATCCCAGCATCCATACCACACTTGAAAGAGGAACTTTACCATTTCACTGACTATATTTGACTATTTATCTTCATGCTGTATAATAGGTACATAAAATAAAATAATAACTCCCACTTCGACAATTGATAGACATGTCAGTTAAGCAGAGTAGTTAAAATTCTTAGGCCATCTTCTCTACTGCATTTTTACAATTCAGTTAATACCCAAAGATGGTTAGACGAGCTAGAGAGCAACATTCTGCAAGAGTAACAGTGTTATTTTAATGGCTCTCTAGCAGGCACATATAAAAAAATTATGGTGAAGCTGTCACTGAATTATAGGATACCTTGCTATTCTTTCAGAAACAAATATTTCATTCTTAATGCCACTTTCCATCTTGTTATCACATCCATATCTTACCAAGATCAGCATCTAGACTATATTTCATGTTAAAGCAGATAATTTAACAAAAGGAAAAATAAGAGAAAACAAAAATGGAGAAAGAGTTAAAATATTCATTTTTCTTTTATGTATCAATGCATTACTTTAGTAAAATAGATACATAAACATTGTGTGAGATAGTATGGTTTGGGGGGAGAGAGAGACAGAGAGACACAGACAGAGACAAGACAGAAAGAGAGAGAGAGAGAGAGAGAGAGAGAGAGAGAGAGAGAGAGAGAGAGAGAGAGCCTCAGACAACTTTCTCTTCCCCCCTCCCAACTCTCTCCCTCTCTTTCTTTCTCTGCCTTTCCATATCTCTGTCTTTTTTCTTTCTGTCTCTCTCTGTGTCTCTAGCTCTCTGTGTCTGTCTCTTTCTCTGACTCTCTGCGTTTTAGTATCCCCACTCCACTCACTCTCTTCTCCCCCCCCAGGTGTGTACATACACAAACACACACACACATGCATACATAGATAATATATTTGTGTGTGTATTATATTTGTATATATTTATAATATATATATATATTTGTCTATGTCCATACACATGTATACATATCTCCAAAAAAAAAAAAGCAGTTCATAATATTGGCCAGAGTATAGACTGCTCAACATCGAATCAGGGAGACTTGAGTTCAAATTCTACTTCAGATACTTATTTATTATATGAACCTTGACAAGATATTCAATATCTACATACCCCATCTGTAAAATTAGAAAACTGGAATTAATGGCATTTAAAGGGCTCTCCACATCTGTGATGGTGTTTGCATGTGTATGTTTGTGTAGGAGCAACAACGTGAATATAAGATACTTTCAGAGAGAGAAGCACTAACAGCTGAGCATCAGCTAAGGCTTCAGGCAGAAAGTGATACCTGAGTTGAAATTAGAAGACTACTGCTCTTAGGGGGCACAAGTGAGAGGAATTGTATTCTGGCAAAGGTGCAGATGCAGGAGATTGAATTTCCTGTACAAGGAACAGTTAGGAGACCATTTGGGGTAAAACACAGAGAACATGAAGGGCAATAATATATAATATGGCTGGAAAGGTAGGCTGGGGAAGGGTTATGAATGGCTTTAAATGACAAACAAAAGAATTTATATTTAATTCTAGAGGCAACAGGGAGACAGTGGAAGCTAATGAACAAGGCAGAAGATGGCATGCTCAGATCTGCAACAATGAAAAATCACTAATAGTTGTGTGATGATATAAAGAAGGAAGGAAGAGGTTAGAGGCAGAGTGGCTAAATAGAAATGCACTGCAGTCATCCATGGGAGACGTAAGGAGGGCCTGAATTAGCCTGATGCCGTGCAACTGGAGAGAACGGAACAGATGTAAAAGATCTCACACAGGTAAACCCAGTTTGTTGACTCTGTAAGTACCTCATTAAAAATGAAGCATTTTTTCACTGGACTTCTCAATAATCTCTCAGACAAGATGCATATTAACAATTATTCTCTTCATCTTGACTTTTTCTTTTTTTTTTCTTCCTTTTTTTGCTTTTTGGAAGGGGGAGGGCAGGGCAATTGGGGTTAAGTGACTTGTCCAAGGTCACACAGTTAGCTTCATCTTGGCTTTTGGAACTCATTCATATATTTTGAATAGAAGTGGATTTATCCATTATTCCATTTCTTCCCCTTTACTGACAAATCTCTTTCAAAAATTTGCTTTTCAGCAGCAACTTCAATACTACCATACCAACATGAAGAATATTATTTTTGCCCCTAAGCATGTTCTTTAATTTGACTTCCATATTTCCATTGGTGGTAATAACAATCACCTAGATTTGACTCCCATTTAAAAATACATACATAAATATATATATATATATATATATATATATATATAATTTTAATTTATGAAATAAAGCAAGCATTTCCATAATATAATAACAAAGAAGATTGTACATGAAACTGCAAATCTGTTATATACAACTTGATTTTCCTTTTAAATATACAATATTTATAAATAGTATGTGAAAAAGAATGGAGGATGGGAAACTTCACCTGTTTAATTCTGAACCTCTTAAACTCAAGATAAATTCCATTTCCTTCATGGAATCTTCCATGGTCTATTTAGTTAATTACTTCTTTTCCCCCCTGGACCTAGCATAGAATTTAACCTTTCCAGTGTATGAATTTCCCATGAACTTAGCATGAATTTAATATTTTTAATGCGTGAAGAAATATCATGTAGAGGAAGAATTAGACTTTATTCTGCCCTCAGGAAAGGGCAGCGGGACTTATTTCAGACTGATGTGAGAAGTGGCTTCCTAATACTTGAGAGATGACCCAAGGTGAAATAGACTGCTTTGGGAATTAGGAAGCTTCCCTTCAATGGAGTTCTTAAACAGAGATTGAATGACCACTTCTTTGGGATCTTATAGTAGGAACATTTTGTCAGGCATTGATTGGACTAGATGACCTCTAAGATTCCTTTCAACTTGGAGTCTGTGAATTATTAGAGGTAACTGTACTGGACTTGTGATATATTACCTTACTAGACCCTGATCTCTGTGAGGTCAAAGACTTTGCATTATCAGAACTTTGTATCTTTTCCAATGCCTAGCACAGTGCCCTACACACAATGCACACTTAAAATTTTTTCCTTGAATTAAATAAAATTTCATATTATCAACCATGATTTGGTTATTTCACATCTTGCTACAGATTATTTTTTAGGCATTAGCTCTGCTGTATTCCTGTCTACTAGCAGAGTCCTATGAGTTTATCATTCCAAAAATGATGAGGTGAATCCATTGATTTTAGCTTTCTCTGAGCATTTCTCATAGCAGGATTTCACTTCTTAGAATAGGATTGTTGCATTCTGAATTTTAAAAAAGACCTTTACGGAAAAGGGACTAGCAAAAGAAAAATCAGACAGAGTAAGCATTCCCTTTGATTTTTCCCCATTATGTAATGCTGATAAATGCTTTTATGAATAATTGAATAAAGACCAAAATTTGAAATGGAAATTATGGTTTCTTAGAAGCCCTCTACAAAATATTGGGTTGCTGTCAGGCTTGGGGATATCATATTTTGATATTGCTAGATTTTAAGTGGTTTGTTTGATCTGGCCTTGACCAGAACTAGATATGGAGTTCAAACTTGAGTCTTGGAGTGGCCCAGAATCTAATATGGCACCACAGATAGTATGTAGGACATGATGCTATGGGTCTCAGGTCAGAGAAAGTGGTAACCGCTGGGGTGGTGAAATTGAGCCTAGTAAGGACCAAAGTTGAAATATGTAACAGAAAGAAAGACATCAGAAACAATTATTGCATACAGATTGAGATAAAGCTAGAGGCAAGGGAAAGTAGCTTTATACATGAAGTACATATCAAAAAGGGGAATCAACACATCAACCATCTCTTATTAAGCAACGTACTAGGCATTTGGCATGTAAAACTAAAAATGAAAATTATCTTCTGTCAAGGAGTTTACATTATACAAGGGATGCACCACATATAAACATAAATGAAATAAATATATGATGATGTCAAAGAAAGGAAAGGGCAAGGACAATAACAACTAGAGATATCAAAAAAGATTTCATAAAGAAAGTGGTAATTGATCTGAGTGCTGAAGGAAAGGAGTGATTGTTTAGGGGCAGAAGTGAAAAGAAAGTAAATCCCAACCGCAGATGTGAAAGTGTAAAGAGAAACAGTGGTCTGTAGGCCAAATGAAGATGAAGAAAAATGGGGAGGGGCAAGACAAAGAATGGCTATGAGCTTGTTCAAAGAGGTAACAAAATCGTGCTACCTTTAGTGAACTTGAAATTCTGTAAGAGGTTACAGAGGTCTAGCTCAACCCATTTCACATCTCTAATGAACCATCACTATGGAGACTTCAGGTTCATTTCTGTAGCCTGCATAATAGGAGGCACCTGTGCTACTAATACCAAAAGACATGGAAATAAGAAACAGATGCTTTCATTAGCCCACTGATCTTGATGTTCAGAAGTTAAGAATATTGGCTAAGAATAATGATCCAATCCAACTTACCTTGAATTACTTGTTTTGTTCCATTTTGTGAAGAATGGACAAGTCAGTCTTTAGAATCCTTTGGCAGGGTTTGATTAGACAGAAGTTATGTTGCTACTAAATGACCATGAAAATAATTTTTATAATGATGGCATCATCACATGAGAAGATAATAATATTAGTATGTTTTTATATAACAAAATAAACTCTTTTTTTAGAAAAAAATTTAAACTTAACTATAGAAATAGATCAAGTTTGTTATCTGGAAATCATAAAGATGTTCACCCTGTTTAAAGGGCTTCCTGTGTGAACTTGGGCAAGTTATCATTTCTTTATGACTCAGTTTCCTAATCCAGTAGAATGGATGAGGGAATTTTTAAAAAGTATTTATTAAGTGCTCACTACATGCCAAGAAATGTGCTAAGGATTGGAGATAGATATGGACAAGCATAACAATCCTTGTTTATCAAGGACTCTGACAGTGGGGAAAAAAGTATATAAGGGGTTTTCAATTTGCAAGACAGATGGGAAGGTTCAGTGGTCCTTAGAATACAGTTACAGTAATTCATATTTACAGTCATTTCTGATAAAAAAAATCTATATCTGACATTGAACATGTTACCTGAGCACAAGGATTATTCTATTTTTTGCTTTTGTGTCTACAACACCTCACATACAGTATGTGCCTCTTTAAACATGGTTGAATTTAATTGCAATGAACTGGATCTACAAAAGAAGAGATCATTTTTTTCTTGCCTGACTGTGGGTAGTGAGAGGAATTGAATTAAGTGGTGGGCTTTGCTTCATCAGGTCACAAGGACTCCCTCCTCTGTTGTTACTCTGAAGGTCACTGGATCTGCTAATTAGCATGCATGGTTTCCTGTCACTATCATAAGCCAGCATATCAAGTTATAAAGAGAAGCTACACTATGTGGTAACTCATTTGTATTTTGGGACCATTCAGTGGTGTAGTGGAGTACCATACTGTTCCAATCTATTTCTATCAATGCTCAGCTTTATACATGAAGTACATAGCAAAAAGGGAAAAAATGGATGAACACATCAACCATCTCTTATTAAGCAATGTACTTGGCATTTGGCATGTAAAACTAAAAATTGTTTTCTGCCTGGGTCAAACTCTCTTGGTGGGTAGTGGACCAGAAATCAGGCCATGCTGGGGGCAGTATTACCAAGAGAATTGAAAAAGCATCTTTCATTGTGTTTAGCCCATGCTTCTGTACCATAGTCTGATGCCCTAAACTAGGGGTGGAGAACCTGCAGCCTTAAGGCCACATGTGGCCTTCCACATCCTTGGATGTGGCCTTTTGACTGAGTCCAAGTTTCACAGTACAAATCCTTTTATTACGGACATTTGTTCTGTCTGGATTTAGTCAAAGGGTTGCACTTGAGGACCTAAAAGGGTACATGTTGCCTCAAGGCCACAAGTTCCCCACCCCTGCCTAAACCTTTGAAGGGAATAGACTGCTTTGAGCAAGGGGAGTCATGGAAGAAGGGAGGACCTGGGAGGGTTGAATCTAAAGGAAATTTCTGCTAAAGTGGATAAAAGGGCAGAGTTGGCATGGATAGCAGTCTGGGTGTCTGTGGCACACAAAGCAAGGGTATCAAGGATTTATACTTGAATTTCAAAGATAGGTATGTGTGAGAAAAGATGGAACAGACATGAAGGGAATCAAACATAGAGTAGACAGAGTGGTAAGAGGCAGACAATTTAACAATAAACATTTTGGGGTCCAAAGGGTCAAGTTGGCAGAAAAAAAGATCTTGATCAATGACAAGTAGTTTCTCAGATAGATCATGGACAACTTTTTATCCTTGTCCTTATGATGACCATCAAGGATAGTTCTAACTTTAGGAACTTTAGTGTCTAGGATGTAAAGAACCATCTTTCAAATTGGAGTCACAGATTAGGGAGATAGTCCTCTGAATGAAAGCAGAATTTAGAAAGCCTAATCCATACAAAGAAAGTAGACCTTAGTTCCTTGTGAAGGAATTTACCCAAGGTCATAAGAGAACCTTTTATGATGCCCCTTTGCTTTTCCTTCAGTATACAGTTGAAGAAATTATGTATTTCTCCCACATGTGTGCTGTGTCCAATTCCTAGTGATAGTAAGCATCTCAAAGATGAGATCAAAGAGCAACAAATCTTTTCACTCCTTTTTGGTCTGCATGTGGACTCATTGTCATGGTTTGATTTGTTTCAGATCAGATATTCTGAAGAATATTTGAATCCATCTGTGGACTCTTTGATGTAAGCAAATCTACCCTTCAACAATGCAGCTCACCAACATCTAAGCCTTCTCAGTTGTGTTACCCTTGTCCCTGTCTTTCCATTAATCTTTCAGAGGGATCCACCCATTGTGCTAAGGGGATTCCCTCTGGTGCTCTTGACACAGCATAAAGAGCATGCATGGAGTATTCAGGACGGCCAAACCGTATTTTTCCAATATGGCTTTTTCATCTCCTTTTTTTAATCATAATAGACTCTGGGCCCTTAAATCTCTTCAAGGTCAGGGATTATGTCTTCTACTTCCTCTGTAATTTCTTGCAGTGCTTAAGATAATGCTATTACACATGGAGTTCTTGAAATATATTTAATGATTAAGATTAAATGACAGTATATTATATGTAACTGTGTCATAGGAGCATAGATTTTTTAGCTGGAAGCATTTCAGAGGCCACGTAGCCTAACGAGTAAACGAGCAAACTGAGGCCCAGGGGAGCTAAATTACTTGAATCACTTGCCAAAGTCACATGAGGAGTGTCAAGGGCAGGATTTGAATGAAGATTCTCTATCTTTATAGTCATTTTTCTTTCCAGTATATCATGCTGCTTTCCCCGTTTGATCAAACTGGGTTGTGCCCAAAGTTCTATTTATTTATTATATAGATAGACATAAAACATTTATCTAATCACACGCACATGCACACACACACACACACACACACACACACGTGTGTGTGTGATCAAGCTTACATCAGCCATTTGCACTGCTTTCATCATCATCACCTCCTCGTTGTTCTTCTTTAGGACCATCATTATTAATTACTACCACTACCAGATTGAACTGAATTCCTTCATGTGTTATCCTAAAAACTCTTAATTACCAAATTGTGTTACCTGAGCTGAAATCTCCCATATTTTTTAATGATTGTTGCTTATTTCCAGTGCAAGTGAAACCAGAATATCATCTTTGGCTTTTTTGACACAACATACCACTTATCACTCAGTTTAGAGCAGATGGCCTCCAGATGCTCCTGTTTGGTCTTGTCCTTATGCAGATTCCCTCACTACAGAGTTTCCTAAATGATCACTCAGAGGAGTTTGTTTCAATCATCTATCCAGGAAAACCAAGCAGGTGAAGAACATATATTGTCTAGACCATGATATACAGTCAGACCAACTGCCTTTAGAACATATTTAACTACATACACACACATACACACACATATAATCTATATACATATATACAACTGTATATGTGTATGCAAATATATATTTTACATAAATGAATTTATTGACATTATAAATGTGATAATTTATAATAAACACAAAATATTCACATATATGTATTATTGGGTAAATGTATATACATATATATGAATATATATGTATACAGTAGTGAGTGAGTATTGAACAGGAAGAGGAGCACATAAATTAAATTATCAAAATTGTGCAGTGCTTTTAATGACATCAATATCCTCCTCTTTTAACATCAATAATCTTTTAGTAATGTAGGATAGTTAGGAATCACAACACATTAGAGTCTATAAAGAATTCAAGTTGCAGAATTATTCAAGTTGGTTCTTCTACCCATTACTCAAAGGACAATGGGAAGGCAGGTAGTGGGATTGAACACATTGCTAGATATTATAACTATGCAGAAGTGTCAGAAGAATGGTCATATAGCCGTGTGATTTACAGAAGACAAGTATCACATGGGATGAAATGGCATAATAAGTAACAAATTGTACTACTACTGAATGGAGTGTACTATTGGAGGAAGGGGTTATAGGTTCATTAAATTGTCCCTGTATAAAGTTGTAAGAAAGGTTGAGTGTTCCATTTTGACCCACCATTTCTGAAAAGAAAAATATGATGGAAGATTCTGAGGCTAGCTCTACATGCATGTGATAAGTGTAACATATACTAGGGTCCATGCAATATAGACTAGGGTAGATTTTTGTTTACTTGTTTGTTATTTGGGTTTTTTTTCCTAAAAATAGGAGACTTAATTGATGCAGGGGACTAAGGCTATAGATGTTGATTTAGTTTCTTTGTGGCTTAAGTACAAAAGCCAGAGCAGGAGGAGTCATGATTCTAATCACTATCCCAATGTGGTCAATCAAGAGGTAAGGAAGTGATGAGTCCAATTTAACCAACATTATATCCTTGCTCAATATTGTTTCCATGCTATGCTATATCTAAGAAAATGTCATTCTGTCACTTGTTAAATGGCTACAAGCATATCATTGTTTTTTTTTCTAATCCTGAGCCCACTCCACCAGACAAGCCTGACTCAGGTTTGGCCTACAACAACATGTCATATAAACCAAAGTACAGCCATCAAACAAAAATAGGCCAGTTCACTGCCATCCAGCTATGTGGGAGAATCATTAAGGGAAAAAATGGAAGCGTCATTTTTCTCATGTGCAAAGAATAACTGCTACTTGTAGTAAATTAAACCAATCTACTCTTGGGAATTTATTGAAATTTTTCTCACCAGAAAGTGGAATTTGTAAATGAAGCATGCATTGAACCATAATCCCACCAGAACTATCCAAAATTTACCATCAGCTCAAAAATACATATAAGAGAGATGACCAATAACTGAAAAAGCATAAGATCAAAAACCCTACAGTAGGTTAAAAATAGGAACTGACAATGTTTATACTATCGTTGGCAAAAGCTACATTTAGACACACACCCACACACACACACAAAAGCAACATCTGTCAGGAAGGTGAGCAAAACTGATGAGTACTGCTTACAGAGCCACTTATAGGAAAGAAAATCCCAGTGAACTGGAAATTATCTTTTTTTTTCTTTCCAACCAAGATGACAAAGGAATTCTTAAGAATTATAGACCTATCAGCTCTCTGTCTTCGGTCTATAATATTTCTATGAAGTGCTAAGTAATTGAGCTAGAGCAGTGCTCACTTTCAACAGCTAAAGAACAGATGCTTTCTCTATCAAGGACATGTAAAATAAGCCACCTTTCTGTACTCACTGAGGATTCTCTCTCTGTCTCTGTCTCTGTCTCTGTCTCTGTGTCTCTCTCTCTCTGTGTCTCTCTCTGTCTCTCTGTCTCTGTCTCTCTCTCTCTTTCTCTGTCTCTCTCTGATAACATCCAGAAGAGCATGCTTTGCAACTGGGGAGGTGGGTGGAGAGAGATGAGGAATATTCCACATTGAGAAGCACGGGGACAATACCCAGGTCTTGTGAAAATAGACTAGAAATAAGAAGTCCATTGCTCTGATGCATAAGCAGAGAAGCAACCAGGATTAACACTAAAGCTGAATAAAGATGCAAATGAGAGGAGCTTTAACTCATGGAGTGTCAATAAACTTAGACATTTTTGAACCCAAAAAAGTAAATAAGAAAGAAGTTTCTTCCTAAGAGTGGAATTAAACATTTCCAGCGAACACTCTGGCTGCATTTATCATAACCTAGATCAAAGGACAACAGAGTGATGAGTCTTTTTTTTTAAATCTTTAATCATGCTTCAGATCTGTTTGCAGCTGGAAGCCAGTTTTAAATGAAGCTAACAGTAAGAATACATTTGGTAGTGTATGTTAAATAAAGTTAATCTCTTTATCTTTTAAAGAATGTAGAATAAGATGAAACATTATTTCCATCTGGAAACTTCACAAATAATTTTTAGCCACAACCCCTTTTGAAAAATCAAAAGCTTTAGGTAAGGAATAAAGCCGACATTTACATAATCTTGGAGTTGGAAAGGACCTCAGGGATCATCTATCTATTTATTTATCTGTTTCTCAGAACAATCACTTCCTCCCCAAGTAGCAGATGGTCATTCAGTCTCTACTTGAAGACCTCCACTAAAGTGGGACTCTACCATTCAAGGAAGTCCATTACATTTTTAGATAGTTCTAATTGTTGGAAACTTTTTTCCTTACATCAAGTTGGAATCTATCTCTTTAACTTCCAGTGATTCCAATAACAATCCAATGATTCCAATTCTAATTCTATTCTCTGGGAACAAGCAAAAAGAATGATAGCAATTCTTCATCTTTTATTATTTATTTTAGTTTTCAACATTCACTTCCTTAAGATTTTCAGTTCCAAATTTGCTCCCCACCCCCATACTTCTCCCCTCTCCAAGACAGCAGGCAATCTGATATAGGCTCTACATATACATTCATATTAAGGATATTTTAGCATTAGTCATGTTGTAAAGAAGAATCAGAACCAATGAGAGAAACCACAAAAAAGAAGAAACAAAAGACAAAGAGAGAGAAAGAGAGAGAGAGAGAGAGAGAGAGAGAGAGAGGGTGAACAAATAGTATGCTGCCATCTGCATTCAGACTACAAAGTTTTTCTCTAGATGTAGATAGAATTTTCCATCTTGAATCTTTTGGAGTCGTTTTAAGTCCTTGAATAGCTGAGAAGGGCTAATTCTATCAAAGTCACTCATCACATGATCTGGCTGTTACTGGTGTACAATATTCTCCTGCTTTTGCTCACTTCACTCAGCATCAGTTCATATACATCTTTTCAGGTTTTTCTGAAGTCCACCTGCTCATCATTTTTATGGAACAATAGTATTCCATTACATTCATATACCACTACTTGTTTAGTCATTCCGCAGCTGATGGGCATCCCCTCAATTTCCAGTTTATTGCCACCAAAAAAGAGGTTCCATAAATATTTTTGTACATGTGGGTCTTTTTCCCATTTTATGATCTCCTTGGGATACAGACATAGAAGTGTTATCACTGCATCAATGGACAGTTTTATAGCCCTTTGGGTATATATGATTGGATCAGTTCACTACTCCACCAACAATGCAATAGTGTTCCAATTTTCCTACCTCTTCTCCAGCATTTATAATTTTCCTGTTTTGCCATTTTAGCCAATCTTGATGTAGTACCTCAAAATTGTTTGGATTTTCATTTCTCTAAACAATAATGATTTAAAGCATTTTTTCATGACTATTGATAGCTTTAATTTCTTCCTCTGAAAACTGCCTGTTCATAGCCTTTGACCCTTTAGCTATTGGGAAATGACTTGCATTCTTTTAAATTTGACTCAGTTCTCTATATATGTTAGAAATGAGGGCTTTATCAAAGACATTGCTTGTAAAAATTGTTGTCTGTCCAGTTTTCTGCTTCCTTTCTAATCTAGGTTGCATTGGTTTGGTTTGTGCAAAAACTTTTCAATCTAATGTAATCAAAATTATCCATTATTTCATAGTGTTCTCTATCTTTGGTTATAAATTCTTCCATTCTGACAGGTAAACTATTCATTATTCTCCCAGTTTGCTTATAGTATCAGCCTTCATATCTAACTCATGTACCCATTTTGAATTTATCTTGGTATATGGTGTTGTCTTGGTATATAGATGTTGGTCTATGCCTAGTTTCTGCCAAACTATATTACAATTTTCCCAACAGTTTTTGTCAAATAGTGAATTCTTATCCCAGAAGCTGGAGTTTTGGGGTTTACCAAACAGTAGATTAGTATAGTCATTGACTACTGTGTCTTATATTTCTAAACTATTCCACTGATCCACCATTCTATTTCTTAGCCAGTCCCAAGTAGTTTTGATGACTGCTGCTTTATAATACAATTTAAGATCTGGTACGGCTAGGCTACCTTTCCTTGCATTCCTTTTCATTAATTCTCTTAATATTCTGGACCTTTGGTTGTTCCAGATGAATTTTGTTATTATTTTTTCTAGTTCTACAAAATAATTTTGGTAGTTTACTTGGAATGGTAATAAATAAGTAAGTGAATTTAGGTATAATTGCCAATTTTATTATGTTAACTCAGTCTACCCATGAGCAAATGATGTTTTTCAAATTATTTAAATATGACTTTATTTGTGTGAAAAGTCTTTACTATTGTCTTCATCTAGTTCCTGGGTTTGTATTGGCAGGTAAACTCCCAAATATTTTACAAGGCCTAACCTACCTTTAAATGGAATTTCTCTTTCTATTGCTTATTGTTGGGATTTGTTAGTAATATATGGAAATACTGATTAATTGTGTGGGTTTATTTTATGTCCTGCAACTTGCTAAAGTCATTTATTATTTCAAGTAGTTTTTACTTGATTCCCTTGGATTCTCTAAGTATACCATCATATCATCTGCAGAGTGATAGCTTTGTTTCTTCTTTTCCTATCCTAATTCCTTCAAGTTCTTGCTTTTCTCTTATTGCTAAAACTAACATTTCTAATACAATAGTAAATAATAATGGTGATAATGGACATCCCTGTTTCACCCCCCCCAATCTTATTGGAAACGCTTTTAGCTTATCCCCATTACACATAATGCTTTCTGATAATTTTAGGTAGATTCTACTTATCATGTTCAAGAAGACTCCATTTATGCCTATGCTCTCTAGTCTTTTTTAATGGAAATGAGTGTCGTATTTTGTCATAAAAACTCCTCTTTAGATGGCCTTTCAATAAATGAAGATAGCTATCTGCCTCTTTTCCATCACCTCCCAATTCTGTCCCCCAAGTCCTCTCTTCTCCAGGTTAAGTATTTCAAGGACATTCAATGGATCTTTTGGGGGCATGATCTCAAGACTTTTCAATATTCTAGCAACTTTCTCTGGATACTCTCCAGCTTCTTTTACATCCTCAAATTGTAGCACAAATTGAAGACAGTTTTGAAGTTGTCATCTGACCAGGTCATGATACAATCTAATCATCTCTTTAGTTTGGAAAGTATACCATTTTTTATGAAGCCCAAGGTCACATTAACATATTTTTTGGTTCCTATGTGTAACCCCATGGACTCATAATCATCTTTCAGTTCACTAAAAACTATTGCCTAGCCACATTTCCCCCATTTTTGTACTTGTTATATAAGTTTATTTAAACTTCAATAGAAAACATATTTCCCTACTGAATTTTATTGTAGCCAGTTCAGTTCTGTGTTCTACCCTGTTATAATCTTTTTAGATCCTGATTCTGTTGTCATTCAAGATATGAAATAGCCCTCTTACCTTTGTACCACTTGTAAAGTCTATGAACATACCATCTATGGTTTTGTCCAATTTATTATTGATTTTAAAAAAAGATGAGCAAGTCAGGGCTAATCACAGAATCCCAGGCAATGCCCTTCCCAGTTGCTGCCTAAGCATTAGTGACTATTACTTCAGTATGATTATTCAAGCAATTCTGAGCTCACCTCACAATATTATTATATATACCACTTCTCTCCATCTAGGTTAGAAAAGTTAACATAGATTTGTTAGTTTGTTTTTTATTTTACAAATAATTAAACTATAATTACAGCATCTTCTGGTTTATTGTCTAAAATATCTATCAAAATAAGGACATACAGTTAGTCTGATATGACTTATTTTTGGTAAAGTTATGTTAGTAATTTGTATTCACTATTTTTTCCATATGTTCACTAGTCATATCTTTCTCATACTAGGTTATATAACTTTTCCAGTAATGAAACTCAATCTCATTGACCTATGGTTGACAGAGACCGCTGTTGTATTTCTTTTTTTTTTTCCTTTTTTTTAATCAGGAAAGCATTTGCCCATTCCATTTGAACAACAGTTCCATAATTCTTCTCATTTCTTCAAAGATCATTGACAGTGGAACAGCAATCTCATCTGTCAGCTCATCCTAAGTGTCCTACATTTCAACTTCCCATTAGCCATTTTTTTTCTGTCCTTCAATATCCAAAAAAGTCCTCCTTATCTGGGAAAATAGAAATAAAAGTAAGAATTAAGTAGCTCTGACTTCTTTTACTTATCAGTTTTCATTATGGTATCTACTCTGAGCACAGGTTCCATTACCTCTTTACTCTTCTTACCTATGAAGACAATCAATAAATGAATAAATGAGTGAATAAGTAAGTGACTAAATGAATTTAAAAAGCCTCTTTTGAGTTGCCATTAGTTGTTTATTAGCAGTCTCAACATATTATAAGAGATGGCACTAATAATGCTTCACCTAGCATAATACTAGGCTTTATATTTATTTATACTGTCATGTATCCTAGTAACTGGATTCTGCATATGTCAGTTTAAAAAAAAGTTGATTGATGAGATCTCTTTGCATCCACATCAGTCTCTTCAGACAACTAACCTTTTTTTCTTTCTCAGTGGAATTATTTTTCTTTGTGTCTCAGGGATTCCATTTTTGGAAGTTTCCCATCTCTCCAAGATTGACTTCCCCTATAGAATTTTGGTTCATGGACTTTACATTCTTTCTCTGAATGCTTTGAAATTTTCCTTCCCCTGATTAAATTCTAAGGACTTGTCATCTCTCCTTATTAATAAGAATTTGCTCCATAAAAGACTTTACCTTTCTTGGTTCCCCCACATTTTGAAGAATGAAATTAGGATTAATTAAAATTGATAAACAATTAACTGCTCTTTTGGGGTCTAGAGAGACAGCTAGCTATTTTCTAGGTAGTTTAAATCTGTCATTACTACTGGACCACTTATATCTTTCTCTATGCCAGAATTGGGATCAATTTCGTGAACTTATGGAATTTGTAGTTCAGTAGATAAGAAAGAACACACAGGCACAGAGCATTTACACTGATGGAGTAGCAGCGTCTTTAAAGAAATGCTCAAATATAACAAAGTATCATCTAGAGCCAGGGGTAAGAAATCTGTGGCCTTGAGGCCACATGTGACCCTCTAGGTCCTCAAGTACAACTCTTTGACTGAATACAAACTTCACAGAACAAATCTTTTATTAGGATTTATTATTTACATATATGTATATGTAATTATTATTTTTATTTAGGCCCTTTAACAAAGGATTTGTTCTGTGAAGTTTGGACTGAGTCAAAAGGCCACACTTGGGGACATAGAGGGCCACATGTTCCCTTGAGGTCTCAGGTTCCCCACTGGTGGGCCTAGACCTTAAAATATTATAGAAATGTATGTGATTGCTGGGATCGAGAAGACATGTGTCAAATTTATCTGATAATAGTCATGAAATGGTTCCATGGTAACTTTTCTGCAGTAGTTTAGAAGTGACACAATCAAAATGAGTTCAACTATTGATAAATAGAATTTTTTACTGGGAAAGTGTGCTGACTGAGGGAAAAGATTATATGTTATATTAATAAATGGGGATGGGAGTACTTGAGAGAAAATGCTGGGGTGTTTTCCCTGTAGTAGAAAGTTTCCCTGAGAAAGTCTTCTTTGTAAACTTGAAAGCAATATAGAAGTGTGAATTATTAACTATTTTCAAAATGCAACTTAAACTGGGGAAGAGTTTTTGTTTATGTTGTTTTATTGGTTAAGTTCTATTTTTTGTGAAAGAATATGAACAGCCCATGATTTCTTCAGTAGGGAAGAAAGGCACTGTATGGGAAAATTCTCAATGTGGGAATTCTCTCCACCAATAGATTAAACCTCCTATACCTTAGTAAATAAATTTTTAACATTTTCCTATGGAACAAAGAGAAGAAGAAACTTGACTGAGGTTACATATCTAATGAGTATCAGAGGTAGGCTGGAAATCCATTGCATTATGCAACAGCATTGTAACAGCAAGTGTTATTGGTGAATATGAGTCAGACGATTTGAGTTCAAATTTCGATTGCTACTTACTACCTCTATGACTCTGAGCTTCCTTCATTGGCCTACATAACCTCTAGCAATCCTTCCATCACTTAGTCTGTGATCCAATAAGTCTATGTCACTCTGGTTTAGCTCTAGACTTTAAAAGAACAACCTTACCAAACTCATGACACAAATGTAGAGTTCATTGTTGTCTGATAAATAAAAAATTTTAAGCTCTTCACAGATGACCCCTCCTCCCTCCTCTTGTCTTCTTACATGTTAGTCTATTATCTATACTCTTGGATCCAGTTCTTCTGACCTACTTGCTTTATTGGCACATGACACTCCCTGATTTGTCTCCCTGTTTCTGCACCAATTCTCCAGACCGAGAATGTTCTCCCTACTGCTCTTCAGTCATTTTCAGTCCTGTCTGACTCTTCATGACCCCTGTGGTGTTTTCTTGGCAAAGATACTGGAGAGGTTTGCTGTTTCCTTCTGCAGCTCATTTGACAGAAGAGGAAACTGAGGAAAATAAGGTTATGTGACTTGTCCAGGGTCACAAAGCAAAAAAGTGTTGGAAGCCAGATTTGAACTCAGGAAGATGAATCTTTCTGATTCCAAGCTTAGTGCTCTATCTACCATGTGATATGGCTTCCTTCTCCCTGCATTTCTTAAAATTTCTAGCTGCCTTCACGATTCAGGTCAAATTCCAGTGTCTGCAGTAGACTTTTTCATCTTCCTGCCCCCCAGTTGCTAGTCTCCAAGCTGAGGTTTACTCTGTATCATATATACCAGTGTATGTATATGTTGTCTCCCCTTTCAGAATATAAATAATGACTGCCCATGTGAAAGCTAATCAGTATTTTTCTTAAAAATCTCTTTCTATACATCTTGAATGCCCTAATTTACTGCCAATATGTCCTGATTGATAACATTTTCATATCTTTAGTGGCTAGGATGGTATTTTGGCTTTTCTTTGTAAGCCTCCATACTTAGCATGGTGCCATGATAATTACAAAGCACTTAATAAATGCTTGTTTTTCGAGCTAAGATCATTCACAAGATGAAAGACCATCCCTGAGTAAGATCTAAGTTCTAGACTAACCAGCATCAGAGATACCCTACCACAGGCTTCAAATGCATTGCCCTAATTGGTCACAAGTAACTGAAAGAGATGATTCCACCAACAACACAATATCAAAGGATAGGTAACAGCAAATAATAGGCAAAAGACCCACATTGTGTATAGAACATCTAAATGTCAATACAGATTCTTAGAATCTATTGAGTATCCTCAATTCTATTGCTCATAAGTCCACATTCTCCTCTTGAATCTCTGTAGTGGTAACCACACTGACATACCCAGGATGGCTGCTAGCACAGGTTCTTAGATCTACTTTACTAGGAAAGATAGCTATTCAAAAGGTCAGTAATCTTTTAAAATTATATTTAATTAATTTAATTATATTAGTTCAGGGGAAAAATCAGCACTCTTAACTTCAGAGAAAATTCAAACAAATAGAGAAAATACAAGCTGAGAAATAAAGACCAACAGAGAGGGCTTCTAATTGTCTGAGAAATGAGCACAAATTGATCAAGGCAATATATACATACCAGAAAGAGAAGCACCAACATCTGGGTTTTTCAAAGCAGGGGGAGGGGTACTGGGAGGGCTCCTTAATAGCTGCACAGAGTCTCATCTGTCCAAATCATAAGATTCTCTTCCAATGAATGTGTCCCAAAGCAAAATGTTAACCTCAGAGTGTGTGTGTGCGTGTGTGTATAGACAGATAGATATATAGATACATAGATACATAGATACATAGATACATAGATAGATAGACAGATACATAGATACATAGATAGTTACATACATACATACATGCATACATACATACATACATATACACACACACACACTTCTTCAGGATCAGAGGGCATCATAACCCTCATGACTTCATTGCAAAGCAACAAAAGGTATGGGCCTTTCTGAAAAATAAGCCCTCCTAATCAATTAGGGCTTAATGGGCTCCAGGTGAGGCCTATTAATGGGCAGGAAGATCTTAAATCCATTAACATTACAATGTCACATTCACATCTTCCCTTGAATCCCACCAAAGTCAAAAGCATGCTCTACACTGTAGTAATGCAAAACACAAATTGCTTTAAAAGGAAATCCAACATAAATGATAGTAAAGAAATATAAAAATAAACATTTTCATATCTACCCCCAAAACCTTTCTCCCAAAATCGAGTTTGTTAATCTACTCCCTATATATTTACAGAACAATGGGAGAACTACCTGGCCAATTTTACTATTATCTCACATTTAACTCTTCAGTCTTTCCACCACAGCAAAAAACAGATGATATTATTCATGGAGAGGGGATGGGGAAACTTGCTGCTGAACTTGGTGTGTTCTGGCTTCTTCGGTGTGCACTACAAATAGCCAAGGGCGTCTTAGCTGTTCCATATGTATCCTCTGCTCACAGGCTCTGGTCAACTTCACTTTCCATGGCTTCTATTGAACTCATTGGCTAAGGGCTAGACTAGCTGCTGCCATTGTGAGTTTTGGAAACACTTCAAAGTCTTCAAACTTCTAAAGAGGAGACACATTCCAAGAGAGAAGTCTTGATTCCAGGACTATTTATTTTCCATCTCTAAGCTTTAATAGTTCCTTCATCCTTTTCTTCTTTCCTAGCCATACTACCCTTCAACATTTACACAGCAAGTCTAGCACATTATTTTCTAGGTTACATCATTGCCAGAATCTGGAAGATTATAATTTCTAGAGAGTATTTGTCATCCTTTCCAGTGAGAAATTTTGCTTACATATAAATCAAGACAGAATGTCTCTTGGGGATAAGAAGTCACCTATGAATAAGGTCCTCAAATGAAAATAAATACTGTCTAAATTCTAGTTATTAGTATAGGATTGTATGTTTGGCTTCTCATTCAAATTCAGAACCAATTTCACTAAGACCTCTTACAGAGTTTGCTTAGCATGAAATGGAAGAACAAAATCATCCATAATAGGGTGTTGAAGCATAGCTAGTTCACCAGCACTCAAGTCCTGCTCATTTAAATTCAACTTTGCTGTGTAGGTTATGTGAAGAAAATGGATGACAAGCAGAGAATTATATCCAGTGAACTGAATGGAAGACAAATTCTCTGCAAAAGGACACCCATGACTTAACTGTAACAGAAGAAATAAGTGGTTGGCTAGCACTCAACCAGGGTCTTAACAAATTTGAGCCAAATTCTTGTAATTTTTTTTCCTTTTTTTCCTTTTTTCTTCTTAAGAAGCAAGGCAATGAAGTAGTCAGCTGTAGCATTTTGTTTAATTAGAAACTGAAGAAAATAGTCACACACAAAAATACCTCTGTGTACCAGCTTGGCATTTACTTGTATGTCTTTTTAACTACATTTGTGTAATGTAGAAAATGGGTCTTGAAGAAGAGGGTCACAGTAAGTAAGGTCTTCTTGACACTTGGGTCAATAATCTATCTATATACCTAGTTCCTTTTCTATATAAAAGCAGATGAGTTTTGTTGGCTATTTTTAAAATTAAAAAAGACATTATACCTCCAGGGAGATGGAGTAACAAATCTCATAAGAGCAGCATCCTGTCTATACCCACACATCAAAGATCTCTGTTTTCTCTAATATGAGAACTCTTTCCATTGATACAGATTCCAACTTATTTGTAACTTAGTACACAGAACTTTACAAAGCTACCTAAAACCCAAAGTTAAGGGTGAGGTATGAACCTAATTTTGCCTCATTCTGTGTTCAGTAGTCTGGCTCCTATTCAATACTAGCCCTCCATCCATAAGTAGCACAATTATACAAGAGATTTTTAAGCTTCAAAATGAAAGAGAATGGCATAGTGGAATGAGAAATGGGTTGTAATCCATATGGTCTGGGTTTTATTACAGAGTCTGCAATGTTGGGTTGGTCACAAAACATTTGTAAGCCTTAGCTTACTGATTTTCAAATTATGAACTTTGAATTAGATGGTATCTGACACCTTCCAGTTCTAATATCTTTTATTCTATCCTATTCTTCAGTTATAAGACTAGTTTTCCATAGTAATAATAAATATTGTACCACTGTCCACTTGCTGAAAGGCACAGTAATAACATTTTCAATATGAGAGATTATAAATGGTAAAAAAAAGTGATTTAGATATACTTTTTCTCCTAAAATTCAATCCTGAGGTGATTGCTGATGTGAAAAATAATCCATCTTCTTCTTTAAAATCTTTCTATACATTTTGAATGCCCTAATTTACTGCCAGTGTGTCTTGATTACAATAAGTTATCATATCACCCCAAGTTAAGGAATATGCTTCAGCCAGTGAGAGTGCTCCAAATCAAATAATAGAATCCTTGAGAGCTGGCATAGAATCTATATATTCTCTCGGACACAGTAAACGTCAGGAGTGCATTTTTAAAGAATTCATTTTTTCTGAATGTGCACAGAGGAGGAAATTCAGAAATTAGACACAGACAATGGTTCATTGACATATTTTATTGCTAGTTCATGAAGGAATGAAACTGTCATGCTCCAAGAAGCACATAAACAAAGGCTTCTCAAACCAACCACCAGGACATGAGAATCAGGAACATGCTACACAACTACAGTGACAACAGTGTACACTATCATTATCATCTCAGCTAGAAGAAGATGAAGACTCCTAGAAATAAGAGAGCACTGACTTCCCCTAGGACCCACAGAAGTTGCTCCATGGATCCCTTCTTTTGTAACCCAGATTCCAGGTGTAATACTCGCTTTTCTCATACCACCTGAATAGCTGAGGTCACTTTGGGAATACAGATAGCATCGAAAGTATTAAGGAGAGTACGTGTGATACATGACAGGTTTTTGTATTGCACATTCAAACTGGTGAGGCTGTGCACAAAATGCTGACACTAACAAGACAGTGTCTAAAATAAGAAACCAAGACATCTCAAGCAGATGAGTTGTAGATTGAGATTTTTAAAGAACTGTTTCCATTCCTCTTGTCTTCAAGCATTTAGGTCAATTTAGATGGCATTGGGTAAGGCAAGGAGCTCCATGAATTTTTCAACTAAATATTTTTCACGTTATTGAAGTGCATGAGTCATTTTTTCCTGCATGATTTACCTGAAATTGTTTAAACATATACAGCTTAAAACTTGCCTTTGTGGGAAGAGTGCAAAGAGTTTCATTTATGCCAGTGAATGAAGAAGCAACTTACTTATCTCAAAGTAGGGAATAAAATAAACATAAGCCTCTCTTGACTAATGATTAAAAGAAGTTTAATTTTTTTCATAGAATCTTTGATTTAAATATGGAAGACACCTCAGAAGTCATCTAGCTCAACCTTGAGCCAAATCATGAATAGCTTCTATGATAATTCTTATCCTGAGATCTTCAAACTCCTAAGGGGTCCATGGATAGATTTCAGGGAATCTGTGAACTTGGAATACCCAAAAATTACATCTTTATTTTTACTAACCATTAATTGAAATTGAGGATTTCCTTCAATTATGAATTTTTTTAAAAAATCTGAGGAGTTCATTGGCTTTACCATCAGATGGCCAAAGTAGGTCCATGAAACAAACAAAAAATAGATTAAGAATCTCTGGTCTATGATATTATAATAGTTGGCAAGACAGTCTCTGACTAATGATCTCCATTATGATAGAACTCACTAGCTGTATCAGAAAGCACCATAGCATACCCAGAAGGGCGGCTAGCACAGGTTCTTAGATCTGCAGAAAGCAAGTCAAGATGGGTTAACAATCTTACTTTAATCAATCAAATATATATATATATATATATATATCATTTACTTAGTTCAGGGGGAAAAGTCAACACCCTGAACTTCAGAAAATTCAAACAGAATACAAACAGAAGTTATAAAGAGAAGTTACAAGCAGAAAAAGAAACAGATCAGCAGATGGGTATCCCGCCATCTGACCATCACATCCCTACCTAGTCAGTTACCAGAGAGGGAAGCCCCAATATCTGGGCTGTCAAAGCCAGGGGGCTCAATGGCTGCCCAGAGTCTCATCTGGCCAAATCACATAACTCTTTCCAAAGTGAGCCCCAAAGCAAAAACTTACATTAGGGTATATATAGCCTTCTCCTGGATCAGGGAATGTCACAACCCTCTTGACCTACTGCCCAATCACAAAGCAATAAGGTGTGGGCATTCCTGAAAAGCAAGCTTCCTGACACAGGCTCCGTGTGACCACATTCAGCTTACTAGGGGTCAGAGTATATTTTCAAATCAGGGAAGGTTCTCATAGTCACTTAAGCCTATTGGGAGGGGGGTAGCAGGGAAAAGGGCAGGGAAAATCTTCAGATTCCCATAACACTAGTTCACCAAATCAACACATTTAGGTTTTAGGTAGTTGTAATTACTAGGGACTCGTTGGTTTGTTTGTTTTTTACATTTTGAGCTTAAATTTGTCCTCCTATAATTTCTACTAGATCTGATTCTGAAAGAAAAAAACAGAAAATAATGCCTTTCTACATCATATTTTTTAAACATTTTGACTGGCATCACATCACTATAAAGTCTTTAGCCCTTAGGATATACCCTAGTCATTTCGAATGATCTTCACATGACATCATTTTTAATCTTTCCTCCATCTTAGTTTATCTCTATCCATCAAGCAATAACTTTCCTGAAATGAACAGCTGTACAGCATCTCAATCACATAGCCTGATAGATGGCAGCAAAAGGCATTACAGAGCATCTCTTAACCACATTGCCTAGGAAGTCAAGGGAGGCACATGATCCACTCTCATAAACAAAAAAAGGCTATTATCTGGAAAAGGTCAGACTAGTGAAGAGTCTTAGCACCCAGACCTGTGGAATGAGTTAGTCAGACAATAAACATTCATTAAGCACCCACTTTGTGCCAGACATCATGGTAAGTGATGCAGATACAGAGGAAAGCAAAAGACAATCCCTTTTGTCAAAGAACTCAGTCTCATGGGGAAGACAAAATGCAAACAACTATGTACACACAAGGTAGGTATAAGATAAATTGAAAATAATTAACAGAAGGAAGATACTAGAATTAAGGGAAACTGGAAAAGGATTCCTACAGAAACAGGATTTTATACAGTTGAGGAAGGAGATGGCTGAACATGAGGAGGAAGATCATTTTGAGATGTGAATGGAGGATAGCTTTGAGTAGGGAGATGGTGGCCAGGAGGGAAAGTAGAATATCTGGAAAGCCCCAGACTTAGTAACAACAGGTTGTCAAGATGCAGTCATCTAAAAAGACTGGAAAGGTCTCCAAAGGGAGGGAATTATTGGATGTCAGTCATTGGAGAGAAAGAGGATTGCAGAACCAAGCCTGAGTATATGGTTCTAAAGCTACAAAGGCAGCAAAGAGACTGAGCCCAAATGAAGACAAGCAAAAAAATGACTTACCTATCACACTATACACTGTCCTCCAATACTATTAGCATGAAGATAAGGCCCAAAGTGATCAAACAACACTGCTACTAAGCTTGGGAGCTAAGATTAGCCTTATCTTTCCAAGTCATCTGCTCCTTCTGTTATTATCTACTTCAGAAAGATCACCTGGAAAGTGACAGAGATTCTAAGCATTTTCCAATACAGGGACTTCTAATCCCCACCCCCCTCAATTGATAACATTCCCAGCATACTGAAATTTGCATTTAAAATTTATTTGGGGGGCAGAGCCAAGATGGCAGAGTAGAAGCACAAACTTGGCATGTGCTCTGGCTCCAAACAATTCCAATACCTGCAAAAAATTACTCTAAACAAATTTTAAAGCTAAAGAATAAACAAAGTGACAAAGAGAAACAAATCCCCTGCTGAAGATGGGCAGCAGGCTATTGCAACATGCTGGGAGCCACATATAGTCCCTCTCACAGGAGCCACAAGATTCCAGGACAAGGGAGGCCCCAACCATCAGTGGCCAGAGAATACTTCAGAAGAGTGAATGACCAGCAGCTGGGGTAGCTTCTAGACTTCTCAACCCATAAACACCAAAGTAAAAGGTCAGTGTGGAACTTTGTTGGAACAGGGAGGGATGGAAGAATGCAGTCCGGTTGCTGTCCCACAGGAGAGAAGTGAGCAGAGGAGAGGCAGCTGTGACACATGGCTGCCTAAGGAGCTCCTGGCCTGAAGACTGTAGGGGGACCAAGCAACCATTCAGAGGGTAATTGCTCTTACTTTAACCTGCTTGGATCTGGATCTTGATCTTGGGTGATGGTCCTTGGTTGTGTGACCAGTGAGCCAGAGCCGGTGGGAGCTGTAGAGACAATGCCCTCCTAATAGCTACAGCAGCTGTGAAAACCCCAGCAATTTGGAACAAAGCTCTTTCCATTCTAGAAGCAAAGTTCTACTGTGTCAAAGAGCTCAAGGGTCAAGTAATTGGCTGGCAATATGAGCAAGCACAGGAAGCACAAACAGATGAAAGAATCCTTTTTGGGGGACAAAAGGGATCAAGGCATGGAGTGGGAGGAAAACAGTGGAGTCAGAAATCCTGCATCAAAAGCCTCCAATAAAAATATGAACTGGATACAGGCCATGGAGGAGCTCAAGAAGGATTTTGAAAATCAAGTAAGTGAAGTAGAGGAAAAATTGGGAAGAGAAATGAGAATGATGCAGGAAAATAATGAAAAGTGATTCAATAGCCTTCTAAAGGAGACCCAAAATTATACTAATAGACTAACTAAAATGGCAAAACAGGCCCAAAAAGCCAATGAGGAGAAGAATACCTTGAAAAGCTAAATTTGCCAGATGGCAAAGGAATTTCAGAAATTCACTGTATGTATGTATGCATGCATGCATGCATGTGTGCATGTATGTATGCATGTGTGTATACATATATATGTATAGTAGGGGTGTATAAATATATGTAAATATGTGCATATGTATGTACATGTATACATAGACAGAGGGCACAGGATGAGTTGAAAATGAAGGGATGATATGGAAAAAATAATATTAAGAAGTGAGAGAGGAATTTATTGGGAGAAAGAGAAAGGAAGACATACATTAGGGTGAAATATCTCATATAAAAGGGACTAGAGAACACTGTTACAATGGAGGAGAAGAGCAGAATGGTGAAAGCAAATGGGTCATCCTTACTGTCACTGAATTTGGCTTAAGGAGTGACATACATACTCAATTGGGTATCTTACCCTGCAGGAAAATGGACGGGGGTGGGGTGTAGAGGATAAGAGGGGGGATGATAGAAGGGAGGGCAGATTGGGGGAGAGGCTAGTTAGGAGCAAATATTTTTGAAAAGGGATAAGCTCAAAGGAGAAAATTAGAATAAGTGTGGGGCAGGATAGAATGGAGGGAAATATAGTTAGTCTTTCACAATATAACAATTATGGAAATGATTTGGGCAACTACACATGTACAACCTATATTGAATTGCTTGTTTTCCCAGTGGGAGTGAATAAGGAGGGAAGAAGGGAAAAAATCTGGAACTCAAAGTTTTAAAAACAAATGTTTAAAAAAATTTTGTTTTTTACATGCAACTTGGAAATAAGATATATAAGCACTGGGGTATAGAAATCTATCTTGCCCTACTAGAAAGTTGGAGGAGGTTGATGGGGGTTGATGGGAGGATATAAGAGAACAGATTGAGGGAAAGGGTATTTAGTAAGCTTGCTATTTTGGGGTGGGGTAGGGGAAAGATGTGGACAGAAAACTATAATTCAAAATTTTGTGGAAATGATTGTTGAAAACTAAAAATAAATTAATAAATTTTTTTAAAAAACATTATTTTGCATATACTTTGTTTAGAGAAGCAGAATTGGATGGGGTAGTGGATTTAGGGCTAGCCTCACAGTCATGGAAAATTGAATTCATGTCCCACTTGACAAATACTGGATATATAATCTTGGTATGTACCCTGGTTGTCACTTAGTCTCTCAAAATCCCAGGAAACTTTCAAAGACAGTAGGCTTCAGATCTGCTTTAGTAGAGGGAGATTCTCTTACTTGGAACTCCCCATACCAACAAAATCACAGTTCCAGATAAAAAATAAGCCCCTCCCCCAAAAATATATATTCATGGGGTATTTTTGTTTCTCTCCCTCATAGAAAATAAATTCCTTGAGGACCTTTTGTTTTTGTAATCCCAGAACCTACTTAATGCCTTGTACATGGCATCATCATCAATTGAGAGCTGAAAATCACTTTACAAGCCCTATCAATCCAACCTCTTCCTTTGCAGATGAAGAAACCACACACACACACACACACACACACACACACACACACACACACACACTAAGAAAATATATGCAGGATAAATTGGGCCTAGTTTTAGAGAGAAAGCACCAAGATTAAGGAGGACCATGAAAGGCTTCTTGAAGAAGTGGGATGTTAGCTGAGACTTGAAGGAAACCAAGGAAGCCAGGAGGCAGAGACAAGAAGATAAAACATTCCAGGTATAGGGTACAGCCAATGAAAATTCTCAGTGTCTCTGGAACACAGAATATATGCAAAGGAGAAAAGTGTAGAAAGAGTGGTAAGGTAGGAAGGTGCTGTGTTATGAAAGTCTTTAAATGCAAATCAGTATTTTATATTTGGCCCTAGATGTAATAATTATCCACTGGAGTTTGTTAGATGGGTGGGTTTTTTTCTTTGTCTGTTTTTGTTGTTGTTGTTGTCCTTCCTGCTTGAAGAGAAGCAAGATAACATCATGATGTCAGGAACAAGGCACAGGGTGACTGATCAGCCCAATACCATAGGTCAGTCACAAATAGTCTGCATGAATATTTGGAGTGAAGATATCTTTAATGCACATCTGTAGTGGCAACCACACTGGCATATTAAGAACGGCTACTAGATATGCTTTACTAGGAAAGATAGCTGTTCAAGGGAACAGCAGTCTTTTTTAATTATATTCCTTAGTTCAGGTGAAAAATCAGCACCTGAACTTTGGAAAAAATCCAAACAAAGATAATAGAGGAAATACAAGCAGAAAAATAAAGACTTACAGACAGAGCTTCTAACTGTCTGAGAAATTAGCACAAATCACCAGACAGATCCAACTGTCTGATCAAGGCAATATATACATCACTACCAGACAGAGAAGCACTGACATCTGGGTTTTTCAATGAAGAGAGGAAGGGCAGACTCCTTAATAGCTATCCAGAGTCTCTTCTGGTCAAATCACAAGAACATTCTTCCAGTGAGTGAATCCCAAGGCAAAATGCTAACCTCAGAGTATATATACCCTTTTTAGAGCCAGAGGACATCACAATCCTCATGACTCAGTGCTTAATTAGAAATTAACAAAAGGTGGGAAAGCCTTCCTACAAGCAATCCTCTCCTAAGCAAGCTTCCCTTAATGGGCTCCAGGTATGGCCTATTAATGGGCTGGGAAGATGTTATATTCCATTAACATTACAACATCTCACATTTCTTGTGAGCTACTACAATTCTGCGTCACTCACAGAGCACAGCACCTTCTTTGATTCAGGCACACTATACTGGGTGGTCTTGTGCTAGTATCTCCCATGCCTCACAAGGTCTCTGTGAAGAAATGGGGTGAGGGGGCAGGGTATATGATGTGTCCTGCACTTTAGACAAACAAATTTGACAGCTAGGTAGAGGGTAGGATTGGAGCAGGGAGAGACTTGAGACAAAGACTATTTTGATGTCCAGGTGGGAGATGATAAAGGCCTATCTGGGCAGTCCTACTCCAGAACTAGCATTCTATATACTGTACCACCAAGCTTCCAAAGGAGATATTGAGATTACCAGGTAAAACAGTATACAAGAAGAAAAAATGGCCCAGGACAGAACCTTGGAGACCCACTTGGTGAGCATCTGAGACAGCATTCATTTGAAACTAAGACTGACTCTGGAGCCAGAATTCTTTGCTAAGAATTTAATAAATGCTTCTTAAATTGAACTGAGTTATAATGATAGGGCTGTTTTGGAACATTATTGGTTATAAATTTAAAGAAATGCCTCATTTCTAATCTCTTCCATATCAGCAGACAAATGAAGTACACACAGCTTTGCATATATAGTAAGAAAACATCCCGTTAGAAAGGAATATAATAACATTTTAAAAGTAATAACATTTTAAAAGGAGCAAATAAAATGTCTTGGTTTCTTTGGCTACCCATATAATTCTCAGTGTTAGCCAGAGATAACAATCTACTTTGTGGGCCATGTAAATTATAAAATGTCTAGGTATCAGTGAGGCATTTAAAATGTTAAAAAAGATGAACTGAAGAATACATTTCAAGTGACAAGGACAGGAAAAAAAGTGTGAAGACTTTTCTCATAGTAAGTTGGAAGTGACTAGAACGAGAAATTGTTGAAGATGTCATGAAATCATCCTCATTCATCCTCATGGTACACATTATTTAATTTATTAAGTGGATAAGTTCAAACAAGCATACAAAAGTAAACATTCTTTCTGATGGTGCAATAGGAAGGATGGAGAATCAAAGCATCTTAATACCAAAGTTCAATTAAGGACTGTGGAGGATTATGTGGGCATTTTTGAATAAAGTTTAATACTGGGTGACAGAAGGAAAAGAGAGTGTATTGGTAATGTGAATAAAGTTTTCCATTATGCTGTTTATTCATGTAGAAGCAGTATGTGGCTAGAATGGACTGAATTTCCTAGCTATTTGGTATTACTCCTAGAGATCAGAGAAAAGACAACAAATTCTTCTCCCTGCAAGAAAAAGGCATTTCTTAAATAACTTGTCAACTTTTAAGCTATTTCTAATTCTTGACATTGTCTTCTACAACTATGATTGGTCAAAAATGTACTGTAATACATAAGAATTTTGATTATTAATTATTAATGCTGTCAATTAATAGATCATGTTTATTATGTCTATTAATTAATTGTGTATGAAAGGATTTCCATAGAGGAAGCCAATGAATAACTAGAAATAACATGGTACTAAATAGGACAGAGGTCTGGACCTTGACCTAAATTAGCTGTCATTACTTTTTGCTTTCAGAGAATCTAAGCTGTAATCATGATAGACTGTTACAGCTTTGTTTTTTCATTATTATTATTAGTGCTTTCTTATTTATTGATTTAATATATTATTATATAATAACTCATGTGTTTTTGAATAGTAGAAATATTGGAACTACTCACCCTTAGGCTATTGATTTACAAGTTCAAGTCAAGATTCAGATGGTTTGGTTTAAAAATTGAAATTTCTGTTTTTCATAGTAGGTAAAAGAATAGAGGAGTGCAACAAAAGGACATGCAGGGCTGGAGCAAATGGGCATGATCTGGGAGAAATGGACAAACTCGAGACTCCAAAGATAGGGGCCATCTCTTCACCTCTATGGCCAACTTCTCAATATAGCACCATATTCTGGTTTCATGAAGCTCGTTAGTTATGTGCTAAGTATGGCTTCTGAAATAATTTCTAATTTCCCAATTTACTTAACATTCATGGTAGACATTTGTGAATTTCATTCATTTATGTCATCATAGTTTAAGGTATACCCTAATCTGTAGTGTAAAGGTTCTTAAGAATTTTATTATTTCAATCCATTTATGGCTTTATATGTCATCTTCATGATGGCTAAGCAGAATCAGAGATTAAACATGGTTCAAGCAGCTAAGTGGCTCAGTGGATAGGGTGCCTGGCTTGGAGTTAGGAAGTCTCATCTTCCTGACTTCCAATCTGGTTCCAGATACTTACTAGTTGTGGGATCCTGGGCAAGTCATTTAATCCCATATGTCTTAGTTTCCTCATTTGTCAAATGAATTGGGGAAGGAAATTCCAAACCATTCCTGTATTTCTGTGAAAAAAAAAACCCCAAATGACCTCATGAAGAGTCAGATTTGACTAAGAATAACTGAACAACAAACAAGCAGATATATATTTTTTTTTCAGATAAAAAGCTATCACACTGATATTTCTAAAATTGGGTTTGCATTGCATTTAAGCTGCCATGTAGTTGAAGGAGAAGGGAAGTAGACTGCCATATTTTTATTTTGTTCTGGAAGAACGAGATGTGCAACTTGAGCCAGACTCTGAAAAATATATTTGCATTTCTCAGATCTCCTCTTGAATCTACTCTGCGTCTTGGCTAGCCATATAGAAACTAGCCATGTACTAGGAAAAAACAGACATGGCACACAAACTCCTGATTTGCTAGCCTCGCAGGAGATAAAGTAGCCAGGCTCATGTATCACAGCACCAGAGAAGAAAGGAGGGAAAGCTTCAAAATTTCTAAGCCTTTCTTTCTATTTTAACACTTGCTCATATAATGCACTGAAATTTCAAAAGGGGCCTGAATGGACTTGCTCAATATATACCAGCATCCATGGCAGTGTAGAGGTGAATTAAATATTCATTTATTCCATATCTATTGCATATGAAATGGAGCAGCCATGATCATTTTTATGTATTGTCTTAGCTGAGCTTTTCTTGTTCCTTAAAAAAGCTGCATAAACAGCCCCAATTAATCAATTAATACATGAGTAAACATCAACTAAACACATAACTCTGTACTTTACCAAAAAAATATATTTTGTGTTAATTAATAAGATGATTTGCTCCTGGAATTTCAAATCATTCACCATTTACATTCTAGCCTTACTGTAAGAAAACTCAATGCAAACACCTTCTCCAGATGGATGTGCTTCTTGTTTCAAACTGATGGTTGAGGGATGATATAAAGGAAAAGTCTATTATTGCAAAAGACAAAAGAAATAATAAAAATGGCACTCTGAACCTTGTATTACAGAATAAGTGAAAAATAGATAGGCGTGCATTGGAGACAGACCATACCAGATCCCAGAAAGCTAATTGTTAAATTTTCAGTGTAAGCATTTGTACCTCTGAAAAAAAGCAAATGCTACAAATAAGCACTTGATTTATTTTCTTAATTGCACTAAAGAAAGTAATGAAGAAAATGTTAAAAATGCCAATTAAACGTTAAAAGACCATACATTTTTGGAGAGCCAGTTGTTAAACTTACCAGTACACTATTGATAATAAAACACTATGGTAGATGTTTTTCTTAAATGATATTTCTTAACTTTATTTCCTTGACCCCTGCTACAACATCCAGAGAATATGGGCATAATTTCCTTAACTGTTAGTTACTCTGAGAAATTAACTTAAATACAGCCTAAAGAACAGGAAAGAAGAACACTTCAATCATGAAGGCAGAGTCCATTGTACATAGACAAAACTAAAAGAAATTATACGTCTTCAAAGAGCAGTGAACTTTCTCGCTGAAGGATCTTGAGACTTCCACATTCTCTCAGAGTAAATAAAAAATAACCCTGGATCCAAGAAGAGAAATTCAAGAAGTCCCTGGGAAGAGAAAAGCGCTTCGTGAACCACATGACATTCTAAGAAAACGCTGCACCAAGAATTCTGAGGTGGACATTCCTGAGCCTTTTTAGCAGGTGGACATTCCACAAAAGCTTTTCTAGAAAGCCCAGGGGTGGGGAAAGCTGAGGCCTCGAGGCCCTGCTCGATATTCACACTTAACTTCAGTAGTGGCCTGCCTTCTTACTGCATTAAATAGTGCAATTTTACTTAACCAAATAAATGCTCTTTAGCAGGTATTTTTAAAAGTCTTAATTATAAGAGTATATGCACTGATTGCTCCTAGCCACAGTCTCTGTATATGATTTATTTTACAAGATTTCTCACACAGCTCTTTGCTAAATAGACATTCTTTATGTTTTATTACTAGTTTCTTCCACTGAGTCATGCTCTCAGTGGGATGTTGTGTCTATATTTTATTTTCCTCCTGCTATTAATTACCTGTGGGCCTGTATGATATCTCACTCAGTCTCATTTATTACAACGATGCCTGCTAGTACCCCCGCAGTAAAAAGTCTGTCAGTATTTCCATTAGAAACCCAATTTCTCAGGGGCTTAAAACTCAGCTGAAAATTTCTGCTCATGGCTAATGGCTGGTATGAGTGGTAGTATCAGCTGTGGAGCTTTTGAGGGCAGTTTTTATTATTTTTTTAATGGGGAATTTGTCTACTTCAAAATCAAAGAAGCACATGGAAACTTTAGAACTTCATTGTCTTGAAGTTAAAACTCAAAAAATAGATTCATTTCTTTCCAATGGAATTTTGCTAAACCTATTTTTTCTCTCCACAGAACAAGATGTTTTATATGTGTAAGCACGTATTTACAAAGGGGTGTGTGGGCATCAAAGGATTAATGATGATTAAGGTGATATTTAAAATTGTTATAGGTTTCTGTTATCTTTGAAATTGTAAATAAAGTGATAATTTTTTTTGGAAATTACAGATGTTTGGTTATATTTGGCCTGCTAGCAAAACAGAAAAAAGAAACAATGCTAATTTTAGAATATATGTATGTGTGTGTGTATGTATATATATATATATATACACACACATATATGCATATATGTGTAAATATATATTGTAAAATCAGCATATTATCAGAAGAAACAATGCTGATTTTACAATATATTATATATATACACATATTATAAAATCAGCATAGCTTCATCTATATTATATATGCAGTTATATATGCTAGACAAGGACTTTGTTTCATTCATCAAACATACTATTTACATAAAAAAAATTTATGTAGTTTCCAAATTGAAGATATCTAGAAAGTCTCACTTCCACACACCCTCAATCTAAAATGATAGTTCCCTTAATCCTTGGCTTTCAATATGTTGTTATCCATGTACTTTTTCTGGAAAGATAAGATCACAGCAATAGAATTAATTAGGAAAAGAATGAAAGTGTGTGAAAACAGTATTGAATGCTTTAGGTTCCCACTTCATTTATAGCATTTACTATAGGAATGAGCCTTCCAAAGGCATGTTTATGTATCTATGAATTAGCACAGGCTCAAAATGCTAAAGCCCACATAAGAGAAATGATCAAAGTGTTTTTTTATCAAGCATACTTTTTGATAAAATTCAAAATATGACCCATAACACATTTCTGTCCATTTTTCCCTTCATTTTTTCTTTCTTTTTTTTCCTTCCTTTCCTTTTTTCCTTCCCTTCCTTCCTTCCTTTCTTTTGCAACTGGGAGAATAGACAGTAGCATTAATGAGAAAAAACTAGGACAATGAAGAAAATAATAAGGATAGATTAATTAAAAGGTTTCACAAAACAAAGTTACACAGATAAACTAGTCATTACATTATCTACAGGAGGACTAACCAATATAGATAGCAGAATATGAAAATTACACTGTAGCAACTGATACAACTGATACTCTCCATAGCTTACCAAGGCTCCACCTAACTTACACATCCTGAGAAATTGGAATGACTAGCTGAAGTTCCATGACAATCATGAATGATACTGTCATGACCTAGCTATCAACAAAACAGAGGTGCAAAATATAAATTATCTTTACTAGTCACTTATTTCATGAAGCTACCACTTCTGTTAAACAGATGATCTCTGCATTGTATTTAAAACTATGTCTATAGATAATATGACAAACATGAGAATTATTCCTTTTCAAAGTAGTCCCTTTGGGAGGCTATGTATCTATCTATTACAAACTTCAAATATTTTTTTCAAATTGATTTTGAAGTCTATGGCACATTATTTAAGATAGCCAGTCTTCTCAAAGTTTGTATTTCTACATCTTTTATAGTAGGTCTGATTTTTCAAATTGTCAAATATCATTTGGAACTAAGTCTTATAAATGACTAATTGATTGATATCACTTTTGGTAAATATTATATGTGGATCTTATCAACCAGCGTAAATTTTTAAATGGCACGGACAAGAATATGTAAGGAAAGGCAAGTAACTAAAGATGATGAAAAACAATGACATGATTCTATCAGAATAGTGTCAGAATTGTAAAAAACCAAAAAGAAAAACTCAGCATTATCTGAGATTAGCAATGAAGCCGAAAGACAACAAAAAGTATCTGTTTGAGTTATGTTATGGAGAAAGGAGGCAAAGAAGAGGTAGCATCACTGTTCAGAGTACTTGCAATGACTATTCTATTCAAAGGAGATTTTGGGCAATCTACTGAAGCTTTATTTTGTTCAGCAATAATAAATTTTGAACAGAATAAAAACTGTTAACAGGAACTTGAAATTCAAAATAAGTAAGTATTGGTTAGAGCACTCCCTTGGTGAGCTCAAACTGCTGAGATCAGATAAATGATGTCAGAGAGAACTTCTTTGAGTGATTACTTTTGTCAGTGTAAGGGAATTTTAAAAAATTGTGGAGGATGAGAAATGTACGATAGGTATGAATGCAGGCATTTTTCATCAAGAAGAAAAAAAGGAAAAATGTGGAATCTTTAAACCATGAGGCAATTTTAACTTGACATTGAGTCTCAGAAAAAGTTTAAAAGGTATCTTATAAGTACAATTTTGGGGCTCTTATAAATGAAAAAATGATCATTAACAGCCAATGTGGAGGGGGCGGAGCCAAGATGGTGGCGTAGAAGCAGCAAAGTTTTGCAGCTCCCACACGGCCATTCTAAATAACCATAAAATATGACTCTAAACAAATTTTAGGGCTCCCAAACTCACAAAAATACAGAAAACACATCTCTCACTGAAAGCACCTTGGCAGAAGGGGCTCATGGCAGCAGGCTGGGTGCCGAGGCCAGCCAAACTCAAAACCAAAACCACAGCCAGGCTCCAGGGTGGTTGGGAGGAGACAAGCCCCAGCATGAGTCTACCTGAGACCAGATATGCAGCACCTGGAGCAATCTCCACATCTATCAAGCCACGAAAAATAAGGATTAGAAAAAGGTCAGTAAAAGTCAAGCTTTCAAGCTAAATTTGGGAGAGGAAAAGCAGTTTGGCCAAACTGCCCCCAGGACAAGGAAGCAGCTGGAAGTGGCAACCAGCAACTGCCTCTACTGGGCTACTTCAGAGCTCCTGGTCTGCCAATTGCAGGGATGTTGAGACGATTGATCAGGGCCAAGGGCTCTTGCTTTGAGCAGCCTGGATCCAGATCGTGGTCTTGGGTGGTGGTCCTGGGGTGAGCTTTCAGCAAGTCAAAGCTGGTGGGGGCTGCAGCACCTTCCTATTAGCTCCAGCAGCTTGAAAACCCCAGCAATTTGGGACAGAGCTTTCCTCCCTGGAAGCAGAGCCCACAGACCTAAAAAAAATCAACCAATTAATTGACTGGCCAACATGAGGAAAAGGAAGCAAAATAAGAACAGCAATAAAAATTCTAAGAGTCCTTTTGTGTGGACAAAAAGGATCAAAGAATGGAACAAGAGGAAGACAACACAGTAAGCACTCCCACGCCAAATGCTTCCAAGACACTCAAAGATTGCCTACAAGCTATAGATTAACTGAAAAAGGACTTTGAAAAACATATAAGAGAAGTAGAGGAAAAAATGGGAAGAGAAATGAGAATAATGCAAGAAAATCATGAAAAGAGAATCAATAATTTGACTGAAGAAAACAACACTTTAAAAAATAGATTAACTTGAATGGAAAAAGAGGCCCAGAAAGCCAATGAGGAGAAGAATGCCTTAAAAAGTCAAATTTCCCCGATGGAAAAAGAATCTCAAAAGCATTCTGAAGAGAATATTTCCTTCAGAATTAGAGTGGCACAAGTGGAAGCTAATGACTTTATGAGAAACCAAGATACTATTAAACAGTTACAAACAAATGAAAAAATAGAAAGCAATGTGAAATATCTTCTTGAAAAAACCACTGACCTGGAAAATAGATCCAGGAGAGAAAATCTGAATTATTGGTCTACCTGAAAGCCATGATCAAAAAAAAAAAAAAAAAACGAACTTGGAAAGCATCCTTCAAGAAATTCTCAAGGAAAATTGCCCTGATGTTTTAGATTCAGAGGGCAAAATAGAACTTGAAAGAATTCACCAATCACCTCTTCAAAAAGATCCCCAAAAGAAAACTCCTAGAAATGTTGCTGCCAGGTTCCAGAATACCAAGTTAAAGGAGAAAATATTACAGGCTGCCAAGAGAAAACAATTTGAAT
>CM053601.1:72503110-72540928 GCA_028646575.1 Pseudocheirus occidentalis | reverse complement strand
AGGACTAGAATGAGAGGAGACAGGGAGAGACAAAATGGGGTTAATCATCCCATATAGAAGAGGCAAGGGATAACTGTTACAACTTTACTTTCAATTACTCTCATTGAATTTGGCTTAGGGAAGAAATGGCATAAACTCTAAACTGGGCATCATGCCACACAGGAGAGTAGGGGGCATGGGGATGAGAAGGGAGATGATGGAGGGGAGGGCAGGGTCTGGGGGAGGGATGCTAGAAGCACACATTTCAGTAAAGGGACAGGGAAAGGGTAGAAAACAGAACAAGTGGGGGGAGGGATAGGAAAGAGAGACAGATGATCACTGTCACAATATTTCCACTATGAAGATATCCTGTATAATCACACATCCACAGCCTATATTGAATTGATTGTCCTTCCAGTGGGGGTGGGTGACAAGGGAGGAATTGAAAGAATCTCAGATTTAAAGTTTTGCAATACCTGCAACTAGGAATTAAGATATACAGGAGCTGGGACAGGGAGACCCTCCCTGACCTACCAAAAAGTAAGAGAGCAGAGCAGGTGAGGGGCTTTACAGGGGGATTGCTGTTTTAGGGTTGGGACAGGGGAAAGACGGGGAGAAAATTTGTAATTCAAAAATGTCATGAAAATGAATGATATAAACAAGAAAACAAATTTAAAAAATACTGAAGAAAAAAAAGAAACTCTGTTTTCTTGTTAATTATCAGGATAAAATTAGTACAAGAAGCAGAGAATTGACCTATATTCTATTGCATCTCAGCCTCAGAGACTGTGTCCAGTGCATAGTTATCTGCAAATAAAATGTCACAAACCAATTCTCCTTCCACTTTGGTCTTGGTTTGCAGCTTTTGCAATTTAAATAATTCACTACCAATGCAGTAGCTGACTTTGATGCCATTTTTATTCTGATTGAAAATGTCCAACAATGTTGCTGAAAACATCATGCTAAAAAGCATGGGAGCAAGCATATAACAAAGCTTCACTGCATCGGTGACTGGGAAAGCACAAGAGTATCATCTATTTTCTAGAATAAATGTAAAAATTCCATCATGAAACTGATGCACAATAATACTGATGAAATTCTCTGGGTATGACCTTCCAGAAGCCCTATTGACTGACAATATATAAGGCATTGTTCTGATCAACAAATGTTGGGTAAGTCCCCTGTTTCTTCTGGTAATTCCCCTGGAGTTGTTGGGAAACAAACACCGTATCAAGTGCTCCTCAGCCCTTTCTGTAGCTGCACCAGCTCTTGAGTAGATAACCATGTTCCAGTAAAGGATCATTCCTTTAAGGAGAAATCTGGGAAGACTTTTGCCAGCAGTGACTAAAAGAGGGACCTCCTTATGATCACCACAGAACAACCTATTTCCTTGTCCTATCTAGAGATGGACAGCAGAGGCATCCTTGAACACCTGGGGAATAATCTCCTCTTGCTATATAACCCAGAAGATCTCAGTCAGTTCTTGTATGAGCAATGGACTCCCTGCCTTGTAAATCTCAGCTTGAATAAAATCAGCTCCAGGTTCTTTGCCACTTGAAAGGAGCTTAATGGCATCTAAAAACTGTTCTTCAGTTGGATGTTTGGCTAGAGAGGGACTGACTTTGAAATCAAGTATATGGTCAATGACTTCAGCATTGGTTGGAGGAAAATAGAATTAGAGAGAGAAGCAAATAGAGCATGTATGCAAAGTAAATGTCAAGTCACATGCAGAGTAAAGATGATAAATGAAGGGGCAGCTAGGTGGCGCAGTGAATAGAGCACTGGCCCTGGAGTCAGGAGTACCTGAGTTCAAATCCGGCCTCAGACACTTAACACAAAAAACTAGCCATGTGACCTTGGGCAAGTCAATTAACCCCAACTGCCCTCCAAAAAAAAAAAAAACAAGATGATAAATGAAACAATCACAAAGGTCTCTTGGAGGAGGTGGTATTACTTGAGTTAAGCCATTATGTGATCCAGGAATTCAAAGTCCTGAGGGTAAGGAGAGAGAACATTCTAGATAGGGGGAAAAGGATGTGCAAAGATGTGGAAGCTAGAATGACAGTGGTCAGTTTGGCAAGACTGAAGAGTACATAATAGCAGATAACATGAAATGAGTCCTTTGGACTGAAGTCAGACTGAACATTTTAAATGTCAAAAAGACATGTTTGTACTTTATACTGGAGGCAAGCCACTGAATTTTCTTGGCTTGGAGAGTAATATGTCAAGGCATGGGAGGAAAGAGCATTTAAGCCTTTTAAGGAACCAATGGGTCATTTTTGTTGCCCTTGATTATTATTTTTGTAACTCAAACGTGTTCTCTTTTTTCTAATTTCTCCTCAAAATTTATTTTAGCAAAACTAAAGTCCACTCCCTGTGTGCTGTGTCTGAATCATAGTTTTAGATATGTTTCTATAAGATCGGCAGTTAATGATTTACTGTGCACTTACTTATACTTTAGGAAAAAAAAAGAATAACCACCTGACAGTTGGAGAAAGGTTTCTGTCGCTTTCTATATTGCAAAGGTTTCATACAAAACAATCCTAAATGTACTTAAGGCCCAGATGCTATAATATGAGCAAATGAAAAAATGTCTTCAGAGTAGCACAACACTTTTTAAGCATTAGGGAAAATTGGCCCCAGTGAGGAAATCATTCATATGCTTGCACTGAGTGGCTACTCTGGCATTATCTGACCCAACAGCCATTTTCTGTTCCATTAGGTTTGCCAGAAAAGAGGAACATCTTAAAACTAAAATAGATAAGAGTGGAATTATTTCCACCAATTTACTACCAAATTTGCTGCAGTCCTTGCTGAAGGGGCATTTTCTTCCTTTCCTTAAGAAAAAAGAAAAGGTGCACAAATCACATCTTGATATCTTTTTTCCCTTTGGTAAATATTTACTGTACTAGTGCATTTCAGCTTACTTATGTTGGCTTTTCTCTCTATGCATCTGAGACCGTTTTCTTTGATATTTAGATAAGCACATCTGGCTTTCCTTCCAATCCCTCTAAAGCCAACTCTTTAAATATCTGATCATAGTTTGACTGAATGGATGTGATCAGTTTAGTGAATTTTGGGGGCTGCAAAGATAGTAAGGACATTTGAGAGCCCCAGAATATCAGTGCAGTCACAGTGTTCATTATCATCAACATAAACCTTTTAAATCAACCTTAAAATATCAGTTTCTCATGTGCCTTTGGGATGTTTACTTATGTCATATGCAATGTATTTTTAGAAATAGAAACTTAGACTGAAGTCATTCTCAGGTCATTTTCTCCACTTCTGTGATTACAGAAAACCATGCTTAAACTCTTCATGGTAAATTATTATCTCTCCAGTGCTACAAGTTTTTTCAGAGAAAGACTGAGAAGGCACAATCCCCTTTCCAGGAGAAAACACATCTTATCAGTCAATGAGCATTTCAAGCTCTATTCTTTGGTCACCAATAGGGGAAACCAGTTTTAGTAACTTTAAAACCTTGCTAAGACTTTGGGATAACCTTTACATAACTGAACACCTATTTCATTGCTCCAGAGGAATGCAAATTTGAGGATAGGAATGAATGCTTGGTAGATTGGATTGGTTTAGATATACGTGAAAGTAAAATTTGGAGACAATACTTAGAAGCCCAGGAGGTATTTCCTGTTTTCTCCCATTCTTAGAATCGTGTCAGATTGTTGTCATAAATAAAATATTAATTTCAACTGTGAACCTTTGAGCAAATCAAATAACTTCAAACTGCCTAAGAGATATTGCTATAACTTGAAGGAGAAGAAACACATGGAGTCAAAACTTGGGATCAAATCCCACATCTTCTGCTTATTAATAATGAGAAGAAGCTGGTCAAATCATTTATTCCATCTACAGGAAAGGATGACCAATTATTGTAGCACTAAATTCAAGGGCTAGTGCAAGACTGTATTATGATAGACAGTGTTGTTGTTCATCCTTATTAATAGAAGAGCACCAATGACATCATAATATTGAGTTCAACTATAGCTAATTAGTCCAATATGAGCTTGGAACTCAGCTACAGGTCAGACACAAATTGTTTCTTTTGAATATTTGGAGTGGAAATGTCTCTAAATTTGTGCATCTCATGTTTCTTTTGAGCTCTTGCAATTCTCCTTTGCTCATAGAGCATAGCACCTTCTTTGATGCAAGCATTCCATACTGGTAGTCCTGTGCCAGTGTCTCCTCCCATGGCTCCCATTAATACCAAAATTCATCAGAGAGACCTTGAGAGTGCTCACGTATCACTTCTTCTGACCTCTGCATTAGCACTTGCCTGGTGTGAGTTCTGTGTAAGATATCTTTTAGGTAAACATATATCCAGCATATAAAAAACATAGGTGGGTCATCAGAGTTGCATTATCTGGAGTAGAGTTTGAATGCTTGGTAGTTCAACTCAAGAGACGACATCAGTGTCTAGTACCTTATCTTGCCAGTTAATCTTTTTTTAAGTAGAATAAATATAAATATGTATAAATAATTTATTGTTAAATGCTTTGGGAATTTTCAACAGATATATAAATCTCATTTTACTTTTTATATTTAACCAAGCTTGTCATTTCATTGGTATAGGAATGTAGGGAGTTTCCTAGTGGGGGAAATCCGGCATCTTCTTGGGAAATTTAAAATTTTAGAGAACTGCCTTGGGAACTGAGAGGTTAGGTAGATGGCTTGACAGACTCCCACAGCTAGTATGTGTCTGGGGTGAGACTTAAACTTGAAAGACTTGAGTTTGTTTTTTTTAACTCAGTCAACTCTATAGGTTAGTCTCATTCTTTTCTTATATTTAATAAAGATAGAAATAATTCGTGTTACTTTTTAAAATTTAATTACTGGAAAAATTGAAGAATTATAGTAAAAGGGAATCAGTAAAATCCTGTGTACCTGATGGAGTCCAGTATTCTTATATAATACCTGAAATTGTTTCTAAGAAGCCCACCAATTGTAGAAATAGGTAGAATATTTTATTTAAATTAAAAGTGAGGGAAGAAAAGGAGATGTAGGAAAAAGATAGAAACAAAAATGCTAGTCAGCTGGGGGTTGTAATGCATATAATGATGAACTTGGAGTAACAAAAACCTGAGCTCAAATCCAGCCTTAGACAGTTACTAGCTTTACAAGCCTAGGCAAGTCACTTAATTGCCTGATGGCTTCAATTTCTTCAGTCAAATGGAAATAATAATAGTACCAATCTCTGAAAATTGTTGTAAGGTTCAAATGAGATAGCCTTAATAAAATGGTTTACTATTATTAAAGCCTTATATAAATTCTAATTATTGTTATTATTCTGGTGGTGGGTAGACGGGGAAGGAGGAGTAGGTAACACAAGTGTGCAAAGTTCGGTAAGGTTTCTCCAATCAAGGTCATTTAGAGAGACGTTTAGAAAAAGAAAGGAAGCCTAATGTGGTTTTCTGGAAAAGAGCGTGTGTGTGTGTGTGTGTGTGTGTGTGTGTGTGTGTGTGTGTGTGTGTGTACAAATACAAAAAGAAGAGACAGAGACAGAGAATATTTTAAATTCAGTTTTTTTGCAGTATATACCTGTTAGCAAGTTGGCAAATTTAATAATAGAATAAATCTTCTCAGATATGCAGAGTTAGCAAAATGCCAGCATTTAGAAGTGCATATTTCTAAACAGCCTTCTAAAGAGAACCTAGTCTTTGCACCCTTACTTTCTCAGGTTTTTTTTAATGTTTCTGGAAGAAACAGGAGACTTTATGCATTTATGCAAAAGTAAAAAGTATTGAAAACAGCAAACTTTTACTTTTCCCAGGAACATTTCAGATTTGTGCATAAATATGCATGGCAAGTCCAAACCCAGAACCGTTTTTCCACCTTCATATTTTCTTTCTATGTCTTTTATATTTATTTTTTGTACTTCAAATAACATTTTTCTCCTGTGCAGTTGCAATTTCCTTAATCTTGAGAAGCTTCTTGGGTCAGGCAGAAGAAGTCTCTTAGCTCAGTTGGCACAATGACTAGGAATACTTTCCAAGGTCAGATATCTAGAACAGTATCTACTATGAATGACCATGACAGAGTAGTAACCTGACTCCATACTTGTTCATTCCCATTAGATAGCTATGCATTCATGCAGCTGAAGAAATCCTTGTTGATATTAAGGAATTCCAATGGCCTTCATTTTGAGGCCACCCACATTTCTTGGTATTATCATCAAAATAGTGCCTCTTCACCCATCTTAAGCCACATCCGTGAGAATTGCTAGAGCTTGTATGTGCAAGCAGTATGTACACAAAATGCTTTACTTTTATAACCCAGTGAACCCACTTGAGATAAATTTGATTTTGAAGGACTTCTATGTTTTTTCCATCTTTTGAGCTTTTTATTGTCCCTTCCTTCCCCCGACTCATTCCATTAGTTTAAGTTCCAGCTTACAGTTTGTGCATGGGATTTCACCAACACCCAAAAAAGATTTTTCTCCAGAACTTGGCAGACACAGAGAGAGGCCCATGGTTATTTTATCCTTACTAAACATGATAACATTCAAAGCCACATAGCATGTAAATCATCATCCAAGCAATACCTAAAAAGGCTGTGCTCACATCCAGAAATTAAACAATCTCTGATTCATTATTGAAATTACCTTGCCTGAAGATAAATAAAGAGACATCATGAAATAAGAAATAATAGTGCAGAAAGAAGACAAATCCTCAATTTGCAAATGGAGTTGAAAGCAGAAAAATGCCGATTATAAACGGCATATGGTGCCACGGCCAGTGGCACTGGTCTGATAGCCCAGAAATTTTACTTTACTACTTTCTTCCTCCGCTGATGTTCAGGAAACTCTTGGGCAAGCATTTATTTTCAGCAGAGCTTCATCATCTGGTCACCCCAAGGGTTAACTACTCTAAGAGTCTGTTAGTTTAAAAGAAAAAAGAAAACTGCCTCAATCGTGAGCTAAAAGGGAGAAGACCCTAAATGCATAACTGCTGAACCAAGAGGTAGAACAAAATGAGACTAAGGGCAATTCATGAAGAAACGATGAAAAGTTGTGACCCAAATCCTAAAATAAATGTGGAAGAGTCAGTTAATAGAAGACAAAGGTGAAATGGCCTCTCTGGTGTCCTTTGTGGACTGGAATTCAGAGAAATAGAATGTGAAAAAAATCACAGAGAGAGGAGTTTTCACAAAGACAGAATAAATGAAGGCATCCAAGTAAGTACCAGTGCAGGGGGAGTGAGGAGGGAAACTAAGAATCATTGTCCATAAGCCATATGTAGGGGCAGTGAGTGCAGACGGAAACTGCTCCCAATCAGTCTCCTTTGGTGTTCTTTATCTATCACTGGAAATCTCACTGGCTTTTCCTTACTCCTGTTTCCATCCTGGATGATGAAAGCATTAAGGAGGTCAGGCAACAGGCAGCAGGAGCAGCTGCAGATATTGGCTCAGAGGAAGAAAAAGAGCTAAGGCAAAGAAATGGCAGGAGGCAGCTGGGCAACCATGAAACTAGGCCAAGTAGCAGCATTATGCCCATAGGGTGGCAGATGACAGAGCAGCAGAAGCAGCAGATGGCAACATTTCCAGCAGTTCTTCTGCTCTCCAGAAGACCAGTATCTAGCATGGATTCCTTCCTGTCTTCTTCCTCTCCTTCCTTCCTCCTTTCTTTCTCTCTCTGTCTCTCTCTCTGTCTCTCTCTCTGTCTCTCTCTGTCTCTCTCTCTCTCTCTCTGTCTCTCTCTCTCTTTCTCTCTATTTCTCTCCCTTCCTTCCTTCCTCTCTCTCTCCCTCTCCCTCTTTTTTCTCCCTTCCTTTTTCTTTTCTTTTCTTCCTTGCTTCTTCCCTCCCTTTTTTCTCCCTCCCTCCCTTTCTTCCTTCTTTCTTTCCATCCTTCCTTTTCCTCTCTACCTTTTTCTCTTTCTTCCTTCCTTTCTTACATTCTTTCTTTTCTTCTTTCCTTTCTTTTCCTTTCTTTCATCTCCCCACCCCCTCACTGTCTCTCTCAGCATGGCATCCATTCATAACTGCTGGCTAGAATATTACAGTCATTAAAAAATATTAATTTTTTTCAGTTTCAGATTTTGCATTCCTACTCTGTTCCTTAAAATGACCTAGGAAAACTGAAAAGGGTGATGGCCCACTAGCTAACAATATCTCCCCATCACTTGTCTCTCATCATGCCCTCCAGAATTTTTCTCATTCCTATAAAAGGAGCCAGAGACTAATACTAATATTATTAAGAAATCTACTGTGTTCTCTAGATATTGAATATGTACACTCATGTATATGAGCATATATACATATAAAAGAGAGAAATGTATCCAGAACATTGACTGAGCTGCCTGTAGGGACCTTATGAGAAGTTGCACAGATTGGGAAGGCTTTGATGGATTGTGTTCAGTACCTGGAGGGGGCACTCAGATCGCAAAGATCACTGATACAGTTGAGCATTTGAATATCTGAGCATGTATTCATATCTATATGTGTAAATACATAATTACAAGCATTTATACATTTAAATACAATACAAGCAACATTCATTTAGTTCCTGCTACTTACAGAATGCTGTGCCAAATATTTGAAGAGAAAGTTTTTAGGTGAAGTTTAATCCTTCAAGCTTTTATTAAGTTTTGCATATGTATGATATCATAGATGAAAGTCAGCTAAAGGGCAACCGAGAAGAATATGGTACAAATGAGCTAGATACCAAAAAAAAAAATACAAACAAGGAATTGTACAGGAAAAACATTCTAGAAGTTATCTTCAAAGACATTAATGACCAAAGGAAAGATATGCTGGTCACATAACAGTATTACCATCGGATAACAGGGAGTAGTGTACTTCATTAGTATTTCCTAACTGTCAAGAGAACTAAAGGAAGGTCCCCAGTGTGTTGGGTGAACTACTTGTGAAGAATTAAGGAAGGGCACAGATGAGAGTTCCACAGGAGGGACAGGCATAGATAGACTGTGATCTCATCTCACACAGATGAGAAGACAGATCCATCTGAGATCCAGCTATGTATATGTAATGTACAGTGCTTGGTACAGAACCCAGACAGATAAAAATCAATAACAGACCCTCCTCTCAAGGCCCTTACTTTCTACTGGAGACTATAGGAGGTGTGTAGAGATAAACACTAACAAATGGGAATATCAGTAAAACATTTACAAAGCAAGAAATACCAGAGCCAAGAATCAAAGTAGGAGACAGATTCTAAAAGTATGAAGTGAAGAGGGAGAATATTTGGGGTATGAGCTAAAAACCTCCATGAAGAAATGGAGATGGGATGCAGATTTCAGGGAATAGAAATTAAACAGAATATAGAATAAAGGGTAATAATGTGAAATAAATCTAGAAAGCTAAGCTGCAGCTAGATAAAAAGGCTTGAAATACTAGGCTTGATTTTCTCTCCTCAAAGAATTTACAATATGGCTCCTGACTTTTCATAGTAATGGATTTCATACCCTTTATATTCCAATCAAAGTGGCCGACTTGGTCCCTGAATTCTGTGTAATTGAATCTGGCAGTGCAAGGAGTGCTTCTGAAGCTACTCATCATGTTGAGGGCCTGGGGATTCTGCTAAAGGGAGAGCTGTGATGACTTTAATGGGAATGCCTTTGAGAGATTGTGAAACAAACTTGTACTTTATGTAACTGGTTACAGTCTACTAACTACATAATTAGTAGAAGTATCTTTGATAGGCTGCATAGGTAGATGCCTTCAAAATGTCCTTAGTCAAGCTCAACAAATTTCCTTCCAGCTGTTTTCTCTTGGCTACTCTGATCTTGGTTTGGTTCTTGTACCTACATTGTCTGGTAAGGGATAATGTTGTGAGGGCAGAGGTCTTATTCACCAAGGCCTACTTTTTTTGCATTTGCAAATATGTAATGTACAGTGCTTGGTACAGAACCCAGACAGATAAAAATCAATAACAGACCCTCCTCTCAAGGCCCTTACTTTACAAGGCCTCTATGTCCAATTTTTGTTTGTTTGTTTTACCATTCTAGGTGAAAGGATTAGATATTTAACCTTATATGAGTTTCAAAAGGTCATGAGAGTCAGTGTGCTGGCATGCCAATCTCTAGATGTCCCAGTATCCCAATGTGTTTTACAGCCACCCCACCTTCAATGTCTCTAAGGAAATGGAGTGACCTTTACGATCTATCCCTCAGACAAGGACACATCTAGCAATCTTGACATATCTGGACATGAACTTGTGGGACCAATGTTGTATAAAATCTAAGTTTAAACATACCCTCTCAAGAGACCAAAATTGGACAGAAGAGAGTGTACCTTCAAGGGTATAGTAGAAAATATTTGTAAATGTGTTCTTGCTGTGTCTTTGAAGTAACTACCCCATTGTAAAATTCAGTTTATGGTTAAGAGGCTAAATTAAATTGGAGTACTACTTAATGGCATTGGGGAAGAATATAACTAATGGAGGCTCAAGTCAATGGCTCAAAACATTCTAGAACCTTTCAATCCTAAGAACCAGGAAGGATTGCTACATTAGACCTTGCTTTTGAGGACGGATCAGAACATACTTGCTTCATTTGCATTCCACTTCCATCTCTTAGCCTTTGCACAGCTCCCCCTCCTCCTTCCTGTAGTCCACTTCTCTGTTCTTCTGTCTTTTAGAACCTTTTCTCTTTCTTCAGAGTTCCTCTCTTGTACAGCCTCATCTGCAAAATCATCTCTCAAACCACCTATCATTACCTTTTCTGAGTTCATGTAGGATATAAACTCCTTGATATCAGAAGTGGTTTCATTTTTTTCTCTGAATGCACAATTTGAGAATAGTGATTAATAAATAATTAACAAAACATTGTTTAACAAGTTTAAATAATTAATTCAATTATAATCTAATGGAAATCAGAAATGCAAACTCCATGGAAGTAAAGATATTTTAAAACTCAGGTGCATTTTGCAGAAATCTAGTGGCTTCTGATTTATTACTGAATCCAAATATATCTGTGTACTATTCTAACAGGAAGGATTTTGAGAGAATTTTGTATTAATAATGTACAATTTTTATAAGTGAGCAGAGAAGAAACACTGTATGAGTATAAAGCAGGGAACTAAGAAGCAAATTGGCTTGGCAAAGAAGGCATTTTTGATGGCCAGAAAAGGGGAGTGAGTGAGCAAAGTGTGGGGAAATTAGAAAAGATTCAGTTAATGGACCTTTCAGAAATGATCCTCATTAGGCCTGGCCCTGCGAAAACATGTATGGACAGCTGTCAACATGGATTATTTGAGTGGTACAGAAAGACCCCACTGTCTAATTTTTTTTTCTCCTGTGAAAATTTCCTATGGTATCTGTAATTCCTAAATTCTCTTCTCTCTTTCTGTCTGTGTATATGTCTCTGTCGCTGTCTCTCTCTTTCTCTTTCTATGTGTATATATATAATATATATGTATATGCATATACATAGACACACATATAATACATAAATGCATATATATGTATGTGTGTGTATTCCTTACATTTTTACCTCTGGCATATACTGCCTATATAAATTTGACAAGTCATTTAACTACATATAGGGTCACTCCTTATGACTGTAAGTTGTGGAACAATTGATGAACAATATTGTGGAGCATACTGATGTTGGGACATTCCTTACCAAGTGTTCCCTATGGGTATAGAATCACTGATCTTGAGCAAAAGAGAAAGAAAATGCATTATGTTAAAAGAATGACACTTTCATAGTTCCCTCTTCAGGGTGCATGATGGAGGGGAACCTTCTCCTCCTTCTGCTTATTTCAGGGCTGATATCCCCTAACTACTTCGTGTTGGTTATGATGATTCTTGCTTGGCTACTGAGCCTAAATTCCATGGATACCTAAAGAGATCATTTCCCCTCAGGCTTCCATCTATTAAACTAGAAGTATTGGGATGATTCTATGAGCTTTGCAAAGATTTGGTTGGGGAATATACTTTCCCCTACCTTGCTACAAGCTATGAGGTCATAGTCTCCTATGAAAGCCCATGTCTGGTAGGAGATTGCCTCCTATTTGTCTCAACTTTTCTTTGGTACAGGACCTCCTGAGATCTTGAAAGGCAGTGAATATCATCTCCTTCAGAGCCAACCAGAAGTTGCAGAGGTAACAGCAGCAGAGGCAGATAAGCAAAAGGAAAGAATTATCCATGAATAGAGACATCACAGGAAAGAAATGACTAGCTACAAAAATGTCAGTGACTTAGACAAAGGCACAGAAGCCATGCTTAATCAATTTTCAGAAGCCCCAACATTAGCAAAGATAGCTAACATATTGAATAGTACAGACAGGGCCTAAAAATATTGCAACAAGTTAGAACTTTGTGCTAACTCTAATAAAATGCATTTAATAGGATTAGTAATAAATACTTCAGTTTAAACAATCAGCTTCATAAACAAAAGAGGGGGTGATATCTAAGTAAAGTTCTGAGAAAATGTTAGGAAGAATCATTCTTGACTAGGAAGAAACAGAAAAGCTCTTATAGAAGAGTTAGTACCTACACAGAGCCTTGAAGGATGAGAATGATTTCAGCAGGTAGTTATGAAGACAGCATAATTCTCAGGCATGAGGGAAGGTTTGTGTTAATACAGAAATGCAGAAAGATGGTAAAATGAGGTTTATCAACATTTGCTTCTCCATAATCGCTGCAAGGTACAGAGCCTGAGAAGTATAATGTGAAAAAAGACTGAAAAGGTGCCAAGCTATAAGACAATATGGATTATAAAAAGGATTTTTACCTCGTCTATCTATTGCTATATGAATCTCAAATTTGATGTCAGAAAAAGGATATATATTCTCATCTCAAGTTCCCAAAACTTCAACTTTATTTGTATTGAAAAGAGATCACCAGAAATTAAACAATCATTGAATTTAACCAAACTAAGAAAATACAACTTACAGGAGACATCATTAAATAAATAATTTTACCATCAGTAAATCAATGGAAAATGTCCCCTCACCTCTACTGATTGGTTGCTGTCTATTATTCTCAAAAAGGACCAAAATGACATCATTATGCTAGAGACAAGTGTCAGTGTGGCTGATCATACCAAAATGAGCTTGGAATATTCTACCACAGGTTGGGCATGTGAATAGTCCATGTGAACATTTGGGGTTGATTCTCTAAATTTGTGCATCTTACATTTCTTTTGAGCTTTCACAAACCTAAGTAATTATGTTAGCAATGTCTTTTGCCATATAATTCTCCCACACCTTAAAATTCTATTAACTCTTTTCAGGAGTAGGTACAAAATGGCTCTGTGCTCTCTTTTTCTTTCCCTTATTTTAAAACATTTATATATTCTGAAAACCATTGTCTAAAACAAACATTCAAATGCACAAACAATAAATTAAAAATGATTGTCTACATACTTTTCCTTAGGAGCTTTTAAGTTATATAAGACAATAAAAGGGCAGGTTTATTTATTTATTTGGGTTTGGGAGAGCTGTACTTTGGCAAGGACAAAACTGTGGTGTGATTCCCTATTTTTTAAAACTTCTATTAATGTCTACAATTTTTGTACCAATCATTTCATTTCTCCTTAAATGTTCCCTGTTCCCCACCCCTCCCACTACCACCACCACCACCACCACCACCACCACCACCACCACCACCTTCCTATTAGAAGAAACCACTGAGGCAGTGGCCAGACAGCCCAGGAATGAGACTCCTCTGCAAAAACACACCTGCAGCCATCACAGATAGAGGCAGTGAGGTGGTACAGCGTGTAGAGTGCTGTACTTGTAGGGGAGCGAGGCTGAATTCAAAATCCCTCCTCAGACACTTAGCTGTATAAACCAAGGGTAAGTCACGTAACATCCCTCGGGCTCAGATTTCTCAGCTGTCAAGTAGGGCTATTAAAATGTACCTTATGGGATTGCTGTAAAATTGACTGAGGAAATATATATAGGATTCTGCTTTTTAAACCTTAAAGCTTTATAGAAAAGCCAGCAAGTATCAAGTGCTTAGATTGCATAATGTGTAAAACGCTGTACTTGAAGTCAGGAACATCTGAGTTCAAATTCAGCCTCAGAAACTTACTGGCCGGGGGATCCTAAGCAAGTCCTTTAATATCTGTCTGCCTTAGTTCTCTCATCTGGAAAATAGTTTTAGTAGCACACACACACACACACACACACACACACACACACACACATACAGACTATGTGGAAGAAGAAACAGGAACTGGAGGAGACATATTTGAAAAAGAAAACATGCACCTTATTTCCATAGAAGTTAAGAATCTAGGACTCTTCTAGGAGACTGCATCATGGTATGGGGACTCAGAGAAACCAGTCTCATCTCTCATGTGCCATTAAAGCTGGTCAGCAAGGTGGAACAGTGGATAGAGCTCCAGTCCTGGAATCAGGAAGACCTGAGTTCAAATCTGACCTCAGAAAATGACTAGCTATGTGACACTGGGCAAGTCACTTAACCCTGTTTGCCTCAGTTTCCACACCTGTAAAATGATCTGAAGAAGGAAATGGCAAACTACTTTAGTATCATTACCAAGAAAATTCCAAAAGGGGTCATGAAAAACCACACACAACTGAAATAACTGAACATCTGAAGTTAGAAAGTATTTCTTCTGTTGTTCTAGCTAGATTAAATTTATATAGCTATAAGAATTCAATGTAAATATGGATAAGAGAATGCTACATCTTACCAGGAGAAGGTAAGCTACATATGGGCCTTAATAAATGTTTATTGAATTGAATTAGGAGCTAGATGTTGCTATTAATTTAATGTCTGAATTAGTGTATCAGAATTTTTTTTATTTGATTAAGTGTTTTTTCCTCAAACCAACTCTCTTCTGAAAATCTTTTTACTGATGAGCAGATGACCATCTTTCTACTTAAGATTCCATTTCTCAAACTCAATGTCACCCCCTGACTGCTCACTCTCAGTCATACCATATATCTCATCAGTTGGTCAAATCTTGTCATACATTCCTTCACAATGTCTCTCCTCTACTCCCGCCCTCCATAGTTACTACCCTGGTGCAGATTCTCATTGACTCTCACTTGGAGTAAATGCAATAGCCCTGTCTCCCCACCTCATCTCTCCCCACTCCAATTCACTTTCTATTTAGCTGGTAAGGTGATTTTCATTAGGTCTAACAATGGCCCCCGCTCAATGAGCTCAGTCTTTTCCTGCTCAGTCTTTTCCTATTAACTCCCAGATTAAATTTTGACTTCTCTAAAATCTTTCACATCAAAAGCCATTCATATTCTGGTCCCTTCCTACTTTTCCACTCTTTACCCTTTACTTCCCTCTATGAAATCCTGGAATCCAGCTTCACCAGCTTATTTGCCATTTCTTTCCATAATACTATGGCTCCATCTCCCACCTACATGCCTTTGAACTTGCTGTCCTCCACACCTAGAATATTCTGTCCTTTTACCCCAGCATCTTGGCTTCCTTGGCTTGCTTTAAGATTCGACACAGATCCCTTCTGCAGGAAGGCTTCCATGTTTCCTCATCTGCTAGTGCCTTCACCCCTGAGATTACTTTCTATTTACTCTTTTTCCATGCATCTCATGGATCCAACGCATTTTAAATAATTATTTATTCACATGTTGTCTTTCCATTAAACTGTAAGCATTTAATAAAAGCTGATTGTCTCACTACCAATTTAAGAGTCACCACTCGATGAAGAAAATGTGGGGACAGGCCTATGCCCTGACCACTTCTAGTGATATATGTATTGTGGCTATGACACAACCCAAGGAGTGCTCAAAGTGCGTCCTGGTCACTTTGGGCACAGTATGTGCCTTGGCCTCATGCTAAATGGAATGTGAAGCTGAAGGCTTTAGTTAAAACTAGCTCCTGAAAGTCAGTTGTTAAATTAAGTATGAGCATTTGTACCTCAGAAACTAGCAAATGCTACAAATCAGGCCTTGATTTGTTGAGGTTTTTTTTCTGTCTAAACTTTAGAAAGTGATGGGGAAAATGTCAACAAGTTTTATTTAAGTGTTAATTTAACTTAACAATACTTTGTCAGCATGCTCCTTTCTCTTTGTGTCCCCACTGATTGCACGATTCAATCACTAAGTTTATGTTTTCTGCAATGATTGAGGAAAAGAAATTCAACATTCCTTTTATAACCTCTTAAAGAAATGACTAGATTCCAAACCCTGGAGGAAACACCATTCTACATAAGATTATTCAAGTCCTCTCAATAAATATTTATTAAGTGCTCTAATGATAACAACAGCTGAAGCTGAAATAGTTTCTATCCCCAAGGAGACTGCACTTGTAGGATCTAGCAGATACATATATAATTATATAACATATATATGTGTACATATATATATATATTTTAAAGGTAGGATGTGACTGGAGGAAAAGCAAGAACCAGATCAACTACTCTTGAAAAATTTCACAAGGCATAGAATTTCTCACTTTCAAATGAAGGGATTAAGAAAAGTTTCCTATAAGAGGTTATAGCCAATCTAAGTCTAAAATGAAAAGAAGGTACAGATGAAGAAGGATTGTAATCAAGGCATGGGAGAAAGTTTGTATAAATGGAAAAAGTCGAGATCAAGTAGAAACAGATTAAAAAACAATAATCTCAGGGCAGCTAGGTGACAGTGAATAGAGCACTCGCCCCAGAGTCAGGAGGACCTGAGTTCAAATTCAGTCTCACACACTTAACACATCCTAGCTATGTGACCTTGGGCAAGCCACTTAAGCCCAATTGCCCTACCTTCCCCCCTCCAAAAAGGCAAAACAAACAATAAAAACCAGTAGTCTTGATGAATCAGAACAAAGAATCTATAAAAGGAAGTAAAGTGGAATAATTCTTTCTAGGAAAGTTAAAACCAAATTGGAGGGATCCTTAAAAGAAAATCTAAGAGGAAGACAAAGATTTTTGAGCTGGGGAATCACATGGTCAAATAAGGTTATTTGTGGACCTCTCAAGGATCACTAGAAAGATGAGTGAAAGAAAGTAGGAAGACAAGAGAATATTAGAATCGTCCTACTAAGCAATGAGGGAATCAACTAAGCTACTGACAATGTGAATGGCGAGGAAGAGACTTGAAAAAAATGTTGTGAAGGTAGAATGGACAAAATATGGCAACAGATTTGTTTCTATGAGAATCTTGGGCTCAGAGATTTGGAGCTGAAAGCTAATTTAGAAGTCATCTAATCTATCCCTCTTACTTTTTTTGTTTTTGTTTTTGTTTTTTGGAGGGGGAAGGCAGGGCAATTGGGGTTAAGTGGCTTGTGCAAGGTCACACAGCTTGCAAGTATTTCCATCCATCCTTAAGGCAAATGAGTCTTCTAGAGGTGAAGTGACCTAACTAAGTTCATACTGGTGACTTGAAGAGTCAGAAATTGAGCTTGGAGCTTATGACTCCAAGCTCAGTGTTCTTAACACTATATTGCAAAGTGTTTGAAATGATTGATGTGATAAATGACTCCAATTGGAGGCCACTGATGAGATGAAAACAAGAAGAGATATAAGGAAGTAGGAGAAGAGGGATCAGTTGAGGAGAGGAGACGATGAATTTGCTTTTGGACAAGTAGAATTTGAGATGCAGATGTGACAGTCAGAGAGAGAGCAAGCATTTAAAAATGTGAGAACGGGGCTCTGAGCAGAAGTTGGGGCTGGACATACAGATTTAAGTCTCATGTGCACATGGATGATGTATGAAAAGAGAATGTTAATAAGATAATCATTCAAATATAACTTGTCTATTATTAATTAATTAATAAACATTAATTAAAAGTTACTATGTGCCTGACACTATGCTGGGTATCAGAGAGATATATAAAAGAGAAACTTTTCTTGACCTTAAAGAACTTATGTTTTATGGGTCAACAGCTTGTATTTTTAGCAGGATTTAAGAAAAAAAGCTGGTATATAGTCTTTAAAAAGCTGATATATAGCTAGCGTATGGACAAAAGTGCTGGACAGGAGGTTGACCCAAATACCCAAGACTCAGCGTCTGTGATTTTGATTCTTAAAGGTGCCTATGGGAAAGAACAAAAGCCATAAAAGAAAGAAGATGTCAATGAGAAAATCCAACTTGTCACATAAGTCCCACCCCATAAGTTACTTAAGTCTGTGAGGATGGTCAAAGACACTGGCTTGACTGAAACAGATAAGTAAGCAAAGACTGTGAAATTAAATAATCTTTTGACACCTTTGAGCTGATGATATACAAAAATGTTAAATAAGGAGAGCTTGGATGGCCAAGGGAAAAAATGTTCCAATATATAACTAAATACAACATAGAAATATAAGTATTATTACTTTTCTGGCATGATATCATTACTGGTTATTAGGGGGAAATAATAGTTTGTTAAAATATTTAAAGATTATTTCTGCACAATTTATATTTAAATATTTAATGATGAACCACTGAAGCACTATGCTGTCTATTCCAAGTCTGATACTGCAGCTTTCAGGAAATTCTGAAGCTCAGAAACTGTATAACAAAGCAAAGATAACAAGTTATGATTTATAGCAATAGCTATTATAAATGGATGTGATACGTATGTATATAAACAGAGATATATAGATGTAAATATAGTTCACGGAAGATATAGCTGTCTTATATAGATCTTTAGAATGGCAAAGATTACTGCTGAGAATAGAGAAGTATAAAAAACTTTTATTTAATTTCAAGGATATTAGGATTTAGGAAGGGGACAAGAGTGAAATATGGAACAAAAATGCAAGATGAGCTATAATTTTTGATGAATGTGTGATGGAGAATATTTCTTTAAAAACACAACCAATACAATGACCACATGTCTGCATATATCATATTTGATACTAATAATCCACCATTTATGTTCCATACATTTCATCATATTGACAAATGAAGTGTTCTGAGTCCTGTTGTGTTTTGGTTTTGCTTTTCTTCACAATAGTGAGGGTAGAGTATCATCTGCTTTCCTAGATCTATATCATTTCATGTAAGTCTTCTAAGTTTCTTAAAATTTCTAATATTGATCCTTTCTCATTAGGCAATAATACTCTATGGAATCCATATACAACCATTTAATACTTAGCACTTCCCAAATTTATGGACAACCATTTTGTTTCTAGATTTTTGTTTCCAAAAACAGCACAGCCAGCTTAAATTTTAAAAAAATTTCAATCAAGAACTTATAGAGTTAAATTTGAAGGTATACATTCAAATTACTTTGATCTCTTCCTTCTAGGTACCCTGTCATATATCTGGATAAAACAAATGTAATCATGTTACATTCCCTTAAGTACAGAAACATGTTGACTTCTGTAATAATTAGGATTCTACAAATTAAATATAATATTTAGGCACAATGTTTGGTTACAAAATCTAATTTCCTTAATTCAGACATCTAAAATGTAGACAGCTAAAAGCCTGAATAGGAATATTTTTAAACAATAGGGGTATATGAACTCAGAGGGCAACCTTTCAACTTCTGAAAAATAACAAAATAATAATCATAATTAATCACCATTTCCATATATACAGTAGAATACAGAAAATTATAAAAAACAGTAAGTCTCTAGTTGATACTATGTGCTTTATGTAAGTACATAATATATGTGTGTGTGTATATATACATATATATGTGTATATAAATATATATATCCTTCTTACTTCCTTTCATTTTCTTCTGTGTATTTAAAAGAATGTTTTTTTGTTAATTCCTGTTGCTAAACTCTAACTCTACCCCATCTCTAAGCAGCACCAATTCAAAACAGATTGAGGGGACCTTGCAGTAAATAAGCAAAGTCAATCAAATCCATACAATGACTATGTCCAAAAATGTATTTCTCTTTCTCCTTCACTTCTTTCTGTTGGTGGAATCATGTTTGTTTATTGCTTTGATCAGAGCTCCTAAGACCTTCAGAGATTTTTTTTTGCATCATTGTCATTATAAAAATCATTCTCCTGGTTCCACTCACTGGACTGTGCAACAGATAATGTAATTCCCATAATTGTCTGAAATTTTCTCTTCCATTATTTGTCAGAGTGTAATATTGTTTCTTCTTCAGTTTTGAAGATAACCAATGACATCTTAGGGTGATGCCTTGACTTGTACATAAATCTAGACTTACATGAGGCAGAACTGCATGAGTCTTCAGTCTCGCTCTCTCTCCCAGAGTTCCTGAAGTCCAGTGGCTAGACAAAAGTCAAGAGGATTGGCAATGGCCTGAGATGCAGTGCATGACTTTGGAGTCTTGTGTGGCCAAACTCGAGGTGTTCCACGGCACCTGCTTCACTTGCCTTCATGGTCATCAGAACACACTGTTCTCATCCACCTATTCTACTGGGGGAAATCTTCACCTTCTTGGGGTAGACACCTCCCACAATTCACCTACAGGTTTGAGGCCCTTCAGTTACCCTCAACCTGGTTTAGCCCATTTGCCAAAATGGTTTGTCCGGATGTAGCCACCACATGTAGCACCACTTCTTAGAGTCATAAACAAGAGTTGGGTGAGTGTGGACACCAAAAGGGGATGAAAAGCTTTGAAAAGGGATAAGCAAGCCCCCAGAGATGCTAATCCTCTCTAAACACTCTATATACCCCACAATAATATCCCATTATATTCAAACACAACTATTTTACCCATTCTCCAAATGATTATTACACTCCAATAGATTTCAATCTCCCTCCCCTCCCTCCTTTCCCTTTCTTTTCCTTTCCCATTCCCCTTCAGAATCAAAGTTTATGTTGTTTGTTTCTTCCTGGTGTTATCCACTCTCTTAGACCCATGCACCACCCCTACCTGTTTCCCTTTAACTTTGATATGTTTCTACACCAAATTGTTTGGATGCGTGTGAGTGTGTGTGTGTGTGTGTGTGTGTTTTAACCTTCCTTTGCCTGTTTCAGATTAAAGTAAGATTTATCTGATACTTGTTCTCCCTTCCCATTTCCTTCATGTTTGTTTATTCTTCTCCTCAAGTACCCCAAACATGAGAAATACCAAGTTCCACCCCCTCCTTCCTTTCTCTACAAGTATATTCCTTTTCCTTTCCTGTTTTTTTTTCCTTTAAAAACCTCAGAAAAGAATCAGTCTACCTTTTGGGTCCTCTGTTTCATTGTTTTGTTTTGTTCTATTTTTCTAATACAACTCCAACAATAGCCTTAAAGACATTAAAGTTCTGGGAATACATTTAATTTTTTCTTCTTCTCCTCCTCTTTAGTGTGTTTGTACAGTAATTTCCCATGGCTCAGATGAGCTTACCTTTCTCCATTTCTCTTCCCTGTATATGCATTTTGAAGTTCCCACTCACCTGCTTCTGGTATCTCACATTAAAGTTCCTTTCCTTTCCTTCTCTCCCCAGGATTATATTCAACCTTGCAAGATGAGTTATTTTTTACTGTAAACTCCATTCTTTTGCCCTTTGGGATATCATATTTCAAGATCTTGTCTTATTTATAGAAGAATCTACCAGTACTTATGTTACCCTGAATGTGGCCCTTTTATCCTGGAGCTATTTCTTTATGGATGTGTACACTACTTTTTTTTTAATTTGATGTGGAAATTCATTAATTCTAGAAATTTTGCTTTGGAAATCTCAGAAGGTGACTGGTAGATTTTTTATAACTTCATTTTGTGGTCTAATTATAATACATATGAGAAGGTCCCATTACAACCTCTTGAACTATAGAATCCAAGCTTGTTTTTGTTCCTGTTTTTGCTGGGTTTTGCTCATGGTTTTCAAGGAGTCTAATTATTCTTTAATGGCATTTCCTTGACCTGTTTTCTAGGAGAGTTGTTTTTGATATTAGATATTCTGCCTTTTCTTATATTTTATTCAATCTTTTAATTTTGTTCTAAAATTTCTTTTTCTCCCATGGAGTAACTGATATCTCTTTTGTCGATTCTAATTTTCAAAGACTCCATTACTTGTTAAGTTCACCACTTTTTCTTTTAAGATTTTTTATTCTTCTTCAAAATTAACCCTCCAGGGCTTTTACATATTTATTTTTAATCACTTAATTTTTTTCTGGATGTCCATATAGTCTGTGTGAAAAAATATGTTCCATTTTCCTTTGAGTCTCTGCTAGCCACTGTTGTAGAAAATACTTCCTTCCAGATTGGATTTTAAGGCATCATTGGATCAACAGTAATTCTTTAGAATGTTTTGTGGTTTTATCAGTTCACCAGCCTCTCCAATCCTAGTTTCTGAACTATGGATTTATGCCAGCATCTGGTTCTACCTCTTTGCTTTGGATAGGGTGGTCTGTAGTACATGGTCTGAATCTAGGACATCTGGGTTCCTACCCTGATCTCCATCCCCAAAGGTTAGTTACCTCCTGGATCTTTGAAGTTTAGAGTGCAGGGCCTTTAGGTGTCTCCATGCAGACTCAGGACAGAATGTTAGGAATCATGGGGCCCAAGAAATTAGGATGTTCTGGTCTGAGGACAAAATCCTTTCTTTGCAATTCACAGACCTTCATAACTTAGCTTCTCCCTCTCCCTTACCAGTTTTCTTATATCTCTCTCCTAATCTCATATTCTTCAGTCTAGTAACACTGGCCTCCTGGCTGTTCCATAAACAGAACTTTCCATATTTTTTCTGGCTGTCTCCCATGCCTGGAATATCCTCCCTCCTCATCTCCAGGGACCACCTTTTCGGACTTCTTTTAAGACTCACCTAAAATCCCAGCTACACAGGGATGGCTTTCCCAAATCCTCTTAATTCTGGTACCGTCCTTCTCTTAGTGATTTCCTTTTTATCCTGGCCATAGCTTGTTGAGAGCAGGGACTGCCTTTCACCTCTCTTTGTGTCTTCAGGTTGCAAGTGACACAAAACAGGCACAGAACATAGAGCCTGACGTGTAGTAGGCACTTTGTAAATATTTACAGACTACTGACTGTTAGCTACTGACCTAAGACTAGTGAGGTCTCCCTCTCTACTACCCCTCCCAATCCCTTCCTTGGCCCCCACAGTGGTTTTCCAGCCACCCTGGAGCAATGTCAGTGAGCCCTCCATTCTTGCCTCTCCCAGCCAAGCTCTGCAGGCTTCAGATTTCTCCAGTCTGTTTCAGATTAAACAAGAGATCTGATGCTTTGGTTTGTTTTTGGTTTTTTTCCCCTTTTTTTGTCTCTTTTTAGGCAGCTGTTCCCCCTTGCACCTTTTTGAGTGGCACACAGTTTAGGATCTTCATTTAAAGAAAAAAAACTATTAGGTCCGTAGTATTTAGAGATGAAAGGAATCCTTGCAGTCATCTATCTAGTTTAACTCACTTGTTGTATAAAGGAAAATCTAAATCCTAAAGAGGTAAAACGACTTACCCAAGGTCATAAAGGTTATAGGGAGCAAAGCCAGGATTCAAAATCAAGTCCCTGATCCCAGCCCAGAGTTTATTTGATTATGTCACCTTGCTTCCCTCATTAGTTTTTTATATTGAATGACTCCTGAGCTGTCTGACAATAAGATCACACATAGATGCATACACATACATACATTGTGTGGTTAGGCTAACCATTACTGAATGGCTTTTAGTGTTCAATCCTTTGAAATTTGTGGGACTTGGGAAAGATGCCATCCAAAAATTGCTACAGAAAAGTGAGGATATACAAGGTATATATGAGGCAATTAGGTGGCTCAGTGCTAGCCTAGAATAGGAAAGACCTGCACTCGAATCCAGCCTCAGATACTCACTAGTTGTGTGGCCCTGAGCAAGTCACTTTATCTCTGTTTACCATAATCCACCAGAGAAGGAAATGGCAAACCACTCCAGTATCATTTCCAAGAAAACCCCACGGGCACCGTTGGCATCAGACACAACTGAAGGTCTGAACAACAATACCAATGTAAGAGATAATGGCAGAGCTGTAACTCTGGGGTAGAATAAAGACATTCTTGTTACTGGGAAGACATTCAAATCACATACATAAGAGGGGTCTCAAGCATTAGGATCCAAAACTCTAAGAGGAAACACTGTCCTGTAGAGAGAAAAGAAGGGACGCTGCAACATTGGTTCTGCGTAGAGTGCCCCCTCTTAGACAGAACTTCTATGGGAAAGTTCGTATTCCAGCAGCAGATAAATGTCTGTCTATCCAGAATTTTGTGAAGGAAATTATGACATTGGACAAGATGCTGCAGTAGGTGACTTACAAGATTCCTGCCAACTCTTTAATAAAGAGTATAAAGTTATACATTTTTAAAGATAAAATTATACTCTGTAGGAAAATGTGACCAGATGTAGTATCATGCACTGCTGCATGCATCCTTTTCTGTCACATCTTAAAACCCATATTTTTCCCCTTTCACAAAGTATCCTAGAACTTCTAGTACGGTGTTGGAGAGAGAGTACTCGATAAATAATTTTTCACTTGATTTGGTCCCATGTTTCCTTGATTGTTTACTACAAAGGTGAAATTTTCCTTTTGAAAATGTATAGTTCTCTGCTCTACTGCTAGGAAGAATTATCTAATATTATATAAAATGATCAAATATTCTGATATTCCAAGTTGTACACAATCTCAATGTGGTTCCTCTGTATAATGCTTTGAATCAGTGGCAACAAACTCATAAAGACAAAATGCCACTACCTATAAGCCCCATATTGATTTAGTTTTTAAAAGTAACACTATATAAATTTTATTATATTTTTTAAAAAATACTTTGTTAAATAGTTCCTAAGTACATTTTAATCTGACTGGGGCTACTTGGTAGTGTTGCATGCTGCCTGCTATCATAGGGATGCATGTTAAAGCTGTGTGTTTAGCATCTCCCATAGTTTACCCATTCCTACGCAGCCAGGGAGACTCTTCTACCTGACCTTCCATAAACTCTCCATGAGAAGTCCATGCAACATGATGAAGGCCTTCTTCATTTTTCCCTGCCTGACATCATGAGTATCCCATGGAATATGTGACCTGTCCATTCCCTTAACCTGTCTTATCTCTAGGCCATTGTTTTGACTTATTAATTTCTTCTTCTGCACCACTTCTCTTTCAAAATTCCTTGTTTGTGACTTTTGGTTTGTGATTTTTGCAATCAACTCATGCCCAACACACTTCTCCTTTGCCCTTTGGATGATCAACAACTTTTGTTCTTTGGACACCAAAGTTTTCTGTGGCTCCCAATAGTAGGAAGAATGTTATCATTATTGTTGATGACCATGATGATATAGCGAACAAAGAAGCAAATAAACAAAGAAGCAAAAAAAGATGGATCACAATTTCAAGGAGAAGTTTGAAAGCATTTAAAGAACCTTTGTAATACTTGAATTATATAGTTTTCTCCTTTTTCTAGGATTCTTGCTTTATCAAAGATTCCATTCTCACATTATGAACACAGAAAAAGAGGTACCACCCTCTTAAATCCCTGCTGCTTATACCTGTTAGACACAGAACCATAGTTAAATGCTGTATAGACTAAGTTTTCTCAGATGGCAATGACAATCTTAAACACAAAAGTTTTCTCAGTCCTTGAAAAATAGCAACTTTTTACAAGCACCTTAAAAAATTACTTTTTGTGATCAGCAACCATTCTGAATTGCTTCAATCATGTTCCACTCTTTATGACTCCATCTGGGGTATTCTTGGCAAAGAGTGGTTTGTCATTTCTACTCCAGCTCATTTTACAGATGAGGAAACTGAGGCAAACAGTTTTGTCTATAGTCACAAAGCTAATAAGTGTCTGAGGCCAGATTTTAACTCATGAGGATGAATTGTTCTGATTTCAGGTCAGGCACACTATCCAGCTGCCCCAATCAATCTGAATACACAAGTGAAAACTTCTTAAACATTTCCTATAAAGGAAAACTGTCATTGATACCTTCTCTACTGTATTTTGGAAATTTGCCCCTTAGTGTTTAGGGACTATTAAAACCTGCCTTAAAATGGATGACACAGGTCTAATCACTTTGTCTTCAAATAGCATTTTACAGGAATATAAGAATGCATTTTCAGCAGTTAGTGCTTAAAATATGAAGTTTTACTTCAGTAAGCAGTATATTGCAAATAACTAAATGGAGTAGTCACAATTAAACAGTAGATGTAATGATTTGTCTTTTATATTTTGCAGTTGACTACACAAACTAGAAATTCTGCTATGATGCTTATGTGTTTTTCCAACTCTTCCCACTGCTCACATTTGACTTTGCAGAAACAAACTTCATTCTGAAGCGGGATAAGAATTTTAAAAATTTTAGTCTCAGAATAAATAGAAATGTTTACATCAATCACGTTAGTTTTTTTTGTTTGTTTAAAGAGCACAAGGTATGCAATAATAAAAAGATCAATACATTTGAAGTCTAAAGATATGGGTTCAAATCCCAATTCTGCTTTTTTACTGGGTATGATCTTTGGGGGAAAAAGCATAAAACCTCACCTCTCTCAATCTCTGTTTCCTCGGCTGTAAAATTAGTTGAATGAACTTGATGCTTTCTCGTGTCTCTTCTAGATCCTAAGTAATATGAGTTTGTCTTCTTCACCCTCAGAAGTAATCTGGTATGAGTCACTTCAATTCTTTTTTTTAATTTTGTATTTGACATACACTTGATATGCTCACAAACCCAAAAACCAACTACACATATATATCCTTTCAAAACTGCTTTCTTTCCTCAAAAAAAAATCAGAAAAAAACCCATGATCTGAGACCAATAAGAAAGAAGAAAAGAAAAATGCATGGCCTTAGTCACTTCTCATCTTTAAAATGAGGAGCTGGGCTAGGTGATATCTGGGTCTTTTCTAAGTCTAAAGACCATAAAAAATACTTGACACTGATAAAAATATCCAATTTAGATAATCATTCAACTAAACATGAGAATCTTTTAAATTGGTTAAGAGCTAAATCTGCACAACTCTTTTTTTTTAAATAAGGTATTCTTTAGATGGACTTATGCGTGGTATAGTATAGTAAGGACTGTGATGGAAGAAAAGATAGTTTATTAAATGCTTCATAATGTTTAGTCGCTGATGATGATGATGATGATGATGATGATGATGATAATGGTATTAATATGTTATATTGCTATATGGGATACAGGATAGTAAAGCAGGTACTGATTTACTTTAGGTAGCTAGGGAGTGTGATAGCAGAAGAGTCATGACAAGGATAGAACTTACTCTTCCTTAACCTTTTCTAGGTTATGCTCCCCAAACAGAATGGAAATATGAAGGGGGTATTTCTGATTTAGAAGTGTCTGTGCATACACATGCTAGTGAATGAATCTTCAAATACCTACCTGTAATCTTGTCCTGGTAATCTGTGAAAAGTAGGAAGAGAACTGCTGGAAAAGAGTGAAGAGTTAAAAGGAAAAAAAAGGAGGCTGGAGATAGACTTATTATCTCTTTTCCTCCTCTTCTCTTCCTCTGTCTCTGTCTCTCAACCCTCTTTTTTCTGTCCCTGTTTCTGACTCTGTCTCTCAAGCACACACACACACACACACACAAACACACACACACACACACACACACACACACACACACACACACATAAAACAAACCTATTCAAACTGGTTTTCTCCAACACATCTTAGAGAGAAAATTAAGCTTAATAAGTCCATACTTTAAAGAAAGTAATATTCTTTGCTCTAATAAAACAAAGTAATTTGATTATTTATAGCTACAATGAAGGAGTTTGGCAATCACCACCAATTATTCATATTTACAAAAATATATCACATCTGGCTATATTTCTATCTAGAGGGAATGTGTACTGTAGTTTAATTTTGCTTCCCTGAACCATATCCATAACTCCCCAAACAGCTAATCATGAAAATATTAATAAAATCTACCCATACTTTATTTATAAGGTTTTACTTAGTGGCCTCTCTTATTACTTTGCCACAGGATTAAAAAAAAATAAAAGCAAATTATTTCTTTGTTAGTAATGAGAACATATCAAGAGAACCATTATTTCAATTGCATATACCTAGCAAATGTTGCATTTTTAGCACTCAGACCTGAACTAGAAGAGTCTGCAATTCTGACTAGAATATTTAAGAACTCTAAATAAATAAACCAATTGCATGGAGGTATATATGCTTTGAAAGTAATCTCTTTGATTTGTTTTGGAATACTCAGTGTTAGTATCTACAGCATTTGTGCACTAAGCTATAAACACATAGTTCTACAAATGGAATGTCTCTATCTATAAAAAAAACCCTCAACAGAGTATAGTGTAGCCCCCTTGACTCGACAAAACTAATTCACTCTGTATTTTGTCCCTTAATGGATGGTGGTGGGAGAATATAACTTGTAAGTGTTGAAATTCTTTACCAAATCAAAGATGGATTCTGGGATTAATTAGAAAGAATATTGATTGCTACCATCTGTCATCTCTAGTTTTTAAACTATCATTTTTCAATCTCCTTTGTGACTTTTCAGAATGTTTCATTCTTTCTTCTCATTCTTACTCTTATTCTTTGTCTCTAGCAAAGCAGTTGACTTTGTGGGGAGAACTCTTTATTTTGTAAATCCATATCATAGTATTGGAACCATGTCGAATTCAATTATAGCACATTTGAGAATTAGTAATATTGTATCTAGTGTGTGAAGGGTTTGTGACCATTGCTTGGGATACAAAGACCTAGAAAAAGAGACAGATCATTAAATATAGACTATATGCAAAGTATCTGCAAAGTACTTCCAAAGGATAAACTCAGGATTTGACATAGGTGTTCTATGTAGCTATCTCCTTGGAATCTTAAGTTTTTGCCCACCCTAAGTCTATCTAACCATCTGTCTATTTAGATTTTACAAATTCATCCATATGTCAGCAGTCACAAATTCACCGAAAGTTGAATTTAAGCTTGCAGTTGAAACAAAGCCTGAAAAAGACATGTCCTCATAGTTCTGTTGGGCATTTACGTATGTCTCACAAGTGACCCATGACAGATTCACATTCTCATCAAGAATGACCACTTAATTAACCTTTGGATAATTCAAAGTCATCCATTCATTACAGTAGCCAAGCAAAGTCATCACAAGGGCAGCAAACTCATTCTTTTCTGTATTAGAAAAATGTCACCCTGATCTTCCTGGATGCTAGTCTTTGGGTTCTCATCTCTGAAATTCTGTGTCACCTAGCTCATATATTATTTTCTTTATGATTCTTTCAGTTGGCTCTTTTCATAGGATCATATTTTAAACCAAAAGGGCATGTTAGCACCCACAAAAACTTAATCATCTATTGTACTCAGTAGAATGGCAGTCTTTAAATTCACTGCCTGTCTAGAAATGGATAACTCTGGCAATTTTCAAAAGACATATGCCAAGAAAATAACTATATCTTCTAACTTCAAGTAGGGGCTTCAGAGGTATTTTATATAGCATATGGAAATAAAAAAAGAGAGAGATGAAAAGATGTCTGGTTTTGTGCACTGTTAAGAGATTGGCTATGGGGATAAAGAGAATGAATCTGGCTAAAGCTGAAATCCTAGCTTCTTTCAACTATTCAGACCTGTATTTGCAAAAGGACCTCTTCAGCATATTGAGCAAAATAAACCTCAGCTCCCTTGACCTCAGTAGAAGAACTTCATCACTTAACTACATTAAAAATAGATAAATTCTGCATTGAATTTTAGGTACAAATATTGCAGTAGTATCAAGTTCCACAAATTAAAATTAATAGCAACTTTCAACCAATCTGTTTCCTATGAACTGGCTAAATTGGGGCTCATGTTGCCATTTCAACTTCCCTATGAACCAAAAGCCAAATATTTATATTAATGCTTGTATTTATGTACCCTGCACTTAGCACACAGTGTTGTTTGTCATTTGTTTTTGAAAGGACCAATAACAGCATGAGGTGATGTCTTGACTTGTGTATAAATTGGATTTAAGTGGCACAGAGTTGCACAAATTTGTTAGCTTCAGTCTTCCAAACTTATCAAAGTACAGTGGCAAGACAAAACTCAGGATGATTGGCAATGGTCAGGAATACAGTAGATGACCTTGGTGTCTTCGATGTCTGACCAAGCTCTAAACTCTCCATAGCAGCTTCTTAAGTGGCCTTCATGAACACTGAAGCAAACTGTTCCCATCTACCCATCCAGGGGGGTGGTCTTCACATACTTTGGTAAACATTCCCCTACTTCACCAAAAGGTAGTTTCTGTCTCTGTGTCTCTGTCTCTTTCCAGGTCTCCGTCTTTCTCTGTGTGTCTCTGTCTCTGTCTCTGTCTCTCTTTTCTCTCTATCACTCTCTGTCTCTGTTTCTCCTCTCCTCTCTCTCTCTTTCTTTCCTTCTCTCTCTCTCTCTCTCTCTCTCTCTCTCTCTCTTTGTGTGTGTGTCTCTGTCTCTCTTTTCTCTGTCACTCTCTCTCTGTCTCTCCTCTCTTTTCTCTCTCTGTCATACATACGCTCTTCTTTTTTCTCTCCTCCCCTTTCCTCCTCTTTCCTCCCCTCCTCTCCCCTCCCCTCTCCTCTCCTCTCCTCACATTTCCCCTTCCCTCCTCTCCTCTCTTCTCTTCTCCTCTCTTTTCTGTCTCTCTGTTTCCTCTCTCTTCTGTCTGTGTGTGTATACATATATATAATCTATGAAATCAGATATTTACATATTGTATTTTCCTTTAGTCAGTGAGTTCTTTGAGGGCAAAAACTGTTTCTGATTTTATATGTCTAGCCCTTAGCACAGTCCCTGAGACTTGATAAGCACACAATAAAGCACTAAGTGAATGATTCTGCCCAAACACATCCCTTGCTTATGGTCGGGCACCCAAATCACCATGTATATACTTTGCATGTTGTCTGTTTCTGCTTATTAACTTGAACTTGTCAAATTCTCCTCCCCCACTCCACACCTCAATTCTTAGCCTCTTGAGGTCAGAGACAGCTTTACCTTTGCCTCTGTTTCTAGCATCAGGCACAGTGTCTCTTACATAGGAGCCACTCTGGTATAGTGTAGTATAAGGGTGGGGTTGAAACTACTCCATCTCATTATAACAGGATACTGCCACTCAAAGAGACTCAATCAATCAAGCTAGGTTGACTACATGCAAAAAGACTTCAAAAGTCATTTGATGAGGTGAAATGCTACCAGAGAAAGGGTATATTCCAGTCATCTGTAAGATTTCAGTATGCTTTCTCAATCCTGTCTTGGGTTAATTGGAATGAGAAACTCTTCCATAAACTGTAAGAGTGACATTCATTCAACTCAAATTCTTGAGGAGAAACTACCTGGTGGCGTATGGGCTAGAAGGAAGGGTCTTGGCGCTGGTCAGAAGATGGCATTTAAGAATCACCCCAGCTTCCCCAGAGTTACCCCCAGAATCCTTATGGTAGATAGATCTAGGATGTTCTTTTCCTAGCTGTGGGAAGCAGACTATATCTATGAGAGCGTGATTTGGAACAAAGATATCTCAGAACTTGCATGAGCTGCAGTAATATTCAAGATACTGAAGTTTATCTTTTTTTTTAGTTTACCTTTAATGAATGTCTGTTGCTTCTCACATTTCCAAACTGAAATTGCATTTTTTCCTTTCTGTTCATCTGCAAAAAGTCTATCCAGTCTTCAGATCCTTTTGAGTGTAAGCTCTGTCTTTGCATTTAAACACTCCTTTAGCTTTAAGATCTAGTAGCTTTGCCAGAATAAACAGATTCTATTTTTCTTAGCAATTATTCTCAAGTCTAAGTAATCCTTTTTCCTTTCTTGTAGCCTCTAAAAGTATTTAAAATCCAAACATCCTTCCTTGGAGCATGTTTTGAAGAAGAAAATCTACCTTATAATCTCCTGAATAAGATAGGAAAAAAATGAAGTTGAACAAAACAAAAGAAGTTAAAGGAGATAGAAATTGTTAATAACAAATGGAAACTGACTTAAAATTCCTGGATATTTTGATAAAAAGCACACTCGAAAATAAAGTGACCACAAAGTAGGGATCTGTTCCTTCTGCACCTTGGAAATTGGCAAATGTTACAAATCAGAGCTTGATTTATTGCTTTGTCATTTGTCTACAGATTTAAGAAAGTGATGGAGAAAATAACAATACAGATCAAATTTACAAGTGTGTTGCAGGCATTCCCTCCTCCCCTCCCTGATGGGGAGCCAGTTGTTAAATATTCATCAACAAACCACTGCCAGAAAGCCAAAATTTCACAAATAGACCTAAAATTGAAGAAAAAAAAAGCTAGCCATGATGACTTGAAATGATTTCACCTACAGTCAGGGGTTGGCAGTATACTCTAAAATACATAAAAGAGAACTTACAAAAGGCATCAATTAATAAATAAGCATTCATTAAATGCTTACTATGTGTTAAGTTCTCTCAGTGCTAAGACACTGTGCCGAGTTCTAGGGATACAAAGAAAAAGGAAGATTCACTGTCTTTAAGATAGCTTATATTTTAATGGGGGAAATGATGCATATATAGGAACATGAAATGTAATGTAAAGTAGATGCAAGATAATTTGAGAGATGAAGGAATTAGCAGCTGGGCCTACTGCTGAAGTTGGTGTTTCAGCTTATTCCTGGAGGAAGTCAGGGATTCTAAGAGGTGGAGGGGAGGAGGGGAGGGAATGTAGCCCAGGCAAGTGGGACAGTCAGTGTAAAAAGACATGGAGCCTGGAGATGGAGTTTCCTGTGTGAGGAGCAGCAAGTAAGTCTGTCTCACTGCACCTTAGACTTTGGGGAGGAGAGCAATTTGCAAGAGGTCAAGAAAAGTAGGAATACTGCAAATCCTACAGAGAATTTGTAGATGGGCATTGACAAGAATCAGATAGAATGGAAAGACATGGGTTATATTTTTCCACTTTAGAGAGAATAACAAAAATACTGACAATAAAAATAGTATTTATTAACAGTAATGATAGTATATAGCACTCAGAGGCATGGAAAATTCTTCACATAAGTTATCTTATTGGACCCTTCTAATGACTCTCTGAGGTGGGTGATGCTTTTATCATTCTTACTGTACAGATGAATAAATGAAAAATGAGAGAGATTACTTGACATCTCTGAATCACACAAGTAGTATCTGAGGCAGGATTCCAACTCAAGTCTTCCTGACTACAAATTCAATAAACTATTCACTGTGACACCTAGTTGCCAGTAGTAGTAGTAGTAGCAGTAGTAGTAGTAGTAGTAGTAGCAGCAGCAGCAGCAGCAGTAGTAGCAATAGTAGTAGTTGCAAAAGCAGCAATAATTATCCACTCATCCACTCATTAGCTGTAGTCATACTCAAATAATCCAGCATAAAGTTCATTCTGTTCTTAGGAAGGCAAGGTCCAGGAAGATATGGAAATCAGTGATGCTCTATTGGACCCTTTTCAACAGAGATCACAAGAAAAAACTTTCTGCACCAAATACAAAAAGTCACTTGGCACGATCTTAGTGGGAAGAATACTATTTTTAACTGGATTCTTTATTTCAGCAATTTCTTCCTCTGACTACATTCCTCAATACTTTGCCTTAGGAACAACTTGCCTTTCCATTGGCCTCTCTGCTATATCTATTGAAATTATGCTGATGAGTCTCATAGATGAAATGGAGTTGCTGAAATCTTTAACAGTTGTGGATCTAAATACAACCTGATCCCCTATCATGTTTCAAATACTACGCCAAATCTGTACCAGAAGGAAGAACACAACTCAGGCTCCTATCATGATGCCCAGTACAGCCCAAACTATTGCTATAATCCAGCATACAACCGAAGCCACTACCAAGTTTTAAACTTCTTTATATTTTAAAATTCATGACAGTCTCAATCTACAAAAACTTCACTGTGGCTAAGTTTGCAGAAAAGTCCAAATTTGTATCCAAATCTGAATCAAACCAAAGCACTTTGCCCTCCTCCTAGGAAGTGGGTCTAGCTGCTCACTTAGAAAACCAAGACTTCGGAGAACACAAAACATGAAGAGGCTTCCTGAGGATGTCTAGGTGACAGACAGGGCTAGCACTACAGAAGGTGCTGTCCTGAGGGGTGGGGGAACAGAGTTGTTGAGAGATTGGGAGCCCCAATAGATATTATACAGTTCTATGCCCTCCAGCCTCTCCAAACCCAAGTGTCCACAAATGTTCACAGCCATGACAGGGCTGCAGCTCCATTTTGTGTGTCCTGGTGAAGTCACACTTGAGAATTTCATATATGTTTTTAAAAACTTTCTCTCATATGAAGTTTATCCACTCATCCACTCATTAGTTGTAGTCATAGTCAAAGTAGTAATAGTAACAACTAACGTTTAAATAGTGCTTTAAGGCTTGCACAGCACTTGTAGTAGACTAGACCTGACTTTAAATGATCTTCTACCTCATGCTTGGCATTTGAATGAAAAGAGACATTCATCCAATACTATCCAGTTAACAAGTGGAGATTTATCTAGCCACAGCAGGGAGAACAGGTGAAGGAAATTCATAGACTATATAGCTTTGATTAATTTGGGCACAAATCCCCTACCCCTGTGTTTCCCACATTGGTCCATTGACCAAGCCTGAGGGAAGAGCTGGAGCTCTTTGTCCCCTGACTTTTATTGTACTTAGTTGACCAGAAAACTTCATCACTCCTCTGGGCTGTTAGCCCCCTTAACGAATTAGAATTCACCAATGTTTTAAATACTCTTTAAAATGAAAAGAGCAAGCTTAGCTAACATGTTCGGGAACTCTGTGTAAGACTCAGAATATTAGTACACAGAAGGGCTACTAGCATAGGTTCTTGATCTGCTTTTATAAAGGAAAGAGAGCTTCAAAGGGCTTAACAATCTTACTTTAATTAAATAATGCAGACAGATATATAAGTAGAAGGTAAAGGTAAAGAAGTGAGCATCCAAGAAAGACTACCATCACCCACTAGCTCAGGGGAAATATCATCACTCTGAAAGTGGAGAAAATCAATTAGTAATCTATGGACAGGGTTCCAACTGTGTTAACAGAGTAAAAGTAAAAACAAGAGTATTTATATACATTACCAAACCGGGAGAAGTCCAACATCTGGGTTCACAAAGCCAGAGGGTAAGAGAAGACGTCTTAACAAAGGCTACCCAGCATCTCATTGGGGAAACAAAAAAGACCTCAGGAAAAGCATTCTTCCCATGAGTGAGCCCCCAGGCAAAATACCAGTCTCCCAGAATATATAATTTTCAAACAAAGACTTGGCACTTGATTGGCTTAGTGCCAAAAGTTTCTTAAGCCTACATGACCCAGCAGCTGATTGATTGGTTCTGTGTCATCGGGTGTTAAAACCTATGAGATTCATTCAGCACCTGATTGGGTCTGTGGCAGACCTCTATGTGAAATATCTGGGAACAAGAGATTGTTATGGCCATGCATCCTGGGACACTGAACTCCAAGAAATACTAACAAAAATCCACTTTTCTTATGCTTACACTCTGATAGATAAGTTTCCTATCATTGTACTGTGTGTACACCATGTCACTTGAATATCATAACACTATGAAGTAGGTGCCAGAGATATTTTTATCCCCATTTTATGCTGAGAAAATAGCTGTGTAGATTTGGACTAGTCACTTAACCTTGTTTGCCTTAATTTTCTCATATTTAAAATGAGCTAGAGAATGAAATGATATACCACTCCAGTATTTATGCCTAGAAAACTCTAAATGGGCTACAAAGAGTTTGACACAACTGAAAATAATGACTGAAATCCTGAAACTCAGAGAAATAAGTGACTTGCCCAAGGTCACACAGATTATAAGCTTAGAGATATAATTTGAACCCTGCTCTTCCTGAATCTGAGGTCAGGAAGGTGAACACTAAACACAGATGTAGATCCAGCAAAGTATACAAGAACTATTTCTGAAAAAGAAAGAGCCCAGTGTATTCATTCTTAATTATACTGTGTAGAGTCCTCATGTAGCCCTCAAGCAAAATCCTCTTTTATGCTCCCCAGGTCTTCCTTTCTCTCTTAGGCTTCTTCTTAAATTATGTTTGTACTTTGCCAAGCACTGCTCCCCACATTCTTTTAGTGAATTTATTTCTTGTGAAAACTAAATTTAATAGATACTAGGACTCTAGGACTTTATTTGCTTATTGCAATATCAACTTCACAGTGGATATGTCTTAGAATTCTCTAACAAGGAAAATTCAGAGTTCCTTCTGTTGCCACACCAAAGATCTGTCATGCAAAGGTTCTTCTTAGGGAATGGGTCCTTGAAGTCTCCTGAGGCAATTTACACCCAAGGAGCTGATCTCAGAAAATATGCAATTAGGGAAAATGTAGTTCAAGTTTGGTCTAAGAATGCAGGTTTTTGGTTTTTTATGCCTTATCAATGAAGATATTTTTCCTTTTTTCTTCCAACTCATCATCAGGCAGAGCTCAACACTGGAATAAAATTTAAAACCTTATTTTTCTTCACACTATAATTGAGTTCATATGCCAGCTATTCAAGGAGATATGCCTGCCCCGATTTTAGTCTTTAAATAAATTACTGGAAGGAAATAGAAGATGGAGGAATTTATTCATTTTAAAATATCTCTATTCAATAAACTATCCCTTCATATTATAAAAGGGGAAATATGAACTCAAATGCCAAATCATCTCCATTCTCTCTCAGTTCTTGAAGTGAACAATTTCCTTCCAATTATGCCAGCTCTTTAGACTCAAGCAATTTCTTTCACCAGGAACATCTTAAATAATAAACCAAGGTGGAGCACTATGGAGGAATGAATAGGGACAAATGAACTCTGCCCCTTGACAAAAACAGTACTGCCTTCACTATAATTCAGCGATGAATTAAGGTAATAGGATTCAATTTCCTTCATGGACACCGTATTCATAGCACTATCTTTTTTTGGATGAATGCATTATTTCTTAACACATTTTGGATTGAAATATAAATGTTAAACTTCTCCACCCCAATCATTTGATTCAGTTTTTTTTCTTAGAATATAAGTAGAAAAAAAAGCAGGGATGCTTTTAATCCCTTTCCTTCCACATTAAATTTCTCCTACATATACTTTAAAAGTTGAATTCAGATGCCACTTCCATGCTTTCTCCTGTCAATAAGAACCCTTCCTCTTAAACCCCACTGAGTCCTTTCTTTTTGAACCCTCTATTACAAATATTTTTGTTATATTGTATATTATAGCTATTTTAGTGTCTTATATGTCTACTTGACTTTAAGCTTTATGGAGGTAGGGGCTATAAGTTTTCTAAACTTTGTATCACCTCTATCATCTAGCAAGTATAGTATTCTGCATAGTCAATACTTAATAAATTGTTTAATTATGTAGTATTAGTGTATGAAACAATTTTCACATTAAAAAAAAATAAAAACAAAAACGAGTTTCTGAGCCCCGGATTAAGATTTGCTGTAGAACAATGAAGCAGAAAATTCTTAACCTTGGGGACTATGAACTTTAAAAAAAAATCTTGTTAAGTATATCTCAATATATTTAATTTCCTTTGTTATTCTATGCATTTTATTCTATGCACCTCACTCTGCAAAGGGGTTCATAGGTTATACTGACAAAATGGTCCATAATACACACATTAAAAGGTAAAGAACCCCTGGTTGTCATGGGAAGGTTGTCATGTCAGGAATTCAGGGTTGTCCTGCCGGTTGCACCAAAAATGATCAGGGTGACCTTGAGCATATCACCCAAGTTCTTTGACTTCCACACCTGTAAAAGGAGGAAGTGCACAAGAAAATCATCAAAGTACCTTCTGGGTCTAAAATTCAGTAATTCTAAGAAATTCTACCAATCAGTCAAGGTCTACCTCATCTTTACCCATTCCTCAAAGCCTTGCCTGACACTATCTCTTGGTTCTGTGTCATCGGGTGTTAAAACCTATGAGATTCATTATAGTTTATTATTTTTATTTTTCAAATCAAAGTTATATTTTACTAATCTGTCATGCCCACTACCTTATCTGCCACTGAGCAAATTAAAAATTAAAACAAAGAAACCTGAAAACAAAGCCCTCAATACATAACTACACAATCCAAGGGGGAAAAAAGCCCAAACAATTTGCCCATATTGCTCATGTCCATAATT
>CM053601.1:72482594-72502610 GCA_028646575.1 Pseudocheirus occidentalis | reverse complement strand
TTCAGTCAGGTTGTTTACTCTCTTTTCATGATTTTCTCTCATCATTCTCATTTCTCTTCCCAATTTTTCCTCCACTTCTCTTATTTGGTTTTCAAAGTCCTTTTTCAGTTCATGTTTAGCTTCTAGGCATTCTTCAGTTATCTTGGAAGCATTTGGTGTGGGAGTTCTGAGTTCTGGGCTCTCTTCCTCCCATTCTATGCTTTGATCCTTTTTGTCCACAAAAAAGGATTCTAGAGTTTTATTGTTATTTTTGTTTTGCTTACTTTTCCTCATGTTGGCCAGTCAATTAATTGGTTGGTTTTCTTTTTTAGCTCTGTGAAACGCTGCTTCCAAGGGGGGAAGCTCTGTTCCAAATCGCTGGGGTTTTCCTTACTGCTGGAGCTATTAGCGGGGTGTTGCAAGTCCCCCCCAGCTTTGGCTTGCTGAAAGTGCACCCCAGGACCACCACCCCAGACCAGGATCCATATACAGGCCACTCAAGGCAAGAGCACTTGGCCCTGATCAATTGATTCAGCCCCCTTCGAAGTCCAAAGGCCTGGGGTGCTCTGAAGCAGCCTGGTGGGGGCTGCTGCTGGTTCAGCAGTTCCCTTCCCCCACTGCTTCCTTTCCCCTGGGGCAGATTGCCTGAACTGCTTTACCACCCCCAAATTAATTTTCAAAGTTTCACTTTCACTAACGGTCTCTGACCCTTCTTTGCAGGCTTTTTAAGGTCCCCTCAGGCAGGTGCTTTAGATTTTCTTTGAAGTAGACTCAAGCTGCCACTTGGTAAGCTCACTCCTCCTGGCCGCCCTTGGGCCTGATCTGGCTGTGGGTTTTGGGCTGGGCCAGTGCAAGTTGCCCTTCTCCTGTAGGTTCCTCATGCCTTGGCATTTGTGGAGGTGCTGAAGGCTGTAGATCTCTCCTGCAGACTGGCTGTGGTGTGGCTCAGCTCAGCCCGGCTCCTTCCCACCACCTGGGGCCTGGTCCCATCTTGGCTTCAGGCTGTTCCAGCCTTCGCTCCAGCCACTGAGATGAGCCCCTGCTGCCGAGCTGCCTTCTGCGAGAGATGTGTTCTCTGCACTTTTGTGTGAGTCTGAGAGTCCTAGCCTTAGTCTGGGCTCACAATTTTATGGGTGTGTAGGGTGGGGGTATGGGGGCTACGGGACCTTGCTGCTTCTATGCAGCCATCTTGGCTCCACCCCCTTCCTTCTTTCCTTCTTGCTTCTCTTCCCCTCCCCTCCCCTCCCTTCCCCTCCCCTCTCCAGAATTAAGTCTAATTAAGTCTAAATGATAACTTGCCTCCTCCCTGTACAATCCTATGGTCCTCACTTGAATGAAATTTTGAAATGCTTTGGTCTTAGTGATTTGGTAGTTCTCTGTGTGTATATGTGGGTGAAGTAGGGAGGTAAGAGGAGGGGAGGTGTGTGTGTGTGTGTGTGTGTGTGTGTGTGTATGTAAAAGAATAAAGTACAGGAATGCCGATGCTCTCCTTTGTGGCGTAGGCCGTGAACATAAAATTGCTGCAATTGAATCATCAAATCACCTACAGGATGATGCAGCTTTCTTGTTAGCTGCGTTTTCTCCTTCCCACCATTCTCTTAGCGTCACATAGACACCACCACATAGGCTGGATAGAATGGATTCCAGAAAAAAAAAAGTGTTACATTCACCTAGGACAGCTCAGAAAGGGCAGGGATTGTTCCTGAGTCTCCATATTATTTTCTAGGCATGTGTGTGTGTGTGTGTGTGTGTGTGTGTGTGTAAAATTCCTTTAAATTCCCAAACAGCTAGAATAGACCAAGATTACTAGTGATATAGGGAAAAATGAAAGGCGAATCAGATTTTTTTTACAGTATAAAATAAAACTGTAAGTGAAAATATGGCTCTACCTTCTATAAATCAAATGTTTTCCACCTGACTAATTTTATTGGACTTCCATTCTGATGGAGAAAATACTTCAATGCTTCAATGACCTGTATTTTCATTAGTGTGAATTCTCCTTCCACTAACATGGGTCATCACACCTTTAGGATTTAGTAGAATTTTTTTTTCAGAGTTGCTCTAGCCAAAAAAAAAAAAATGACCACTCCTTCAATAAAACTGTTGATAGGTTTCTCCAAACTTAATTAGACTGGATCTTGGATGACAGAATTTACTATATTCTGACCTAGCCTTTTAAAACCCTAAACTGCCTCTAGGCCATAATAAGTTGGGGAAAATAATAATAAAAACTCTAATGTGAGAAATCTGGCAATGTTACATAATTATAAGGTAAAGATATTTTCTGAAAAAAACATTGTCAGCATATATGATAAATTACAGATTTAGCATGAAAACATTTTTTGGTAGAACATTTTATGTTATTTTTAGGCTAGAACCTTCAGATCAGGATCTATACACTAGAATACCAAGGTATTTATAGTAGTCTTTGAAATAGAAATCTATCTCAAGTAAATATTACCTTAGGCATTTAATTGTTTCTTATACATGGATTCTGAAGTCTTTATTCATAAACATAGGACTATATGCATTTATAGCTAGAAAAGACCTGTGGGGTGTAAATTAGAGATATTCAGTATAATATTTATAATTAGGAGTCTCTGAATGCAAGATATTTAAAAATGAGGAGCCTTTATCAGTTTCTTCTGATCGTATTAGTTCCTTCCTTTGGTAGAAAATACTTCCTAAAATGAGTGATCAGAAATAACCGATGTCACACTAGAGAGAAGAAAGAAGAAAACTCAGATAAAAGACATATGTGTCCAAAAGAGATTAGACTAGAGTATATTATTTACAGCCAGCTGCAAATGGAAATGGGGTGCTTTCAGGCTCCAAATCTATATCTAGAATGGAGTATGGTGTAGCACTTCCCTAAATTGTGGGGGTGTGCCAGGGCTAAAAATAGTTTTCCCTTTTGGTATAGGAAAAATCTCATTTCTGTCTTGTGTTAAAGATGTTCCCTTTGGTGTGTGTGTGTGTGTGTGTGTGTGTGTGTGTGTGTGTGTATGTGTGTGTGTGTGTGTGTGTGGTTTGAGGGTGGTAATTGGTGAGAAGCAAGGTATCATAGGCTACTCTTGATTCCTTGAATTCAGTAATTAGCTGAGGGAGAAATTATGACGTGGGAATGTTCCCAATTTGTTCAAGCAAATGAGGATATGGAGGGTGTTATTTATAATTTTAGATGCTTTAGAGGCACTCTGACCCAAATGAGTGTTTTATCTATAAAATTATTATTGGGAAAAGGCCCACTTCTTTGCTCCTTTTAAAAGGGAAAGCAAAAAAAAAATCAAGGGACAATGAACACTTAACATACCATTTGATATGGACATGAATCTTCCAGAGGAGTTCTGGAGGAGTGTCCGAAAATACCATACATAAAAACTTTCTCTCTTGGGATTCTACATATGAATGCCAGCTACGGCTGCCTCAGTTTGAGGGGTCCAGGTTTCTTTAACAGGAAATCTAATATTAAGAAGAAAAAGGTGTCAGATCAGTACAGCTATCTATACTCATACATTTTCCATTGCAAGCAATATCATTTTATTTGTATTCCCCAGAGTGGAAAAGTTCCTGTGATTTCAACATTCAAAAGTAGAAAAGCATCCTCATATACATCATGGTCCAAGGTATAAAACTACAGAGACCAGACATTATGGGAAGTATTGCAGCAGTAGAAGTTTTTTGGACCCTGTCACAGGATTATTTAGTCTAATCTGTTATGTCACAGATGAGAAAAGTGAGGCCTAGAGAAGTCTGATTTCCCACCTGGCATAGAAATCTTCTTAAGCGACAGAGAAGTTTAATCTCGTTCCTTTTATGTCAAGGCATGCAGTCTTCTATAGCTCCTATGTGTTGCTTATGATGAAAGTCAGCTCATTTCTGTCACCTATCCCTCTCTTACACCCTCCCCTCCTTCCTCTGGGCCCCCCCCGCCCCAGTATCACTAAAGATGGACCATCCTGGATGAGATAGAGAAGAAAAAGAAAGGAAGCAAGGAAGGAAGGAAGGAAGGAAGGAAGGAAGGAAGGAAGGAAGGAAGGAAGGAAGGAAGGAAGGAAGGAAGGAAGGAAGGAAGGATAATTGAGGAGGTTTATTTAAATTTCTGTTCTCTGCCCTCTAAATTGGGTTTTTAATCCTGGATCCTTTTGGCCATCTGAAGAAGCCTATGACCCCCTTCTCAAAATAATATTTTTGAATGCAAAAAATAAATTACATAGGAATTTGAAAGGAAATAAAATATACTGAAATAATTATAAAATATTTTTAAAAGGCAAATTCACAGAACCCAGGTTAAGAGCCCAAGGTCTGAATCATTTCTACTTTACTAGTGCCTAAAGAGATTAGAGCAAATTCACTTTCATGGGCCTCACTTTACACTCTTTCCTCTATTTACATTGCATTTTTTAGTTTTAAAAAATAAAGAATAAACTGTCATTTTAAGTCATTTTATAGATATTTATCCATAATAATGGGAATTTATTACAAGAGAAAAAATGATTATATCCTTAAATTAGGCAAATAAAACAGACTTTTCCTTCTTCTGTTTCATCCAGGCCCTCCAAAGGTCCAATTCCCTTTTACACTGAAGGAACCATTACATTTACCTCCCTGTGGAAGCTCCCTCTGAGAAAGAACACTTGGGCAGAAGCCATCCTTCTGGAAGCAGCTTCAAAATAGTCTCTTTAGTCTCTGCTCATTATATTCAGATGCAGGTAGAAAGTGCTATTTATACAGGATTATCACTTCAAAACCTTTTAGCTGCACCATAGTGATGACCATGACACATTATATTCTCATGTTATCAGCCTGTGAGTAACCTGCTGTTACTTTGGTTGGAAGTTGAGATCATTAAGATCACTACACAGTTGTACTACCTCTTGAACTAAAGAGGGAATCTTTAGGAATATTATTCTATCCATTGGCTAAAAAGGTATGATAATTTTGTATGAAAGTATTATTTTGCAACTGCTCAGTTTCAATTCCCTACAGTTTAATTCCAGCAGATTTTGAAATTAAATGACTCACCAAAGCAACAAATGAATGAATTATCAAAAGGGCATGAGCAAGCCATGAAATATTATAAGTGAAGAATTATAAAGGAGAAGTATGAAAGGCATCATCTAAGAAAAGTGTGATTTGAAAAAAAATTTCCAGTCACATAGTGAGTGACAACAGATGGGCAGTCATCTGGTTCCATTGTTATTCATGCAATGTCAATAGAGGGAAGGACCCTTGTATTTTGGATGGACCCCCTATAGTGAATGTATGTAAAGAAAAGATCTTGTATCACACAGGATTGACTGACATGGATAAGTTACAATTTTTATTAATGTAGCCACATTAATGAGATCACAAATGTCATTTGAGCATTCCCCCTCCAAGTTTTGTGCCTAATTTTACAAAAGTTTGCTTTTTCCACTTATGCAAGTATCCATGTTTTTAATATAATAGATAACATGGGAAAAACTGAATTTATTGCTTCCCTTCTCCAAAACCCACCCCTGTGTTAGACTTCTTTATTTCTGTTAAGAGCACCATGATTCTATGTTCAACTTATTTTGAGAAAGGTTGTGAGAAAAAGAAAAAGAAGAGAGAGAAAAACTTGAGCCAAATGAAGAAAAGGAAATCATGTAGGTGATTTGGAGGGTTTTGGATGACTAAAGTAGAATTTGAATTTAAGAAAGAATAATTTGATGAAATTTAGGAAGATTTAAGGGAGAGCAATCTACAAGTCAAAATATTTTCCCATATTCTACTTCATAGTTAAAAAGAGAGCAGAATAAGGAAAATTAAGAAGGATCAGAATTTAAGAATATCATGAAAGACCAAGCTACATTAATTAAAATAGTTCATTTGCAAATACTAGATGCAGGATGAAAATTTTTATTTCAAAATAAAATAATATATGCCTATCCGTCAATAAACATTTATTAAACGTTTACCATGCACCAGGCACCATTATAATCACTGGTGAAGCAAAAACATGCTTAAGACAGTCCATGCTCTCCAGGAACTCACAATCTAATGGGGGAGAAAACAAAAAATACCCATCAGCAGGGTATATACAAGAGGAAATTATCAGGAGGAGGAAGGCATTAGGATTAAACAGGATTGGTAAAAGTTGGAATTTTAATTGCGACTTAAAGGAAGCCTGAGAAGGAAGTGGGAAGAGATAAAGAGAGAGAACAGTCCAGGTAAGGGTGTGGAAATACCTATTGGACATGCCCAGAGACAAGAGATGGAGTGTTCTATTCATGAAACAGCAAGGAGGCCACTGTTACTGGATCAAAGAGTAAGTAGAGAGGAGTAAGATATAAGAAGATTGGAAAGGTGGTGGTGCTGTGAGGGTAAGTCATAAAGGGCTTTGAATGCCAAATATATGACTTTGTATTTGATCCTGGAGGCAAGAGGGAACAACTACTGTTTATTGAATAGGGGGGCAAGGTAATATGGTCGAACTTGTGCTTCACATGGGCAGCTGAATGTAAGATGGATGGGGTAATGAAAGACTTGTGGTAGATAGACCCACCAACAGACTATTGCATTTTTGAGTTGCAAGTTTGAGTTGATGAGGACCTGCACCATGGTGGTATCAGAAGAAAGGGGATAGATTTAAGAGACCTTGAAAACGTGAAATTGAAAGGACTTGACAAGAGATTGGACATGGGCTCAAGAGACAGGGAGGAATTGAGGATGATGCCTAAGGCATCAAGCCTAAAGGACTGGGAGGATGGTGTAGTCTTCAACTGTAACTGAGAACTTATGAGTGGGAGTTGTTTAAAGGGAATGATATTAAGTTCAGATTTTGACATGTTGAGTTTGAGATGTCTATTGGAACCCAATTCAAGATATCTGAAAGGTAGTTGGAGATGAGAGGCTGTTGGGTGGGCAGAGAAGTTGGGGCTGAAAAGGTAGATTTAAGAATCATTGGCATAGAGGTGGTAACTAAAGCCATGGGAGCTGTTGAGATCACCATGTAAAATAGCAGAGAAGAGAGAAATTAGAAAGATGTGAGCTGCATAAGGTTAGAGATTGTTACCTGGATGGGGATCCAATGAAGAAGACTGAGAAAGAGCATTCTGATGGGTAGGAGGAAACCCCAGAGAGGAAAGGATGATGTGCCCAAAACTAGAGACAAGAGAGAGTATCAAGGAGAAGAAAGTGATCAACTGAATCAAAGGGGAGAAGTCTAGAAAAATGAAAACTGAGAAAAAGCCTTTGCATCTGACAAACATTGTTAACTTTTGAGAGAGCAGTTTCAGTGGAATGCTAAGATTATAAACTTATTAAGAGACTAAGAAGAAAGTGAGAGGAGAGAAAGTGGAGGCACCTATTGTGGATGACTTTTTTTTAAAGAAGTTTAGGTACAAAAGGCAAAAGAAATACAGGATAATAGTTAGATGGCATGCAAAAATCAAGTCAGATTTTTTGTCTTTAGGATGAGGAACACATGAACATGTTTCTAGGCAGTAGGGAATGAGCCAAATAGAGGGAGACTGAAAGTAAGTGATAGTAGTGGGATAACAGAGGGAACAACACTTGTGCAGGTAGAGGTGTTAGCTGTGGGAAGGAGTTAGGCTACTTCTGCATGTAAGACAGAGGTGAAGGGAGAGTTAGCGGCAGAAGGCAAATGAATGATGAGAGATGAGGAAGAGAAGAGTTTACAGCTAATGACCTTATTTTTTTCTGTCAAATCTCAAGCAAGTTTCTCAGTCAAGAAGGTGGTGGAAGGGGAAGCCATGGGAAGTCTGAGAAGGGATGAAAGGGTTTGGAATATTGTGAGATGATAAAGAAGGTATAAAATGAGATGTAGAAGAATTGCCTGGCAGCAGCACTTGTAATTATTTGTATTTAAAGGGTATGTTCACAGGCAGTAGTAGGTTATTTTTAAAAAATACACCAATTTTTGAGCCCAATCTTAAAAAGAATGAGGGAGGATTAGGGAGTAAAATCTAAAGAAATGACTTCAAAAATATGTATTTTAGAAACTAAAAGAAGGTAGTTGGCAGTGAGAAAGAAAAGATTAATAGAGCAATTAAAGGGTAAAGCTAATTGAGAAAATAGTTTGATCAGTTGAGTAAATGGGTGAAATAGTGAAGAGGTTGTTATAAAACTGAAGTGGAGATGAGTGGGACTTTGGAGTTACAGGATTTAGGAAAGGACCCGAGTGGGCTGTCAAATTATTGAAGTGATAATTGACTATAAAAGCTTTAACCCCCTGCTTAGTGTTGAGTCTGTCAGTCAGTCAGTCAGTAAGCATGTAAGTGACTGCTGTATGCCAGGTGCTGTGCTAAGTGCTGAGGATATGAAAAAAGGCCAAAGACAGTCCCTGACCTCTAGGAACTCACCATGGAGTGGGGCAGACAACTTGCAAACAGCTATCTATGTGCAAATGAGTTGGACACAGGATAAATAGGAGATAATGATCAAGAGAAAGGGCATTAAAACATCTCCTGCTTTGGTCATCCAAGCTTGATCAGGAGGCCTGCAGTTGGGCCTTGAACTAACTAAAAAGTATTTATTAAATACTTAATATATGTTGGGCACAAAAGAGACAGACAGACAGACACACACACACACACACAGAAAGAGAGAGAGAGAGAGACAGAGACAGAGACAGAGAGAGAGACAGAGAGACAGAGACAAAGAGACAGAGAGACAGAGACAGAGAGAGAGACAGAGAGAGAGACAGAGACAGAGAAAGACAGAGACAGAGAGACAGAGACAGACAGAGACAGAGACAGACAGAGACAGAGACAGAGACAGAGACAGAGAGAGAGACAGAGAGAGACAGAGACAGAGAGAAAGAGACAGAGAGACAGAAAGAGAGAGGGAGGGACGGAGGGAAAAGACATTACAATTAAGAGGAGTTCTGAAAGGCTGCCTTTAGAAATGAGACTTTATCTGGGAATTAAAGGAAATTAAGAGGCAAAAATGAGGAGGTAGAGAATATTCCAGGCAAGGGATAGAAACACCTAAAAGTAGTACAAAAGCAAGTTTAAAATCTCAATCACTATAAAGAGGAGGTACATTTTTTTCCAGTGATTTGCAGCAAGTGTTTAGGTGTGCTTATATGTTTGCCATGATTGAGTGATTGTTTTATGTGCTTTAAGTATAAACTGATCTCACTCCTGGAGGAAAAGGAATTTGAAGAACACCTTTCCAGAGTCCAAGTCTTAGGGGGAATGACTTCTTTTTGAGGAAACAGAAGAGAAATTCCAGGAGGAACAAAAAGGGATATGAGAAAGAGCAGAGCACGCAATGAGAGCTTAAAAAAGTGTTTGAGAATGTTCAGGATTCCTATAAGTATTAATTTTGTTCCTATAAATATTAGTTCAAGATTCATATAAATATTACCTCAAATCTCCTTGGTGTGAGGAAACTGCCAGTTTGTATATTTCTCTCTCTAAGTGAGAAAAAGGCTTGAATTTAGAATGATGTTAAATTAAATGCCATTTGTTTCTGGCAAGCTTGTAATTAAAACACCTAGAGCAGTATTAATATTTTTTCTTCCATAAGTAAATGGTGTCATTTTAAATGCAAATTTCAATGCTGAATAGAAGCTGAATTCCCATTCATGAACTGGGCCAATGTTCCCAAGAGATCTACTGCCAATATTTGCTGCCCAATGTCAAGAAGAGAGTGAAGATTGTCTCTAAGGATCACAAGCAATCTGGTATGGCCAAATTAACTTAGTCTCAGACTTGAGAAGTGATTGATAGCTGCCAAAACTGCTTATATCTGCATAACATAAGGTTTATCATACATAATATGTGAACCAGCCATGAAACAAGAGGTAGGTTTAGTTATCCTAAATTCATTTGAATAAAAAGGGCTATCTTTTTTTCTTTCCATTTTCCTAAAGTCTGAGGAAGTTTTAGGATAGAGAAAATATTAATTCTTAATATTTTCAGCTGAAATTAAAAGGGTGTTCTTAATATATTTTCACACTTGAAGATGACTGCCAAGTTTCTCCTGAATATCCTCTTCTCTAGGCTATACATAACCCAGTTTTTTAAAGCAATCCTCATATAAAATATGTGTTGTCCACATAGGTTATGTGTATTTGTCCACATGGAATATCTAAATGTAACTAACAGGGATCAAGAATCTTGCCTGTCCTTGTCCATGGGAAACTTTGATTTATGTTCATATGGAAAAAGGAAAAAGAGATGGTCATGCTGTTATTCTCTGAGAGAGATAGAGTGGTATGGGACTAGAATTATATATATCTGCCTATTCTAAATACGGTTGGTCTAGAGAAATTTAAAAAAAAATGTTTCATGTTAATTTTCTAGGTAGTGTCCCTTACAGGGAACTGGGTAACCCAAGATTATGTTTAGAATATTGACTCCTCTCTACCAGACGTTAGTTACACAAAGACCATCAAAAATAATGAATAGAGTAAAACCATTTATTCTATCAGATAGCAAATTAAAGTTAGAGGAGTTATACAGATTAGAATGTATCAGACATTGCATCGAGTGAATCACCTTCCCATAGGAAGGGTGATATCTCAGTTCCATTTTACCCAAAGAAATCAAAGCGAGGCTTAATGATTTGCAGACTCTGTTCCTTGGCCTTTTTCTGAAAATTGGGACATTTTTCCTTTTTCCAATAGTGTGACACCCCCCTCATTTTTTATGATCTTCCAAATATTACCAACAATGACTCAGAAATCACACCCACCAGGTCTTTTAGGACTCAAGTATGTAGCTCATGTGGGATAGGTGACAACTGCCAAAAGAAAGGAAGTAGAACTCATTTAAAAATGACCTTTACACAGACCATGACAGCAGAAAAAAGATTGATGGGGAGTTAATTGATGCCCAAGACAGCTGAGATGATTAAAAAGACAATGTCTAACTGTCCTTAAAGGATTCTAACTCCCTATTAATCAGTTGTTATCATCCCCTCCACCTCCAGCTCAGGTACTACAATTTCTTTGATCCTCTTTTTTTCCTATATAGATCAAAAGAGAAACAAAAAACACACCCTCTTTCTTATCCTTGACTTCCCATGTCATGCTCAACTCACTGAGAGATACAACATTCCCACCCCTGCCTCAGGCGACTTTTTTGGGCCCTGTCATGTTCATGTATTCATTTTCCATTTATATTCATCTAATTTGGTTGGTGAATTCTCTGTATCTTCACATTTGTTTTATCAGACAGTTGCCATGTTTACTCCTCATTGTAAACATTTCCCTTTATGTTTTCAAAATTTGATTCTTGATCATATCCTATCCCTTCTGGGCTGATGTCCCTTGAAGTATTTTATTACAATGAATTCCATCTATCTTTCCTCTGAAATCTTTGGAATATGATTTCACTAATACAATACTTGTCAGATTACATCCATATTTCCTCTCTTCTATCACAAACCCTACAATTTAGTGATCATTACCATCTCATGAACCAGTTATGCCCTGTTAATTAGAATCAGATTCAGAATATAATTCCCTCTTGTTGCTTTATCCATGTTTTGGATGGTTAAATTACCATTAAGGTAAATCAGCATGTTATTAGTGCTTTTAGCAGAGAGGGAATTTAAGCAGATGTCTGGATAACTGAATTCTCCAGTCACTAGTATATGATACTTCTGTGCTAGACTTTTGATCTATTTCCCAAGCTCCTCATCTATTACCTTTTTCTATCTGGGGTCTGTGATGTTCCACTAACACAAACACTTCTCGTTTCTCTAATGTTCATCCAAATATTCTTCATTGTGCCATTTCTTTTCCCTTTTTCTGGATTTCCTCACATGCATATACCTTCAAATATACAATCCTACTCTCATCTCCCCCATTCATAGCCATATTCCAGTCACTGTTTCATGCTACCATGTCTCAGTGATATATAAGGGGTCTAATTTGTCCTATTGTATTAGAAACTCTAGTTACTCTTTGTTGCCTAAGTTTTGGGCATTTTTGTATGAACTCTTGAGGCTATGGGCTTTGCTACTGGCTCCTTTCTTAACTACTGTCTCCTGTGAGTCTGTGGATATCTCAGCTGCTATTCATCCTTATTCTTTGTAGTTTTTCTCTATAACATCTAAGTTGGGAGATATCCATAGGGACTTTTCTTCACCCTCCATGTTTTCATATAAAGAAAACCCTTTTGATTATATTTTCAAGACCCCTGTGGGAAGGGGAGATGGAGAAACAGTCTTCCTAACCTTTGTTAATTATGTCCCATCTCTGGCCAGGAATCTGTCAAACTTGCATTGTAAGCTGTCCAAAAATTGACACCATGTACTCAGACACTGTCTTCTTGCCCAGATGTTCACTTCCCAAATTAATTTTTCTCTTCCAAGCTCTCACTCTCAAAGGGCAAAAGTAAGAGAAATGTAATCTGTGCTTCTAAGGTAAAGACGTTTTCTTATAAATTTCTTATAAAATCCTTTATAATCTTTGATGATATTTCCTTATGTAGGTCTAATGGTAAGTAAGTTTTTGTATCAATTTTCTCTAATAGCATAAAGCCAGAAGGGACCACTAAAACCTTGCATAACAGTCAGGATCCAGGAAAGACTGTAATGGACTAGTATGGTGGGCCAATGCTTATAAAGCAAAATTTAATAGAAATAAATGTACAGTCCTACATTCAGATTAAAAAATACTTTGCATGGACACAATCTGTGAGGTATGGGTAGGAAATAGTTTGTGTGAAAAAATATAGAGGATTTAGTGCACTGTGGGCTAAGGAGAATATAAACTCATAGAGGGCAGGGACTCTTTGATTTTTATTTTTCTATCCCAATACCTGGATACTTAATGTTTCTTGAATTTTCATTGAGTATGAGTTAGTAGTATGATATTTACCCTCAACTGATCTGTAATTTCATTGATATAAGTGCTCCCTCTAGTTGTCTTTGACATCATGTTTGCCTCACCTGTGATATTCTTGTTCATGATCTACCATAAATCTTCCCTAGGGACTCCAGTCCACATGCTAAAGAGCTTTAGTTGGTAACATTATGTAGGCATAGTACATAGGAAGATGATAAATGATGACAGAAGGTATAGCTACATGTTTTATTTGTCAAAAATAATTTTGAAAAGGAAGGGCAGAAGCAAAATGCTAATAGAGAGCTAATACCCAAGGTCACCAAGGAGATAGTAAGAGAACATTAATCTGCCCCTCTTGAGTTTTGCCCTCTTGACCTAGATGAACCACAATCTAGGGTACTGAAAGAACTGACACATAGGTTAAGGTTATTGCTAAGTGTCACTGTCAATTATCTTTGAAAGACAGTCAAAATTGGTAATGGGCCCTTGGCATCAAAGGCAGGCAAATCCTATACCAGTGTTCAAAAATGGGAAGAAAATAGAATTTTCAAACTAGAGAATGGTGAACTTTATTTGATTCTTGATAAATTTCTAAAACATATTAAAAGGATGCTTAGTGGACATATAAGAAAATAAATCCTTGAAAACAGAGAACCACCATGACCTCATTAGAACAGGTCATGCCATGCAAATTGCTTGGTTTTTGTTTTGTTTCATTTTATTTCATTTTGCTTTGTTTCAGTCAGGATTAGTAGACATTTTAGAAGGCCAATATTCTAGATATAGTGAAAAAATATTGCATATTTTTTCTTCTGGAAAAGATAGAGGGATGTGGGATGAACAATAGTACAGTTAAGTTGATTTGGAACTGCTGGAAGTCCAGACTCAAGAAGTAATCATTAGTAGTTCAAAGTCTGACCTTTGCTTGGTCTTGTGATGCTTAACATTTTTATCTGCAGGGAAGTACTTTCAGTTTGATGGCATCAATCTTGTACCATGCTTACAGATGAGAGAGAATCTTATTCAACTGGGGAAAATTCTTTTCACTACATGTTTCAGAAAACTGTCCCTGACAACTCATATTCTTTCAGTAGATATATTTAAAAGAATGTCCTCTAATAAGTGAGGCTTTCTTTCAGCTCCAAGTATAGTAGCAACACTGAGTACATGCACAGAAAGACTTCTCTACCCCCACTACATACCAATGAATTGGATAAAGGCATGGATGGCATGCTTTTCAAATTTACAAATGACCCTGACGTTTGAGGTATCTAACAAAGTTAGAGAGCTAGCATGCAAAAGGATCAAACTATTGAGTTGAATCTTAATTTTAGTAGGAAAAATTATAATATCTAACACACTTTTTTTCTTCTAAGATAACTAATACAGGCAAAAATAACCATGGCTTATCCGATCAGTTATTTTGAAAAAAAGATTCAGAGAATTTTGGGGAATTGTATGACTTAAGATCATTTTATAGAAGCAAAAAAAAAAATGAATGCCATTTTAGATCACATTAAAACAGTGTAATATCCAAGACTAGAGAGGTAATATCCAAGACTAGAGAGGGATAGATCTGCTTTATTCTGACTTGGTCAGACCACATCTGAGACATTGCATACAGTTCTTGATGGTGTATTTTGGGAAGGACATATATGTAGAATTCTCATAAGACAGCAAACAGGATGAAAGAAATTTAAGATTCTATCACTTGAAGGTCATTTGAAGAAATTAGAGATGTTTACCATGAAGGAGAGAAGAAGGGAGGGTGGAGGGGCCTGATAACTGTCTTCTAATATTTAAAGAGTTGTCATGTAAAAGACAAATCATAGAAACACAGAATTTGAGAGTTGGAAAGAAACTTAATGACCATAGAGTTCAACCTATGCATTTGGTTTTTGGTATTTTCAGTATGAATATCTAGGTTGATAACCAATTAACTATCTGACATACTATCTGAAGACTTAAACTATATCAATACTGGCATTTTCTCTGTAAACAAACCTCAAAGATAATAGAGTTGCAGTCATGTGGAAGGATGGTTCATAGATTCATCTTAGAAGAGCAAATAACACAGATGGTAGAGTTAGTTTTTAGTAAGCACTCAAGGCAAGAAGAAGAATCATTTTTCAGGACCCTTAGTCATTTCAGCTTGGAGTGCATATATTGAATGTATAATTAAAGAGACCACTATGAAGATAATCACAGCTTACCCACCAGCATATGTTGCAAAGAATGAGGAGTCAGTGAAATTCTATAAAGAACTTGATAAGATTCTCCAAATTAAAACACTATAAATTGCATTTTTTTAATTTTAATTTTTTTTGGTCATTCTCAATGTGACAAATAGGAAGATTTCCTAATACAGGCAAGAACAGGAAAAAATGTATACATAAGCAAAAATCTCATTATGTAGAGCTTAAAAAATTTACTCAATTAATGCATTAGTTCCAAAACTTGTCTATGTTAACCTCTGAACCCCTTTTACGTTTTATGTGTATTAAAAGAAACAAGACTTCAGTTATGTTCTTTCTTTTTTTCTTTGATATCACTATTGTTAGACAACTTCAGCCCCTCAATTTTCATCCCTTCAAAATTCTTCCTATGACCCTGACAAACAAGAACAGCAACAAACCTCTATCTCTTAAAATATATTAATGTAATCAAGCAAAACAAATCTATGCATTGCCCATGTCTGAAAACCTATGTGTTATTCTGTACCTCCAGTTTAAATCCTCTCTGTCCAGAGGTGAAAAGCACTATTCATCAATGATCATTCAAAGTTGTGATTTTTCATTACACAGATCAGAGATATTAAGTCTTTCACAGTTGTTTTTCTTTATAATGTTGCATTAATAGAAATTTTTTATGGTTCAGCTCAATTCACTATGCATTAATTAATGAGCCTTTCTAGATTTCTATACTTCTGTTCCTAATGTTGTCTCTTGTAATTCTTTTATTGTTTCTCATAGTATAATAATATTCCATTACATTCATATCCCACATTTTGTTCAGCCATTTTGAAGTTAATGGCTGCCCCTTAACTTTTCAGATCTTTGCTACATGATTATGAATATTTTAAAGCACATAGTGCTTTCCCACTTTATTTTATTTCTTTCTGCATTTATTCCTAGTATCACCACTTAGTGATATGGGGCTCTAGTTCCTGAACACTTTTCAAAATTGCTGAACCAATTCTTAGTTCCACCAATCTTGTACAATTGTATCTGGGATTCCACAATCATTCCCACAACTGTGAATTTCTTTCTTTTCTTTTTTCTTTTCTTTTTTTGGTTTTGAAGGTTTTTTTTTACTTTTTTGTATTTAGTTTGTTTTGTGTATGTGTAAGTGTGTGTGTGTGTGTGTGTGTGTGTGTGTGTGTGTAGGAGTGGGTTGGTATTTTTTTTTAGTTGAATACCTGCTTCATGGATCTTTCCTTAATTCTTCATTTATGAAATTGTTTAGTGATCTAAACTCCTTCTCTGGACTATTTTGACTATATTCCTAGATGCTGATAGCATTTTATTTAATAAAATTACGTATTGGTTCTGTAATTTATCCTTTAACCCACTATTTTATTTATTAAGATTTTTATTGTAAATTTGTTTGCATTCTATATTTAAAAATATTTTATTAATTATAATTTTATTTCATTGTTATGAGTAAAGGATGCATATAACATTTTTTGCACTGATGTATTTACTTATGAGCTTTTAATGACTGAGGAAAATTATGTATTTTTATTTTTTTAACTAATTAATTAATTTTTAGTTTTCAACATTCACTTTTATAAGCTTTTGAGTTCCAAATTTTCTCCTCCTCTCTGTCCTTCCACCTCACCAAGGTGGCATGCAATCTGATACAGACTCTATTTATGCATTCATATTAAACATATTTTCACATTAGTCATGATGTAAAGAAAAATAAGAACTAATGGGGGGAACCACGAGAAAGAAGAAACACAAAAGACAGGAAAAGAAAAGGAGAGCAAATAGTGTGCTTCCATCCACATTCAGACCCCAAAGTTCTTTCTCTGGTTGTGAATAGCATTTTCCATCATGAGTCTTTCGGAGTTGTCTTAGATCCTTGTATTGCTGAGAGCAGCTGTCCATCAAAGTCAGTTTTCACACAATGTGGTTGTTACTGTCTATGATGTTCTATTGGTTCTTATCATTTCATTCAGCATCCGTTCAGATAAGTCTTTCCAGGTTTTTCTGAAGTCTGCTTTCTCATCATTTCTTCTAGCACAATAGTATTACATTACATTTGTATACCACAACTTGTTTAGCCATTCCTCAACTGACGGACATCCACTTAATTTCTAATTCTTTGCCACCCTGAAAAAGCTGCTATAAATATTTTTGTACATGTGACTCCCTTTCACCTTTTTAATTATCTCTTTGGTATACAGCCCTAGAAGTGGCCTTGCTGGGTCAAAGAGTATGTGCATTTTTATAGCCCTTTGAGCATAATTCCAAATTATAAGTTCACAAGTCCACCAACTATGCATTAGTGTTCCAATTTTCCCACATCTCCAACTTTTATCATTTTACTATTTTGTCATGTTAGCCAATCTGAAAGGTGTGATGTGATACCTCAGAGTCATTTTGATTTGTATTTCTTTTATCAAGAATGATCTGGAGATTTTTTTTATATGACTGTAGATAGCTTTAAATTTTTTTTATCTGAAAATTGCCTGTTCAAGTCCTTTGACTATCCATCAGTTGGAGAATGACTTTTATTCTTATAAATTTGACTCAATTATGTATATATTTTAGAAATGAGGTCTTTATCAGAGACACTGGTTGTAAAAATTATTTCTCAGTTTTCTGCATTACTCCTACTCATTGGTTTTCTTTGCGCAAAACTTTTTTTTTAATTTTCAATTATCCATTTTGCATTTCATAATGTTTTCTGTCTCTTGTTTGGTCATACATTCTTCCCTTCTCCATAAATCTGAAAAGCAAACTATTCCTTGCTCTCCCAGTCTCCTTATAGTATCAGCATTTATATCTAAATTGTGTATACAATTTGACCCTTTTGGTATGTAGCATAAGAGATTGGTCTATGCCTAGTTTCAGTCATACTATTTTCCAGTTTTCCCAGCAGTTTTTGTCAAATAGTGAGTTGTTATCCCAGAAACTGGAGTCTTTGGATTTATCAAACAGTAGATTACTATAGGCATTGGCTATTGTGTCTTCTGAACCTAACCTACTGGTCAACCACTCTATTTCTCAGTCAGTAGCAAATAGTTTTGATGATTGTTTCTTTTAATTCAAATTAAAATCTGGCATGGCTAGGCCACCTTTTCTTGCATTTTTTTTCTTTTTGGAGGTGGGAAAGCAGGGCAATTTGGGTTAAGTGACTTGCCCGAGGTCACACGACTAGTAAGTTTTAAGTGTCTGAGGAGAGATTAGAACTCAGGTTCTCCTGTCTCCAGGGCTGGTGCTCTATTCTATGTGGTACCTACCCCCCTACTCATCCCCCATACCCGCATTTATTTTCATTAATTCCCTTGATATTCTGGACCTTTTGTTCTTCCAGGTGAATTTTGTTATTATTTTTTAATAGCTCTGTAAAATAATTTTTGACAGTTTGATTGATAAAGCACTGAATAAGTAAATTGATTCAGATAAAATTCTCATTTTTATTATATTAGCTCAACCTACTCATGAGCAACTGATGTTTTTCCAAGTATTTAGATCTGACTTTTTTGTGTGAAAATGTGTTTTGGGATTTTGCTTATATGGTTCCTGTGTTTGTTTTGGCAGGTAGACTCCCTAATATCTTACAAGGTCAGCACTAATTTTAAATGGAATTTCTCTTTCTTACTTTTGCTATTGTTTGATAGTAATATACAGAAATTCCAATGATTTAATGGGCGTATTTTATATCCTACAACTTTGCTACAATTGTTTATTATTAGAAGTAGTTTTGTACTTGATTCTCCAGGATTCTCTATGTATATCCTCATATTATCTGCAAAGAATGATAAACTATTCATTTTTAAAGTGTGTATATTCCTTTCTATTTCTATTCAATAATCACTAGAAATATATCATATTTAACTTTTCTAAAGTATCAGATCCTTAAATTTTCTCATTTATCTCTCTGTTATACATGTCTAGTTCTCAGAGGAGTGCATTGAGGTGTATGGTTATTAATGTTCTGCTGTCTATTCCTTATTGTAACTTAACTTTCTGTTCAGATACTTAGATGACATTCACTTGATGCCTACGTTTCCAATTTAAAATGTCTGCCTAACTCTGGTCTTTTCATAAGGAATGCCTGAAAGTCCACTATTTCATTAAAGATTCATTGCAGTTCCCTCCACAACTACACCGGCAACACCCCGCCCCCGCACCCACCATCAGAGACTATAATCAGATTTTTGAGGTAAATTGCTCTTAATTTTATAGCTAATATTTCTCCTTCAGAAATATTTTATTACAAAGTTTTCTTTGGTTTATAGTAATTTCTGCTCAAGTATTGGTATTTTTCCTGGCTGGTTTTCTTTTGGTACTTTAATTCTTTCTTTCTGATCCTTTGTAATACTTTTTCTTTGCCTATTAAGTTCTAGGTTTTGGCTCTGCCATTCCCAGGAGTTTCATTTAAGGAGTTTCTTTTGGAAGGAAATTGGTAGATCATTTCAGTTTTTGCCTTTCCTTCTGGTTATAGTAAAAGGTGTTTTTTGGGGGGCGGAGCCAAGATGGCGGCATAGAAGCAGCAAAGCACCAGAGCTCCCACACAAACATGCTAAAAAAACTCGTAAAATGGAACACTAAACAGATTTTCAAGCTCCAAAACTCTCCAGAAGACAGAAAGAACATCTGTTGCTACAGGCAGCACAGCAGGCGGGGCTCTTCGCAGCAGTCTGGGAGCTGTGGCAGAAACCCCAGCCAGGTCAAGCCCTGGGGCATCGGGCAGGGAAGCACAGCTATAGGAGAGCACATCAGCTGCACTGGAGGCACAGTTACCACATCTATCAGGCCAGAATAAAAAAAGGCTAAGAGAAAGGTCAGTGGATTTTGCTAACTGGGGAGGAGAAGAGCGGGTCCAGCCAAACTGCTCCCAGGGCAGGGAAGCAGCAGGAGGCGGCTGTAGCAGCAGGAACATCTGAGAGCTGCAGCAGCCCCCACTGGGCTGCTTCAGAGCCCTCGGCCTGCAGATAGCAGGGGGGCTGACGCGGTCCATCAGGGCCAAGGGCTCTTGCATTGAGTGGCCTGGATCTGGATTGTGGTCTTAAG
>CM053601.1:72398454-72482094 GCA_028646575.1 Pseudocheirus occidentalis | reverse complement strand
GTATAATGACTTTGGATTTCTGGTTTTGGGACTTGTCCTTCTGGTTTTGGGACTCAGTGTTATGGTTTCTGAATAAAGACCTTGGTTCTGCCTTCCATGTGGAGAGTTTGCTACATTTTGTGATCCAAAACTATACCAGCATATTCATAACCATCATGAGTGTTGTGAATATCTCATTATTGATACAGGCCTATATAATCAAGTTTGTAAATCCCAAAGATCACTACTCATTTGAGTGAATACACTTGGGTAGTCATCAGTTTAATTAATAAATTCACACCTAAATTTATCTTGAACCCAGGTCTCAGCTCACTCTTATTCTCTGCACAACCCCTAATAATAACTCAATTCACCTTGTGATATACATTTTGTGAACACTTTCCTTTCAAACCTCTGATGTAGATAATGCTAGCCTTATCATTGCCATTTTCCAAATGAGAGAAGTAAAACTATGAGAGTTTAAGTGCTTTGCCCATCCATGATTGCACTTCTAGTATCTTGGGTGGGATTCAAAAACAGGTCTCTGAACACTACTTCTGGCATTCTGTTTCCAATGCCAGATTTTGTCATTGAATTTAAAGCAGGAAATGAGTCTTCTTTATTAAAAATATGTATTATTAAAGTAGATGAGCCATTGAAACTGCTTAAAATGCACACTTATTTATGTAAACATTTCCTTAATTTTTGTATTTGCATTTGTGTTGAAAGATATCTATAAACTATTATATAAACTTTTGACTTTCATTTATCTTTTCCCCCTAAACTACCTCTTCCACTATGTGCTAACACTCTTCTCTATTATCTTGTCATAGAGCTGAAGAGGACCTCAGAGGCAGATTACTTTAACCTTTCATTTTACCAATGAGGAAAGTGAGACCCAGAGAGTTAACATGAATTCTATGTGGTCTCTACCACACTGGTAGTAATTTTTAGTTTTTTAGTTTTAATTTATGAGGATTGAACCAGGGCTTCTGACCCTCAAATCAGAACTTTTCCCACTTTTTCCCACTTCATGACTTAGGTTTGAAACTTTAGCATCAACATTGACTCTTTCTTTACTCCTTGTTGTGGTTGTGTTAGTCTTTCATTCTGGAAGAGGTCGGTGACATCAGAGAGATGATGACATGACTTCAGTGGACTTTGATTTGAGTGAGGGAGAGCTATGCAAGGTCACCAGCCTCACTTTCTCCTCCAGATTCATCTTGGTCTAGTGGCCAGATATACAGAACCTACTGATTTTTGATACATCTATGACAACTGTCATTTCTGTTACTCTCTTAGTGTTACCACCCTAGTTAAGACTCTCATCACCTTTTACTTCAGGTATTTGTAATGGTGAGCAAAGGGGGATTTTTTTTTCTGTGTGTGTTATTCAGTTTCCAAGCCTCAGTCTTACATGTTTGTTGTGCTGAGTCAATCAGATATGTGCAAATGGGCTCTAACCAACGAGATATGTGCATGTGGGATCTCCACTCCCATACCCACTATATACATCTGAGTGTATCACTCTCCCACTCTAAACCTTTCAGCTGACTGTACAGTCCACCAGAGATTGAAAGCAGATGCTTTGGCTTGATATTCATATCCTTCCATTAATGGCTCTAATCTGCCTTTCCCCTCTCATTCTCCACTCTTCCTCCTACTCTTGTTATAGCATTGCATAATGGAAGGAATAGTACTCTTGAGTCTGGAGCTCAGGCTTCAAAACTTTGTTCTAACTTTAACTGGCAGCAAATATTTATAAAGCACTTATTCTGTGCTAAGCATTGGTGACAGAAAATATTTAGATAAGACACAGTTCTTTCCCTTATGAAGGTCATATTTTAACAGGGTATTATTCAAAGAAAATGGAGCTTTACCTATACACATTTAACAGGAAACTAAGGTCACTAACTGCTAGGCATAGAAAAGATAAAGAGAGAAAGAAGAAGGGAGAGAGAAAGAAGCCAGAGAGCCAGAGAGCCAATAAGCATTTATTGAGTGCCTAATATATGCTAGACATTGTGCTAAGTACTAGGGGTACAAAAAAAAGACAAAAGATAATCTCTGGTTTCAAGGAACTACAGATAGACAAAGACTCAGGCACAGAGAGAACAATTGACATGGTGTAGACAATTCTACTCCTTTGCTTTTCCAAATGAAAATAAGCAAATATAATTTATATAGTTCCTTAACTTTACAAAATGCTGTATAAATAAAATCTCATGTCCTCACAACAGTCATCTGAGGTAGATGCTGTTATTATTATCTTCATTTTATAGATAAGGAAACTGAGGCTGATAGAAGATAAGACTCACACATGGTCACAAAGTTATCTTCTTGAGTCCAAGTCTAATACTCTTATAAATTTATGCTCTGAGTGAGCATGACAGATGGTAGATATGAATCTCGGTCAGACTCCGTTACCACCTTCCTCTCATAGTATAAATATCTCCCTGGCTGAGAACAATCCTAGAATCTCTTCATTAAACCCACAAATAGACAAGTCATTTTGCTTAGGCTGATAGAGCTAAAGAGGATATGTTTTGTTGCTCTTCATTCTCTTCTGTTAATTGCATGGCCTCTACTGTGGACCATTTGGTTGGCTTTACATAGTAGATTCCTAATAAATACTCACTGATTGATTCCTTGTGTCCTCTTTAGCCTCCTGTTAAGGCAAGAAGGAGAAATATGGTGGTGTGGTTGACCATTCATCAAACATGAGGTACCAATGGCCTATCCAGAAAATTTTCCCCTTTATCATCATCATTCTTGCCAACTAAGTCTTTCTTTCTTACTTGCATTCTTCTATTTGAATAGAAATTCATGATTTTGCTTCTCTCTCCATCAATAGTCTGGGTAGTATGAAAGAATAAATTTACATATAATTGTTTCTATAGCAACCATTTCAGATATGTCTTTTTTTTAATATGGACTGCCTTCCTTTACATAACCTACTTCCTTTCTAGTTACAATTGTTTTATGGTATAGTATTGTACTGTATTTTATGGACAATTCAAAGGATTGCCAAAAGTAATTTTGACTACACACAGTTATAATCTTAAACTCTAACTTTAACCACCAACTTTCTTCATCTGACTATAATCATCTATGCTATACCTGTAACATAATTAATATGCTAAAGAGAAATAAGACCCAAAGCTTGATATGACGCTGGGGGAGGACCTCAATAGGCAGAGTGATCAGTAAGGCTAAATAGAAAGAAATATATGGCAGTTTGGTTGACTTTTAATCAAACATGAAATAACTGAACTCCTTCCATCAAGATATGGAAGTGATGTAATGTTAGTTGGAATTTAAAGGAATGTAACAGATAGATGGAGGGAAGGAGGGTATTCCTAGTATAGGGAACAGCCTGAAAAAGACATCAAGCAGAGTGTAGTATATATTTGAATGGTAGAACCAGAGAGTTGTCCAATTTAGTTGAAAATCTAAGTATGCAGAGAGAAATAATATAATATTATCCTGGGCAGAAGTTCCAAGTTATAGAGGGTCTTAGATACTAGGCAGATGATTTTGGGGGAGAAATGTTATAGAGAACAAAATAAGTTATTATGAGTAACATAAAAGGATTGCAGAAGTGCAGTGATAGGGCCTATCTGATGAAAATTGTATCATTAATTTGAATTTTGTGAAATTATCTAAGTTTCCTGACTTTCCTTATTAATGCTAAATCACCCTGGAGGAAAAATGTATGGCAGAGATGAAATGAAAGGAGACTTTGATGAGCTAATCCCTTCTAAGGTTGGATAGAATTTTGAATCTCTGCATTTTGAGGCTTGGACTCTCCTGAATTTTCTCTTCCTGTTAAAGGATTTCGTTCATTAAGGGAGCAGGGTCTTGAATATTCATGCTCTAGGCATGTGGGCTTCATGGTTGGGGGGTGGGAAGGTGGTAAGGGGCTGCTGAAAGAAAGTCCATTTAGGAGACTATTACAATAGGTTATACAAGAGGTGATGAGAAGGGCTTGTCTTGCGGTTGCCATGTGATTGGAAAGAATTGGAGAGAATCCATAAATTTAAATTTTAAAATAGAATTTTTTTTAAAAAGAAAGAATTTGAGAGATGGGACAGACATCACTGAGGTAGAATCAACAACTCTTGAAAATCAATTGACTAAGGGGAATAGTGAATGAGGATAATGTGTAGTTCATTATTATTATCATTGTTGATATTATTTTGGTTGCTAGTATAGGGAAGTTGTATCTAATAATGAATGATAACTACCATATTTACAGGTATTTACAAGGCTATTGTAGGGGCAACAAAAACAGCAGCAGAGTGTATATTGTGCAGGGCTCAGAGTTAGAGAGTGTCACCTCAACTCTTATTAATCAGAAGACCCAAGCTCCTCCATTGCCTCAATTAACAACCTAAATCTTATCTCATCCAAAGTTTACTATAGGCATAATGTAAAGTGCAATGGAAAAATATGAGAAAGTACTCAAGAATTAGGAAACTCATATAAAATTATGACTTATTCTTACCTTTTCTTTACTTGCATCAAGAATATGCTAGTTGGGGGGTGGCTGGGTAGCACAGGGAATAGAGCACCGGCCCTGAGTCAGGAGGACTTGGGTTCAAATCTGGCCTCAGACACTTAACATTTACTAGCTGTGTGACCTTGGGCAAGTCACTTAACCCCAATTGCCCTCCAAAAAGCAAAAAAAAAAGGAATATGCTAGTTTGGAAACTGAGCATGAAAGCATAGTAGATTAGTTTCTTTTTCAAGGTCCTTACCAAAAAAGCCACCTGCCACCTTTGGGACAGTCAATACAGCCTAAATGAAGTAGCAAAGCACTCTGAGGGAAAGACAAAAGGTGACCCATGCTAGGTGAGTCAAACCAGCAATACCATCTTTTCCACAAACTCCTCTCTGATCCCAGTGGACAGAGACCGGGTCCTTGAATCCAAAGAGCCTTGGGAATAGTAGCATCTTAAACCATTGATCCTACATCCAACCCACACTCTGCGAGGGTTTTTTTTGGAGGGGAAGAATTATTATTTTTATATTTAATTTTAATTTTTATCAATCACCTGTAAACAAAAAATTAGCATTCATTAAAAAAATTGAGTTTAAAATTATCCCCCTTTCTTGCTCTAGTCCCTCCTCCTTCAGAAGGCAAGACATCTGATACAGATTATACATGGTGCAATGGGTAAAGTGTTGGACCTGGAGTCAGGATAATTGATCTTCCTAAGTCTAAATCTGCCTCAGATGAAATCTTTCAGTGCGAGATTAAATTGTGATGATCAATAGGTGCAGGCATTTTTGTTGCCTCCATTTCCATATTGATTCCTTAGTTAATCCATGCCTGATCAGTGAAGATGAATGAATATATATATATAAATTACCTTCAGAGAAGTGGCAAAATGAAAGACAATGTCCTTAGAGAGAGGTCATTATAAGACATAAAGGGTTTAGGTGTTCCTAGGAATAAGAATGGTAGTATTAAATGTCAACAAAGTCTAAAGTCATTGAAGTTAGGAATGCTTTCATTTTTTTTCCCTTTCAGTTGCCCAACACCTAACACAATGCCTTACTCATTTGTAGGTGCTTAATAAAGCTCTGTCGAATGGTGTAATAGTCATAATATGCCTCCTTTAGAGTTGACAAAATGTTTTCCTCCAAACAACATTCCGAAATCGTAGTAGAAATGTTCCCATTTTATACATCATGAAAACAGTATTGAAAGAGGGGAAGTGATTTACCCAGAATCCCAATGTAGCTAAGCATCAGAGACAGGCCTCACATGCAGCTCAGCCCATCTGAACCCCAGACCAGGGCTCTTTCCATTTCAACACAGTGTTCTCTACACAAAGACTCCAAAGCTAAACATTCAGCCAAGCATAAGCTCAGATGACCTATTGTGAAATTGATTTGTTGTGTTGCTGTTATTTCAGCAGTTTCTTTTGGTTTGGACCCTTGGGAAGTTGTTGCTTCAGTGAGTCATGTTTTCTCTTGTGGAGTCAGTTAATGGATTTCCCAGTGTATTTATCATTTCCAGGAGGGACTCGTTTGTGGGGTACATTTGGCTCATTGGGTTACGTTTTAACATATGGCATATTTGAAGCTTGATATTAATCCTTAAAGACTTTGAACTTCAACCTGAATTTCAGTTTTTGCATTTTTTTACCATAAGCCTTAATAAACTATTTATTCCCTTGGCCTATTGCCAAAGACTAATCCTGCATTAGTAGTGGGTATTCTAATCAGAATGTTGGCTTACTGGCAATGGACACAATTTTTCTTCACGTTAGTAAATATTGATTCAAAATCTAGAACATTCTTTAATTTTCTTCATTTACAAAGCAACAACTTAAAAATTTTCTGGCTATGCTGTACCGACCAAAAAGTAAGAATTCTATTTTAAAAAAATATAATTAAATGCCAGTTCTCCAATAAAACAACTATGGAAGAATTTCACTAATTCTGGCTCACTGAAGAAGAGGGCTGTATTTTACATTAGAAAAGATTAAAGAATGCTAGTGATTAGTTAGTCCCAGATTAGAGAAGGAGAAAAATCTCACCTAGAAAGAGATCAGGCATGAATCAGGTATGAAGCAAATATAAATGGAAACACCAGGCCAAGTCAGTGCCAGGGTTTCTTCCTAGCCCTGTAATTAATAGCTGAAACAAGTGGGAAACTGATTCCAGGAGAGTCTTCAGACCTGGAGTACACCACTGTATGAAAAAAAAAAGTAATTTCAAGAGTCTACTGTTTAAGGGATGTAAATTTTCCAAAGCTATGAACTTTAAATGTTGTTGCTAACTTTCTTACCTCCACTATGGGCTGATGGACTAATGGTCATCCTTTGGGTCATACTAATAAGTCTCTGTGCTCAGAGTCCTAGTCTGAAATGATATGAAGTCTATTTTATCTGTTAATTGTTAAAAGATATGCAGCATTCTTAACTTTAAATGAAACATATACAATGATCCCACCAAATAATTACCTTGATCTACTTTGATCACAGAGAATTTTAAAAAAGAGTGATTCAATCATTTCATTAGAGGCCAAAGACTGAACTTAATGATGCACATGCCTGGGTCTAGAAGACATGGACCCCTTGGTGAAGAAGAAGAGGCAGCCTACAGCCCCTTGAACAAAGCGATGATGTTAAATGAGGTTACAAATTGAGAAAAGTCTCTGTTTTATCAACAAGCCACATGAGGGAAATGCTGAGAACTATCTCATTAGTCACTTTGTCTCAAGAAGATAACTGTCAGAAATTAGCATAAGTTCTATTGAACATGCATCTCATTAAGCTACTTGTTTTGTACAAAGAAGGATTTGAATTCAACTAAGAGACACATTCTGTGTGTTATAAATGAAGGACATATAGCTTTATATATAAAAATGAACAAATGTTCAATCAGTCTTTGGTCCAAAGTGACCATTTAGTTCTAGTGCCTAATTATGGTGACAGCTATTGACTCCTTTGTGGTATATACTATGTCATTTTCTATGTTAACAACATTTGAATTCTCGTATCAACTCACCTGAGTCCCTGGAACAAACATATTTATTTCATCTTTGTTTAAGAAAACAAAACAAAACAAAGATTTTTTTAAAGTAAACTTCCCCTCATTGATATTTTCTTTAAAAAGTTTTGTTTATATATTGTATTTACCCACTCCCTGAGAAATCCCTTGGGAGAAAACAAAATACTTATGCCAAGCTAGGAATAAAGTGACCATCTGAAAGTGCACAAAGCATTATACATGTGTAGCAACTCTATCTCTGCAAATAATAATAATAATAATAATAAAATCTTTTCTATCCCTCCCATTCCCCCACCCTACTGAAAAAGAAAAAAAATCCTTAAAACAAATATACAAAATCAAGCAAAACAAATTTTTCATTGGGAATTTATATTACAATATGCATATGTGTATATATATATATATATATATATATATATATATATATATATATATATATATATGGATATATCTCATTCCATATAACTATTGTGTCTCTCTGAGGAGGTGGATAGCATGTTCCATATAGATTCTCTGGACTTACAAATGGTCGTTTTATTGATCATAGGTCTTAAAATTTTCAAAGTGGCTTATCACTACAGTGTTGTTATTGTATAAATTGCTTTCCTAGCTCTACTCCTTAAAATCCTTCTCAGTTTATGAAAGTCTTTGAATTTTTTAACTTTTATAGCATTTATGTTGTTATTCTTCTGATTCTGCTCATTTCATTCTACATTAGCTCATCTCTCCATATCTTTTAGAAATCATTTATTTCCTTCTTTCATATAGAATAATAGCATTCTATCACATTCATTTACCACAACTTATTCAGCAATTACTCAATTTACAGGCAATTTAATTTCTAGATTTGTATGGTATTTTTTGCCACTATAAAAAGAGTCACTATAAATGTGTGTGTGTGTGTGTGTGTGTGTGTGCGCGCACACACATATCCATGTGGGAGCTTTTCTTCTTAGATTTCTTTTGTTTATAGATAAGGCTGGCAATGCTATAGCTACATCTAAGCATATTCAGTGCTGATTTTTTTTTAATAATTCTAAATTATTTTCCAGTATCTATTCACTGGTGCACTAATAGTAAATTAATGTGCTTGTTTTCCTACATTATTTTCTAACACTTATAATTTTCCTTTTTATCATCTTTACCACTCCAGTAGTTATTAGCTTCTCAGAATTGTTTTAATTTACATTTCTTCAGTAGTGATTTGGAGCATTTTTTTTCTTAAGTCTTCAGGAAGCATAAATTTCTTTTCTTGTAAACTGTATGTTCATATCCAATCATTTGTGAATTGTGGAATGGCTCTTATTCTGAATCAATTCCTTGTGTATATTAGACGTGAAACCATTTTCAGAGAAACCTATAATAAATCCCCCCAAACCAGATAATTATTGCCCTTTTAACTTAGCTTTGATAGATTTGCTTGAGCAAAATTTCCAATTTTATCTAATCAACATTATTTATTTTGTCTTTTTTGAACCTCTTAATCTTTTGTTTTGTCATGAACTTTTCTCTAATCCATTGAACTGATATATAATTTCCCCCCTGATGTTTCTTGTCTTTGTTTATCTTGTGATTTTGTTTATGTAGCTTCTCTTAGAGCTTGTCTATATGGTGTGAGGTTTTGGTTGAAATCAAATTTCTCACATGTTGCTGTCCAATTTATCAGCAATTTTTTTTGTCAAATAGTCCTTAACCCAGTAGGTGGGGTTGTTGCATTTACTAAATATTAGGTTACCTCATGGATTTGCTTCTGTATTTTATGTAGCTAATGTGTTTCACTAATGGATCTTTCTATTTTTTAACCAGTACCAAATAAAGGCCCTGTAATGAAAATTTAAAAATTAAGTAGAGACTAAATAATATGATTCTAAAGGACTGCTGAACTGGAGAACAAATTATAGAAATAATAGAAACTTTCATCAAAAAATTTTATTTTATTTGTCAAAAGAAATGTAAAAATGGCATAACAAAATTTCTGGGATACAACTAAAGGAGTTCTTAGGGGAAAATTTACATGTCTAAATCTTTTCAACAATAAAAAAAGAAAAAGAAAAAAATGAATTGAGAATTTTTTTAAAACCAAAAATACAACAAATCGAAAGCACACAATTATACAACAGAGTAGAAATTCTTAAAATGAAAAAAAAAGTTAATAATGTTAAAAAAAAGCCATTGGAAATTACAAATAAAATGAGGAGGTCTTTTTCTATGTGGAGCTAATAAAGTACACAAGCAATTTTCTGATCCGATTTCAAGAAAAGGAGAGAGGAGAATAAAATTCTTTGTGATTAAAAAGTGAACACAAGGAGAATTAAAGAGTAGAGGAAGTTATAAAGAAAATTATCAGAAATGGTTTTCCCAATTAAATGCCCCAAATAATACCAAAGTATATTAGTAAAAACTTACAAGCTATTAAAAAACCCAGATTAACAAAAGAGAAAATTTATTATTTAAATGACCTGATTTCAGATAAAGAAGTTGAATAACTCCTTAATGAACCACCAAAGAAAACAGAGAAAAAAAAGAGATACATTCACAAGTGATTTCTATCAAACATTCAAAGAACAAGTATTAACAAATGTTTTGAATTAGTAGGAAAAGAAATTATCCTTTCAGCCTATTTCTGTGATCAAAATATGGTCTTGCCTAAATTAAGGCAAAACAAAGCAGGGAAAGACACTTATAAATCATTATAGCTACTGAACATTAGGACAAACATTTTTAAGTGCACATTAGCAAATATTCTATAAAACATATTAAAAGGATTATATACTTTGACTAAGTTCGATTATATGAGGAAAATAGGCTTGTTTTTATATAACGAAGGCTCGGAGTTAATTAAATCATTTAAATTTTTTAAATGCATATGGCAATACAAGCTGAATAGTTTCATAATCTTTTTTTGTTATTTATGTTAAAAAACAACACAACAAAACAAAACAAAAAACCCGAACACACCTACAATTATAGAAGGCATAGGGATAAAAGGGTCTTCCTTCAGCGCAATAAGTAATCTTGCTACAACAAAGTGCAAACATTTTTATGTCATAGAGAAAAGATAGAGGTCTTTCCCATAAGATAAGGGATAAAGCAAGACTGCCCATTTTATCACTGCTGCTATTTATCATGGTACTGGAAATTTTAGCTAGAGCAATAAGACAAGAAAGAGAAATAGAGAGAATAAGCCTAGATAAAGAAGAATTAAACATGACTTTTAGCAGAAGATAGGATGGTTTAATTCGGACACTCTAAAAGCTAACTATAAACAGGTGACAGAATTAGAAAACTTATAAAATGTAAAAATACAAAATAATGGTTAGTGTGATTAGTGAATGGAATAATGTATATAAAGTGTCTTGTAATAATGGATCACTTTTTAATCCAATTTGATTCAGCAAATATTTATTAAACACCTTCTGTGTGCAAAACACTTGAGACAGGAAAAAATTGTAAATGTCTCTGAGCTTGAGGAACTTACATTATGACATATGTACAGATAATCAAAGTGTATATCAAATGCCACAAAATATTCAACACAAAGAGAGGTCTATCAAAAAGGGGTAGCATGGAAGGTTGAGAAAGAGTGGCCTGTCTATCCTATGCCACCCTTGTCTATGTTTTCTAAAAGTTTTCCACTGGTGTCTTGGAGGTCTTTCTCTCTTTCCCCCTATGTCATGAGGGCACCAGTAGAGCATTCCAAGTTATTTGCCTGTAATCCCTATCTCTTGCCACATGACCATCACATCTTTTCTTCCCGTCATGCAGGTGTTTGACAATTTCCTTTTCTCTTGTTTCTTTTTAGAAATTTTCATTAATGTGCAGTCTTCCCATAGCAACTGTACACTTTTACATGTCCTTCATATATTACTCATCTTTCATTCTTTAGAAGAAGTGGTATTCCATGTCTAATTGTCTTGTTGCATTATTCATTATATATTTGTTTTGAAAAGATGAATTTTTTATTTTATGGAAAACTTAGACTCAATACAAGAATTTTCCAATTTTCTAAAAAGAATTGATCTCACTTTCCTTCCTTTTTAAGTCTTATTCCAGTCAATTGTCCATCTGCATTGTTTGTCCCAGAATTCTACAGGGTATTCATCCAAATGCTGTTGAAATCTGTGCAACATGTATTTTTCTACGATTTTATCTTTCCAGTGTGGTGAGCAGGCCAAAATCCTTTGAGTAGGGCATTGTGGAATGGGAATTGGTTTTGGAGACCCAAATTTAAAGTATAGTTCTATTATTTATTGATTGTGTACCCTCTGACATCTGTTTCCTCATCTGCAGCTGAGGAAACCTGAATTTCTTCACCTTTTAAATGAAAGTGTTGGATTAAATGATTTCTAATGTGACCACAAGAGCTAAATTTATGATCCTATTATATAACTACCGATCAAAATTGGTCTTCTCTTCATATTTCTTTTTTTCATTTTAAAAGGATTTGGGTGAGCTCGAGTGGTCACTCAGCATGGAAATCACTAAACTTCAATCCATATATCCACTTTTGAGGTTCAAACCCATAATCCAGACTGCCTTTATTTTCATAACCATATAAGACAGGAACATGCTTCCTTGGCTTCCTCCAAATCTTAGCTAAAATTCCACATTTAACAGGAAACCTTTCCCAACCTTCCTAAATGCAAGTGGCTTCCATCTGTTCATCATCTCCAATTTATTATGTATGAGCCTGTTTCTACATGGTTGTCTGCATGTTGTTTTTCCCCTTAGACTGCAAACTCTTCAAAGTCCAGGGACTCTTTTACCTTTGTGACTGGCTGACTGGCAGAAAAAGATAGGATATTGATTTTGCTACAGCAAATGTGATCAATGTTGTAAATAAAATGGGAGAAGCCTAGGAAACAAGAGGGATTCATATTTCTAAGTTATATCCAATGTCTTACTTTCAGGGAATATTCTTTCAGTCTGTACTTGTCTGTTTCACTAGGTTGTGGTTATTAGATTGCTTGTCTTAAAGCAGGAGTTCTTAACCTAGAATCCATGAACATGGTTGTTGTTGATTGTGGTGTTTAGATAAGCATCTCTCTCTCTGTCTCTATCTCTGTCTGTCTGTCTGTCTCTCTATCTCTCTTAATCAAGGAAATTCATTTATCTGAGTCAAATAAGGAAAAATAAAAACACCAGAAAGCAGAGAAAGTATACATAGAATAATATATACCAGGTAATTCAGAATGAAGAAATTCACCCATAGGGAATGAGGTAATTCAGCTCAACCAAGAGAGAGTCCTATATTTCACTTGGGGGGAAGTTTGCTAAAGTCTCTAGTGTAAAAGGCTGGAGATAGGGACATGATGAAAACTTCCAGCTCTTCTCCTGTTGAATTTTTACCAGTCTTTTCCTTTAGCCATTTGAATTAATGTTGGCATCTCTTTTCTTGAATCTAGAAGCCAGAAGCATTGTAAATCTGAAGAGGCTCAGCAATTTGGAGAAGACCCCTCGAGGCCTTGGAGAGATGCATAGGTGGGACATTGATCTACTCTAAATGTATGTGTTCTGTCCTGTACAGAATTAGATATGTTGTCACCTTAGTCTCCTTCCAGATGATATCAAAACAGAAAAGTCTACTTCATATATTATTTAATGCATATTCATTTGATTTCAGTTTCAAAGGTATCAACAGTTGGTTACCTGGAATGTTGAGAAATCACTCTTGTTCTCCTAAAGCTCTGATGTTCATTTATATTGTATACTTACAGATTTTGAACTTGTCTCATCTTCTCTCTAAGAGACTACAGTTTTGGCCCAGGAAAGGAATACTTATATGGGACTTTCTCCTTTTGTGTGTGTGTGTGTGTGTATGTGTGTGTGTGTGTGTGTGTGTGTGTGTGTGTGTGTGTGTGAGAATCCAGTCTATTAAGTCTATGTGTTTTAGCTTGTGTGACTGTTTTATTTTATTTTATTTTTGACCCAGTTGGAGTAGTATCATAACAAACAGATCTGCCTTCAGGCAAATGTGTACAAATTGCATTTGTTTTCCAGTCTTCCCCAGGGGGCTTTGCTGGAGGCAAACTTTACTTTAAACTTGTTTTTATTTCAAATCTGCATTTTCAATTCTTTGATTTGACCCTGAGGGTAAATTTTAAGTTGCTTTGCTACAGAAAAAAACATGGATAAAATCTCTCTGGGATTTTGTAAGAAAAGTGACTTAATTCAGATTCTAAGACTGAAGAGAATTTAGAGGCCATCTAGTTCAACTCTCTTTTGGTAACCAAGACCCAGAATTCAAGATCAAAAAGGTAGTTAGCCTGTGAGGCAGTTTTTGTAGTCAGATTTTTTTTTCTCATACTCCAGTGTCCTTTTCACTGTTAATACCATGCATTTCTCATTGTTTACATCCTTTGATACAGAGATGTCACTGTTAGCCAGGTATCCCAAGGAGATCCAAGACAAAATAAGAATCACACAAGCTAAAACACATAGACTTAGTAGACTGGATTCTTACATACATACACACACACACACACACACACACACACACACAAAAGGAGAAAGTCCCATATAAGTATTCCTTCCCTGGGCCAAAACTGTAGTCTCTTAGAGAGAAGATGAGACAAGTTCAAAATCTGTAAGTATACAATATAAATGAACATCAGAGCTTTAGGAGAACAAGAGTGATTTCTCAGCATTCCAGGTAACCAACTGTTGATACCTTTGAAACTGAAATCAAATGAATATGCATTAAATAATATATGAAGTAGACTTTTCTGTTTTGATATCATCTGGAAGGAGACTAAGGTGACAACATATCTAATTCTGTACAGGACAGAACACATACATTTAGAGTAGATCAATGTCCCACCTATGCATCTCATGCCCACAAAATAGTCATGGCTGTACTTTTTGAACCTTTTAAAAGTACAAGGAACCAACAAAATAATAGTTCTCATGCATTGGTCGGTGAGGTAGGATGGATATACCTGGGAAGTAACCAATATGTAAAAAACAAGGATGTTAATAAAACTTAAATAAAAATGTATCTAAAGCAACCTTTACCAGTATCCTCAAATTTAGCATCATTTATAGCAGTATTATTGCTATTGACTCCTGACTGGGATTTTTTCCCCCCAATATTATTCCATTACATTCATATCCCACAATTTGTACAGCCATTTCTTAATTGATGGGCATCCCCTCAATTTCCAGTTCTTGGCCACCCCAAAAAGAGCTGCTATAAACATTTTTTTGTATATTTCAGTCCTTTTCCCATTTGTATGATGTTTGGGGTACAGCCCTAGAAGCGATATATCTGGGTCAAAGCGTATGTACATTTTTATAGCTCTTTGGGCACAGTGGGTAATTCTTTAGGACGGAGGAAGAAAAGCCAATTGAGATTTTTCAAGGAATTGACAGGACTCTCATTCAGAAATCCAAGGAATGGAACTAGAGCTTCCAAGAGGGAAGAAATGGAACCACCATTGTGAATTCACAACTCTTGAAGCCATATTATACAACAAATTCTATTAACATATAGATGTGCATTTGGATACACACATCTATATGACTATGTGATATACTGAATAAAGCCACGGCCTTCTCTCTGCCACTCACCTCTAATTCATCCTGCATTTAGCTTGGTTGTGTTTGTTGTCTCTCCTATTATATATATATATACACATATACATTCATAAGTCCTATAATAGTAGAGAGGAAAGGAAGAAAGATCTATTAATCACCTACAATATATCAGGCACTGAGTTAAATGCTTTACAAATATTATCTCATATGAGAAAAAGTGAACAAAATATTATTATTTTGACAATAATTAAATCTTCATATTAAAAATTGACTGTGGGGGCGGCTAGGTGGCGCAGTGAATAGAGCACCGGCCCTGGAGTCAGGAGTACCTGAGTTCAAATCCGGCCTCAGACACTTAACATGAAAAAGTAGCCGTGTGACCTTGGGCAAGTCACTTAACCCCAACCTGCCCTCCAAAAAGCAAAAAAAAAAAAATTGACTATGAATTAATGATATGGATGCTATAGTATAAATTGTTCTCCTGTTTCTGTTCACTTCATCTTGTGCCATACCATATGTCTTCTCAGCTTATGTCACGTACATATATTTATATATGCATCTATATACATATGTATCTATACATATATATGGAAATACCCACTTTATTTGTTGTTATTTTAGGTTAAGAATTTTAAAAATCTTTAAAAATAGGAAAATAATAATAGTCAACTGTTTGAATGAAATCCATAGAAGGCACAAGTAAGAAATTAGTTTAAAAAAATGCTTGTCTTGTTCTTATTCAATAATTCATGTTTTCTTTAGGCTATTGCCTCAGTCTGGGAGAAACAGATCCCAGAAGGTATCAGAAAGAAGGTACTTGTGACAATTCAGAATTCATTTGGCCCGAAACTCGACTCTGTATCATTCTAGTTGTGACTTTGGTATGACCTTCCTCAGGTGTTCTGATCCTTGACAAGAAGTCAGCCTAGCTCGGGGTTGGCATAAACTTCTAATTTATTTTTTAGAACTTAATGTAATGGTTAAATGCATAGATCATCAAGTCAGTATCAATATCCTCAAGAAGCATAATTTTACTATGGTGATAAATCCAAATCATTTGCAGGAACTCCATGTCTGCTCTTTAATTTTACACTCCATGGTGAAATTTGTGTTTTGTCTTACTATTATTAATATATTACATGATCGTATCAGGATGGGATCTCACTCCACAATTTCTATAGACAGCTACAAAATCCTTGATAATAAATTTTAGTACAGCTCAATTTATTAGGAGAATGTAAGTTTCATGAGAGCGGGGACTATTCTTCATTTTGCTTTTGTATCCTTGGCATCAAGACTGTACCTAGTATACCACAGATGAAGATAATGCATCTGCAACTTAGTAGATAATTTCTACAAGATTAAGTGATTCATTTAAGTGTCTGACAGATAATGTATCAGACACTGATTTTGAACTCTAAGCCTAGTACTTTATCTGCTTTACCATGTTTTTCTTGGCTTTCTAGTTGGCTTGCTGGTTTGGACTGATCATCAACATTTCTTCAAGATGACTGGAACATTGGGGTGGTTAGGTGGTGCAATGAATAGAGCATCAGCCCTGGAGTCAGGAGGACCTGAGTTCAAATTTGGCCCCAGACACTTAAAACAAAATTAGCCATGTGACCTTGGGCATGTCACTTAACCCCATTTGTTACCTTCCCCCCTCCAAAAATAAAAAAAAGTGACTGGAAAATTAATCAGTCTGTAGACAAATTGGTGATAAACCCTTCCAGACTTAGCTAGGCTAGTCCTTAAGAGGGAAACAAACAAAGAATAATATCATATTATATGTTTAATTCTACCATTAAAATATGAATTCCTCAAAAGCAGTGACTTTTTTTTGCCTCTTTGTATCTCCAGAGCTTAGCATAATGCCTGGGCACAATTCAATGAATGCTATTGCCTGACTAACTCTAAATGGCATCTCATAATTTTGTTTCAAATCAGGGCAATGTGAAATCCTATAATAATTGTACTTTCTCCAGTGCTTCAAAATATCTAGGATTTTTCATCACTTTGAGTAAACTCTTCCCATTTATAAGCTATTATGGCCCAAAACACTGATCATCTGGTGACCATCTCGATGATGTCATTTTGTATCTGTTTAGAATGGTCCTTGGAGGTTGAGTCCAGTTTGCTTTGGGGACCGAATCCTGTCTTTTCTAGTTTATTGGAAACTGCTTTTAGAGTTGGTGCTTCACTGTCAGAACCCATGAGGACCTGGGATTAACTCTAAGACAGGGGTCCTAAACATGTTTTGTGTTACGGACTCCTTTGGCAGCCTATTGAATCCAAAATATTGAAAAAAATCATGGATTGCATGATAAAAACCCTTGCCTGGACCATTATAAGTTATCTGACTTTAATAGAAGAAAAAGAAATAACATTCACAATAATTTCTGTCTCCATACTTGGCATTAGCAAATGAAATGACTTCCATAATAACAATATTTCTTGCATTAGGAAATATGTAGACTAATGCATATCCAGAATAGCTTTTATAAAACTTAAAATCAACAAACTTGCAAATGTTAAAAATGAAAATTGATGAAATCTAAATCACAGAATTACATGATGTAAAATAAAGTATTCATTCAAACAAGATTCAGTTTAACACAACAAACAGTTGTTAAAGACTTTATGTGTTTAAGACCTTGGACTAGGTCCTTGAATGAATAATGTAAAAATTTATAGCCTAAAAGAGGGTGGAGATATATGACATGTGCACAAATAAGAGATAGGCTGTGTCTATAATGAATAACCCTTTGGGCTTACTATTCCGGAGGTGAGCATCTCTATCTTTCACTTATGGTTCTAGAATTAAGCCTGAGAAGTTGGACTACTTCTTTTCCAATGCAATGAGTTTAAAATCCCATTCTGGGTGTTCCCCTCTACCTTTGGTAGCCATTGATTAATGCCACAGTTCCACTTAAGTCTCTTAAAATTAATTAGCTTTGGGGCAGCAAGGTGGGGCAGTTGATAGAGCACAGGCCTTGGAGTCAGCAGGGCCAGAGTTCAGATCCAATCTAAGATACTTACTAGGTATGTGACCCTGGGCAAGTCACTTAACTTCAAGTGCCTCAAAAAATAACTTTTACAAAGAATATTTATTTAAACAATTGAGCAAAAACAAAAGTTAAGATGTTTCCCTCATCACCTCAGAGGCACAATCTCCCCTATACCTCCTCAGTCTCTGGGGATAGTAGGCTCAGACAATGAAGTTTCTATATAGCACTGGTTCTCCTGAGGTCATTTCCTAATATGGTGTTGATTCCAGGTGGATTCTTAGTCACTACTAAAGTACTGACTGCAGGAACTTGTATGAATTTGACTTCCAGACTCTACTGACAGACTTCTAGACCTGGCTTGCTCTTCTAACTTTTTAAAAGTCACAGGGTTGTTGTTCTCACCTTATTATTATTATTATTTTTTACTTGCGAAGGATAACAACAAACCCCAAAGCAGGTGAAGAACTGAGGCCCATGTTCATGGAACCATATTTTGACCTCCAAGGGTGAAGGCAGTGGTCCTGATGCCCTACCACATACATGCCAATCCTCTTCAGTATGAGTTAGGGGGACAGGATCTGGACACTTTGACAACAGAATTGCCCAATGTAGGGCAAGTTCAAATCAACTAGACTTGCTCCAAAACTTCACTATTATCTGTGCTCTGTTAGAGTCTGGATGTCACATTTATCCTGTCTTCATACTTGCAGATCCCTTACCCAATCTGTAGAACATTTTGCCATTAAAAACCAAAGGTTCCAGTATTATAGGCTGCCTGTGACTCTTCCCCATACACACATAAAGAAATGGATTCCTAAGGTGTGGATTCCATAGCTATTACAACTCTGTTCAGGTACTGTAGAAAAATAAACAACAGAATATGGTAACCTACTGCCACATTTTGCTGTATAAAGAAAATAGTCATCTTTTCTTCCTATAACCATTTTTATCTCTTAACGTTGTTAATCCCTTGAATGCAAAGAATAAGTCTTAGAGACTTGAGCTTACTCAGGCTTAAGTTACAGTCAGACTGGACCACTAGAACTCTTCTTCAAACTTGATACCAGTCCCCTACTTCTATTTTCTATGCCTGTCATGCACCCTCTCGTCTTCTCTGCCTTTTAGAATCCTTACCTTCCTCAGGGGTCCAATCCGACGTCACCTTCTCTATGGAGACTTTCCAGATGCTCCTACCTGTTCATGCTACTTTGATCTTTAATGTCCTTTGAGCTATATGCACTATGTATGTGTTCAACCTTTTGTTGAGCTTCTGACATTCAAGGTCATATTTCTTTGTTGTCTCCAACTTGTACTTCACTCCGCACCTGGGATCCCTTTACCCTAGATCATCTTAAACCCCTATGCCTGCTTACCATGGAACATCCTCTGCAACTCCACCCAGCCTTCTTCCATGGCTGAGTTCTTCCAGGAGCCTCCCATTTTGTGAAGGGGTTCAGACTAGCTTTGCCTTGATTCCTTTTTAGGCATGGTTCTTGACTTTCTAAACTTTGAAATCATCCCCTCATACGAGGTACCCTCCTCTCTCTCCCTTGCCTTGTAGTTTTCAGTTCTCTTTTGTGTTTTGTCTTTTCCTATTAGAACATAAGCTCCTTGAGGGCAAGCCTTTCTTTTGCTTGGATTTGCATCCACAATTAGCATAGCACCTGGCACTTAATAGTAAGTGCTTAATAATTTAATGCTTATTTCCTTCCTTTTGATCCTTATTTCCATGAACTCCCCCTCCTCCCCCCAGTAGAACGTAATTTCTTGGGGTCAGCAGGAACTGCTTATTTTGTAATTTTTAATCTGCACAAATCAGCATACCTTAGAGTCCCTTAAATGTTTGTTGATTTGAATTGAAGCATGTTTAACATACTATATAACATACATAACATGTTTACACATTAGAGGTGTTTAACAAATAAATTTCTTTGAATCATGCCTTGCATATTTTAAGTATTCACAAAATATTTGTAGTTGATGATGTAAGCAGTGTGATATGGTGGGGAGAGGATGACATTTGGGGTTAAAGGGCAAAAGTTCAAAGCTTACTACTATTTATTTTCGGAATGATCTTAGGGAATTCTCTTCATATCACCAGTCCTCAGTTCCTCAAATTATAAAGTGAAGAGGTTAGACCAGATGACCTCGAAAGTCCCTCCTGGTTCTAAAATTTTGATTCTATGATTAATATAGCTAACACTTGCATCTCTCCTTAAAATTTGTAAAGAACTTTACATAAGTTATTTAATTTGATCATTGCATCACTGTGAGCTAGGTGTTGTTATTATGCTCATTTTCTAGGCAAGGAAACTGATTCTAAGAGAGGTTAAAGTTGCTTTCCCAGAGTCACACAGCTAGCAAGTGTCACAGACAGTATTTGAACTCAGGTCTTTCTGGTTCTGTGTCTATTACTCTATCCACTGTGAAAAAAAATACCTAATTGTGTTTCTTGAGGTATTGAATGAATGCAAATCTTTGGAAACATATTACACTTGTACCTCTGTATTGGGTTGCTGAATGCTTTGGTAATAGATCTAGATGTTCCCCTCAGTTTCAATTGAAACCCACCTTGACAAGAACCACTATGCTGAATTATAATTACAACTCATATTAAATAACTCTTTAATATTGGCAAATTATTCATATTTAAAATGCATGAGATTTAATCCACATGATAAATCTGTAAAGTAAGTAGTATTACTAGTCCCAGTTTCCAGAAGAAATTGAGGCTGAGGGACATTAAATAGTTTCTTTAGACACTCAAACTGAGTCAAACTGACTCCTCTGAGGCAGGATCCAAACTTATGCCTACCTCATCTTAAACATAGCATTTTGTCTGCTACACCTTGGTGCCTGAAAATGTGGTTCAAATGCAAATATCATTTTCCCTGCTTTTTCTTTGGATGTGTTTAGCACCAGCTCACTGTTAGTGGACACAGTATCTGGTCAGACTGTATGGTATGACTGATGCTGATCTAAGAACTTGTAGAAAAGAGATATTTCAAATTGGCATCATGACTGATCATATGGTCCATGCAGTTTGAATGAAGTCATCATTTGAATGACAAAAGAAAATGTCAACCCAGATGACTTAAAATCAAGTTCATTAAAAAACAGAATGTTTGGACATTATACATACGTGGCATTTTCTGCAACTGTCTTTTAAATACTAAGCAGAAATCTCTCAGGTCTGCATATTACAATGCCTTGCTTTTTTCAGAGAGAAAATAATGGGTTGGGCTGAGACAGAATAAATTCCTTCATTGTGTATTTCAAAAGAAGATCCCACAAAGAAGGTTAGAGAGCATTTCAATGGATTTTCTGGTATGACATTTTTAATGAGCCAATCTCACTAGCAAATACCAAACTCCTCCCAAGGTTTTCCTTTAAAGAGGACAGAAACTGGGCTCTCAGATCTCACCCCCTGGCATCTGCTGCCCTGCCAAATTTCAGGTCCACACACAATATACCCCCTCCCAGAATAAGCTCATCACTTCTAATCTCTTCATCACATGGGCTAACACAAGTCTTGATTAACAGCACCTCCCTCAGCCCCCTCTCCACTCTGTTTGGAGAGCTGGAGGATGAAGTCTTAAACTCCTCCCAATACCTTTCTTTATAAAGGGTAGAAACTGACCATCATATCCCTGCACCTTGCATTTACTGTCCTGCCAGGTTTCACCTCCACAAACAGGATGCTGCTGAGCTGAATTACCTCTGGCTATCACGTCCATCTACCCCCATTTCCTCCGTTTCTGCCTCCTTTTTGTGTGGTTTCCCTCTTTATACAGTTAGCTCAGTGAGGACAGGGACTTTCTTTAAACTAACTGTATCCTTAGAGATAAGCATACATCCTGAGTACCCATCAGTGCTAAATAAATATTTACTGAATTGTATCATTGATGTTATTGATTAATTATTAATGTCATTAATTAACGTCTTTGATTAATCATTATTAAAATGATCACAAATATAATGATTACTAATTTACAAGTTAAGATATGGTTTTCAAAGTAATTATATCCTTTAACTAGCTAAGCATTGAGGAAAGACAACCATGTATAGGTCACATGTTTAGTTGGTACTGAGTAGATTTCTGCAGGATGGTTTATTGAATGAATCTGGCTACAACATGAGCAGTAGAAGATAAATGATGGAACCTGTGGTTGAAACACCACCTGGTAATTTGTGCTGATATGCATTACATACACATATCAATGACCTGTATATAGGTATATATGCTATAAATGTGTATATATGCATATGTACATTCACATATACATACACACACATACACATATGCATAGCAGGATAGCGAGGTGGTGCAGTAGATAGAACATTGAGGCCTCCAATTAAGAAGATTTGAGTTTCAATCTGGCCTCAGTCATGTACAAACTATGTGACTCTAGCAACTGACTTAACCCCTATTTGCTTCAATTCCTTATCTGTAAAATGGAGACACCCAGGAGAAGAAAATGGCAGGGTTGTTTTTATTTTCTTTTTTCTGATTTACTCTGTTTAATAACCGTCAGCTGCCAGCATGTTTATTCCCTTTCTATCTCTCTACACTGATTCCTTATAATATACATGTCTGTTTCTCTCTCCCTCTTTCTCTCTCTGTCTCTTTCCCCCTTCCCCTCTGCCTCTCTCTCCCTCTCTCTGTCTCTGTCACTTTCCCTCTCCCTCCCTCCTCTGTGTGTATGTGTGTGTGTATTCTATATATAGCAAGAGGAAGAAAAAGAGGAAATGGAGATGGATAATACCAGGAGATAAGATATAGTAGAATATATATATATATACATATATATATATATTCTAGCTATTAATATATGTATTCTAGCTATATATATATATGTATATATATATATATATATATATTCTAGCTATTAAGCAGAGGAAGATCAAATAAATGGAATTTTAGAGTACATTTTTTTTGTGGAGCATGAGAATCTTACCCTAATATAATTTACACACTTATTCTTTAAAATAGTTTTTTATTTTTTTCTGCCATTCATAAGTCCCTAGAGTTTTGTATATCCCTAGATTTTCCCCATATCTCTCCTTGCCATTTTAGTAAGCTATTGCTTATAAAATATCTTTTTAAAATATTTATTATATTATACAATTATTCATAGTTATTGTATTACATTTATTATACATATATTTATAACATTTTTAATGAAAAGGAAAAAAGAGAAAAATAGCTAAATTGATCAACTAATAAGATGCAATTTCCCCCCATCCAAGTTTATGGCCCTATTGATACTTGTTCATAGACTTAATAGAACTTCTATTTAATTAGTTCATTATACCTGGGCACATTCCAGTAGAAGCTGGACATCTGCTTGTTAGAAATGGCATTGACAAGCATATCAACAAAAGGAGCAACAACAATAATAGAATTTGTATTGCATTTTTAATTTTGCTAAATTCTGAATATACATTATTGCATTTGATCCTCAAAATGACCTTGTGATGTGGATGTCCTGTTTTACAGATGAGGAATCTAAAGCTCAGAGAGGTTATGTGATTTGCATAGGATCAGAGGATTGGTAAATGACTGAGATCTTTCTGAATTCAAACCTTTCTGACTCCAGGTTCAGCAGTATATATATTGTAACAGGATATCTATAAATATTAGTTAAGTACACAACTTCTGAAGAGACTTCTAAAGTCTCATCAATCTATTTTTTTAAATAAATTTCAGGGACAATTTTGTTTAGGATAAAGATCCACCAAAGTATTTAACACATCTTTTGCAATAGGTCCTCAATGTATCTATCGATATATACCTACAGATAGATAAATATGTAAACACGGAATGAAAATGTGATATGGTATTCATGGCAAAGTTTACAAATTCATTCTTCCAGCAACCATCTACTAAGCACCTTTTGTTGTTAAAAAGCAGTGTGTTCTGGGAAAGAGAGATATGATGATAAAATAGTTGAATTCATGGAGCTTATAATGTAGCAGGACTGATATGATACACTCACATGTGAACTTATTTTGCATATAACATTAAATAAATGTAATACAGGAAATATTTGAACATAAATGTTCAATTTATAGAGCACAAACATATCCTCTATACCTTACAGGATGATTTCACACAGTACCCAAACTTCCAGTAATCAGCCTATACAAACCCAACTTGGAAGTCTTTGAAGTATGATAGAATAAGTTAAAGTTTATTTTTTACTGACATGGCATTCTAGAAAGCATGATGATCACTGTGTCATGGTGAAGTTATCCATGCAGGAAGTTAGTAGATGAAGTGTGACACATAACTGAATATCATAAAAGCACAAAAAAGTATAAAATACTACCTGCAGTCAGAAGGAAATATTATTTGTAACAGGGATGAGGGCATTAAAATATAAGATAAGTGGTCCCCCATGCCAACCTCAATTATGATACCTTTATCAAGCATCTAGGTTCTTGACTGAAGAATCCATTATTCAAAGATGTAAAACAATTTTGAACAATTGCTCTATTAAGTTGATCAGTTATAAACTAGGTATGAACAACCTAGCTAATTAAATTGGGAAAGAGTAAAGAACTTCAAAGCATTAGATCAATACAGAAAATAAAATGTATTGGTATAGATTTGAAAAATATGAAATATATCACTATGTCTCAATATATCAGAGAAGAGTCCAATGGAAACATCCCAGCAAGTGCTTTGCTAGTCAAACTTAGGAAATGCTTTGAGAAGGCAGACGTCTTGCGCCTTTGCCAGGGAACAATGAAGAAAGGAGAGGACTGATCCAAGTAGGAGTGTCAAGCACCCCTCACCACCTCCCCATTGGCCATGTCCTTTTAAAAATGTTTTTTGTTTTTTTGGAGGTGGCAAGTGAGGCAGTCAGGGTTAAGTGACTTGCCCAAGGTCACATAGTTACTAAGTGTCAAGTGTCTGAGGTCAGATTTGAACTCAGGTCCTCCTGACTCCAGGCACAGTGCTTTATTCACTTATATCACCTAGCTGCCCCTAACTATGTATTTAGAGAGATTGGACTTAGAACAAATAATGTATCCATCTGAGAACTAAGAGTGACCAAATTAGAAATAGGAATCTACAAAAGCCCCTGTTCTCCTAAAATACAATGTCAGTATTCTACAAGCACCTCTAGAAGAGAAATGAACACCCATCAGGGGAATTTCATAAGGATGTCATAGAAAAAGAAAAGGAATTCCAATAATTGGGAGCTATGAAGGTAACTTTTGACCACTTTTCCTTAGACTTTGTGTGTTTACCTGTGAGAAAATGTGCACCAGACTTTTTGGAGAGATGTTATTGTACTTCAAACCTTGCTGTAACTTCTTAGTAAATGTCACTTTTTAGAAGCTTATTCAAGTTAATTGGCTAATTGATTTTAGAGAAGTATTAAATGGATAAATAATGTTGGAAACAATCCAAATAAGGAATCATGAGTCACAGTAAAAAGTACCCCAAATCTGAAGCATTACCTTTAGATCACTAAAGACTGAAGTAATCAGTTTGCCACCAGGAAACAAATCTAGCAGTTTAAATGGGAGTGGAAGAGGTGGGGGATTGCAAGGGATACCCTATAAGGGATATAGAAAAGGAAAAAGTTTTTAATGGATTATTAGATGGAATTTGATTTAGTCTTTAAAGTAAAATATCCATAGGTACAATGATTGATTAAAAAGGAGGACTCTCTAGTCATTATGATTAATGATTGTTGTCCTTTATTTTCAGAAGACCAAAATGGCATTACTATGTTTGAGTCAAGTTACATTGTGTCCAAATATGGCTAATCAGACTAATACAAGCTCATAAAGCTCTACCATAGGTCAAGCACAAATAATCCATGTGAACTTTTGGGGTGAATTCTCTAATTTTCACATCTTGCCTTTCTTTTGAACTACTTCAATTCTGCTTTGCTCATAGAGCAGAACACCTTCTTTGATGCAAGCATGCCATGCTTGGTAGTCCTGTGCCAGAGTCTCTCACATCACATAATCAATTCCAAAGTTCTTAAGAGAAACCTTGACAATGTCTTTGTATTATTTCTTCTGGCAACCATGTGAGGGTTCATCTTGTTTGAGTTGCCCATAAAATAGTCTTTTTGACAAGCATACATTTGGCATTTGAACAATGTGGTCAGCCCATCCTAGTCACACTCTCTGAAACAGAATTTGAATACTTGGCAGTTTAGTTCAAGCAAAGACTTCAGGGTCTGATACCTTATTCTGCCAGGTGATCTTCAGAGTCTTCTAGGACCATTCAAATGGGATCCATTTAGTTTGATTCCATGGGTGTATAGCAATGAGTTCAGTACAAAGGCTCTGTAGACCTTCATTTTGGTGGTCAAAGAGAATAGTGGATGCTGGAGTTATAGTGAACACTGTGGGCAAAGACATGAGACAGCAGAAGACTCTAATTGCATGAGGCATGAGAAGCAATGAAGTCTGGTTGAAGCATTATTTGCTTGTGAAGGAGAACAGTGTGAGGAAAGGAAGCATGGGCTCCATGAAAAGAACAACATCCTCTGAGTTAGTAGTCTTCAGTCTGAATTTCAACTCTGCTGTTTGTTGCCTATGTGATCTCTCTTAAAGCACTCAGACTTAGCTTTCTTGTTTATAAAATGAGGGACAAGATGATCTCTAATGGCCTTTTCAATTCTAAATCCATGATTCTGCTGGATAAATTAGAGTGGCCCAAGGTTGCTAGAGGTCTTCTTTCCCAGCCCAAGGACTTTAGACTTCATTCAGTCAATGTTACATTGTCATTGAAGGGTTTGAGAAGAATTTCATTACCAAAGGAAATTTAACTAAACATTTGTATGAATGAGATGTTGGGAAGAAAGAAGACAGGATAAACAAGAGGTACAGCAATTGTGAAGGAAGCTAGCAATGCATACTAAAACAGCAGTAGGAATGGAGAGGAAGGGTTAGAGGTGGGACATAATAAAATGATAAAATTCATAGGACTTGGTTACCTGATGGGTTGTGGGAAACAAAAAAAAAAGGAAGAGTGAAAGAAACCCTCAAGATTTTAAAATTAGTCCATTATGTGTTTATTATTTATTGAAATAGGAATGTTAGAAGGAGGAGCATATTTTTGGAGGGGCAAGGATTAGTTCTATTTTAGAATGTTGAATCACTTCCAGATATAAGGATCTTTATTTAGAAGGAGAACAACAGTACATTTAATTTTTATCTTCAGTATAGGTATGTATTACTACATTCCAAATACGGAATGACTGTGAAGTTATAAAAGTAGGAGAAATGGGACAATCATTTGTCAAGCCTTGAAGTGAGTAAATATAAAAATGGCAGCTGATTTCATTGAGGTCTACTAATTTTATAGTATATACAATTACGTGAGCTTGGTTGTCAACCAAACCTCAGCTAAAACACTATTTAATCTCTTTTGTATCTGATAAATATTATGTTAGTGTAACTCTATAAGAAGTTAGCCTTGAAAAGGGGCATTATAGTAGGACAGTTAGAATTCAATGAAAAATAAAAGTTTGTGGTTTGCATTTTTTTCTAGGCTAAATCGCATGTTCCAGGGTCGACAAGATTCAGATGCCTTGTCCTCCCTTCTTTCACTTTGGTCTATTATATTCCTCTAGTGTTCACACACTTCTAGCAGCCTTCCATCATTATGTCAAGGTAGTATTTCATAATATTTTTCACATTTTCTGGCTCATATATCAAACCGTAGAATTTTATCCATAAGGCAGAGCTGTCATTCTGCAAAAATTTTAGCAATGTTCTCATTTTTATCTGACATCTAGAAATACCTAAAGTAATAAAAAATCATTTTTACCTCCTATTTGCTTTGGTTTTCATTCTGTCCCTGTCAGTCTATATACAGACTAGCAAGGAAAGATTTATATAGCTCCATATTGAGTGTGCTAAAAATCACACAAAGAATCCTCTCCTGACCTGTTCAGAGTGCATTAGTTCCTGTTTAAAAACAAAAATCTTGATTTTCTTAAAGCAAAATTTCTGCTTTCTAATGACTAAAACTTTACTTTCTGGCCTGAATTTCTCCTCTCCATTACCCACAGTCAGTCATTTTGTTTTACACATTATGGCTTTACATTTACAATGTAAGAAAAGTCTCCATTTCCTCCCCTGAGATACCATTCAGCCCAATTTTACTGCAGGCAAAGCTGTATTTCAGTCCATTAACATTCCTATCTTGTGAAGATCATCAACAGATTTAACAAGATTTGCGGAAGTTGGTGATTTTTAAAATAAGATTCTCAGGTCTGACATGACTCACTGCTGTATTCTAAAGTAATCTAAAAGAATACCATTTCATTTGAAACAATTTTTCATGTAATAGAAGAGCAAAAAAACACGAGTAATCATAAGGCAAATTTTAACTGAAAAGTGAACTGGGGTTCTAACATGTAACAAATACAAAGGATAATAAGGAAATAACTTTAGGAATAGTGTTTGGGAAAGGAGAGGAGATTATGCCCATGGGTCAGGTTTAATGGATTGACTAGCTTGGGAATTATACCAGGAATACATACACAAAAAGAGACTACCTCATGTTAGGTTTAATGGGAAGATCATGATCTATAAATAATCTAAAAAGAACCACCATAAGGTATATAGATTAATACAGATGCCATTTAGTCAGGCACTCAGTCAAAAAGCATTCATTAAATAATGACTATGTGCCAGGAACCTTGCTAATCATTGGGAATATGAAGAAAAACGAAAACATTGTCTCTGCTGTTGAGACATTCATGTTTGAATAGAGAAGACAACATGTAAATATAACTGTGTGGATTTATATAGTGTCAGTGAAAAGTAATCTCAGAGGGAAGGCACTTTAAGTAGTGGGAAGGATGGGGTTCAAAAGGCTTCCTATGAAAGTTGAAATGTGAACTGAGTTGGGAAGGAAGCCACTGTGCTGTGCTGAGACCCAGAATTCTAGTTGTGGAGCATGGTCACTGAAAAGGCACAGAGTTGGGAGATAGAATATTATATGTGATGGACAGCAAGAAGGACAGTGTCTTGAGACGTGAAGAAGATCAGTGTTGCTAGACAGTTTATCTACATCTAGCTGACATTTATTTATCATTTATTTCTGGGCTCTTTTAGGCCAAAGAATGAATGACAATGTAAACTTTTGATTTCTCTGGGCTGATAAACTGTTTTCTGAAACTAGGCCTGATTTAGAGGTGTAATCTCAATGTGCTTTCATTGTGTTTGTCACTACCCAATGGAGTCATTATTGACTCTTTCCCCATGCCTTAGGTCAAAATAGGAATTCTCCTATTCAATCCAAGCTTTCCCAAAAATTTCTTTTTTTCCCCCAAAATTTCAATCAATCTTAGATTATTAATCACAGGAGGATTAACATCCACCAACTTTTTTGTAAAATATGAACAATATACATTCACCTATTTATGTATATTTATCAATTGTCTAACATCTATCAATAATTATTTATTAAATGCCTACCATGTAGCATACACTCTACTAGGCTCTAGGTATACAAGTACAAACAGTGGAATGATTGTGTTCTCATAAGGAACTTGCAGTGTGTGTGTTCGTATGTTTGTGTAGCCCATGAAAGTTCTGGGACATCTTATCCAAAGTTCCACTTCCATGAACAAGTTATGTCTCCCCAAAACTTAATTAGCTACATATCCCCCTCAAGACTCTAGGTATACTTCTAAAGATGACAAGGGTGACAAGATGAAATAGATTTCAATGTCCACTGACGTGATCTTTCCCAGGATTATCAGGTGAGAATTATCTGTTAGTCAGTCTTAAGCAGTAATGATACAAGAGTTAGTTCAAAATATCCCCTGGAATATCTCTGACACACTCTCCTACCAGAACATACACAACATAAAAGTTGACATAAGTATAGAAAGCACACATGGAAATTTAGCTACTGAGGTGGATAAAAGTCCTTTACCCCCAAAGATGATGTTCCCAAGCAGTAGTTCTCCTTGGAAATGTTGCATTTTTTGCTGCATTTTAAAAAAGCATAGCCTTCATTCCAGTCTGCCCTCACTTGCCCATGCAGACACATATGATCAGAAGTTATTTGTATATAATCATACTGTAAACTTATACAACAGAACTGTCACTGGTGAGATTCAGACCCAGGTATTTCTGACCATTAAACCTGAAACTCTATCCATTATATCACAACATTATTATAGTTTCAGAGATTTAGAGCTAATATCATCAACTATCATTTTATACATGAAGAAACTGAAGCCAGAGTAGGGAGGTGACAACCATGGTCATACCAACAGTAGGAAGAAGAACTAGTATTCAGACCCCAAATCTCTTATTCAAGATCCAGAATAGAATGGAAGTATGAGTTGAATTAATTGAATGATATACCTGTCAATAACTAGGAATATATGTATAATCTTATTTTGACAAAGTCATACCACATTACAATAATGCAAATTGGAATATAATTTTAGTTATAGCCAGTTTGTTATTGTTGTTTGTTGTTCAGTTGTTCCAATTGTGACCCTATTTTGGGTTTACTTGGCAAAGATACTGTTATGGTTTGCCATTTTTTTCTCCAACTTGTTTTACAGATGAAGAAACTGAGGCAGAGTTAAGTGTCTGAGGCCAGATTTGAACTCAGGAAGATGAGTCTTCCAGACTCTAGGCCCAGCAACTCTATCAATTGTGCCACCTACCTGCCCCATAACCTGTTCAGGTATACCTTTTATTAGTTTCAAGAAGTATGCCCGTCATAACTCTCAGTTATCATAACTCTTTCAATACAAATCTCTATCATGTCAACTTATTCTTTTTCTTCTTCAGAATAGGCTACAAAGATCCTTTGTGTCATATAAGTACCATGTCTTTTCTTTTTCCTTTACTTTGGCTTAACCAAACTTCCCAAGTCTAATTTATAATTATAGGTTAGCACATTCAGGTTCCACCATTGAAAAACAGATCCTGTAATTTAACTACGCTATCACCAATGAAGAGTTATTCCTCTCTCATCAAGTCTTAAATTCTAACCATGTGCTTTGTCTGAGATCTAAATTACAATACAGATTTTTCTACATCTTATTTGTCAAAGAAAAAATCTAAAAAAAAATCTAAACATAGGTGATCTCAAATGGATACTGTTCTAGAAAGATATTTTTGGATACTTTTTAAGAAATAGATAAACAAGATATAAAATACTAGGTTCTCACTAATATTTAAATTTCCGTTGTCATTCTAAGTCATACTTTGGAATAAAATATAGTAGTCTCTCTTTAACTTTTGGGCTATTTGGCAACAAGAAAGCCTTAGGGTTCTATTCCTTAGCACTTAGTTATATTAATTACTCAAATGAGACTCTTTTTGTAGGTTTCAAGTTAATCAAAAGTGAGACTTAAATTTATCCTTTTAACACTCTAAGAAAAAATGGGAAAAAAATAATTTTTTTTAATTCCATAAAGATTGTCTGCCTCTTTTTTTCAAAGATGTGAAGTTTTCTTGGCATCGCCCTACATTATTATATATCTAAAATGATAATTTATTAAGTAAGCAAATATATATGTACATGACTATATTAAAAATGTAACCAATTTAGATTTTATATCAGGAAGAACTTCCTAGCAACTTAAGCTGTTGAAAAATAGAGTGGGATTTCTCTAGTAGGTGATGGCCCTTAAATCCTTGGAGGTCTTCAAAATGAGGTCAGGTGGCCCCTTATTGGTATTTCAAAGTAGGCATTCCTTTCCTGTATGAATTGGACTAAATGAATCTTGAGATCCCTTTTCATTATCAGGTGTTTCTCCTTCATTAAAAAACAAAACAAAACTTTCCATCTTATAAGGTGGTTACAAAAATAGCATATTATGGTTTTTCTTAATTTTTTCCACTAATAAAAGTTTTTTCTTTTTTTAAAAAATGATTTCAGAGTCTATAGAAATTTCTTTCCAATTCTCTAGATCAGGCAGAAGGTCCCCTGAATTTCCCTTGGGCTCTGTTCCCTGTGCCAGAAGAAGATAAAGAGAAGAAAATGCCTTAAATGGCATGTCTATACTTAGAAAGAACCAAATCTCTCAAGACTACTTTCTTTCCAATAAAAAGGAAATAACTTTCCACATTATTCTTTTTAGCCTCTACAGCAGCTATTTACTTAATGATGGAGTTAGATGCAACTGCATGTACAGATTGTTAGTTTGTAGTGGGGGAAAAGGGAAAGGAAGTTTGTCAGCATATCCCAATCGATTGATTTCCCCCAAGCCCAGTTAACATAATCCGGGAAAGTAAGGCACTGGTAACAGAAACAATGAAGAACTAAGATGTTAAAATATGAAGGGATGCTTCATATTTTATTACTCCTTTAGAACTGAAGAAGTTCCTCAAATCAAATTTTATGGCATTAAAATGTAATTGGTGGGCTGAACAGCAGCCATGACCCTTGAGGGTCTTCAAAAACAAAAGAAAACAAAATGTGCTTTCAAGCCCTGGAAGTAATCAAGGCAGGAAACATATGAGGGTCTTGGGCCCTGGAAGCACAGATGAAAGTCATCTATGGAAGAAGAATCTATGGTTTGAGCATAAATCATTCTTCTACATTCAACAGACTGCCTGTTTGCTTGCTCACTTCTTGGTGAAATGCCTCATAATGGGCAGGCACATTGTGGGCCAATGAAGAGAGGAAGGAAAAAAATCTCTCCCTTTGTCTGCCCCACAGTCTTCCCCAAAGGGGAAGGAAATGATCCTTTCTCAAGTTCTGGGTTCTTCTATAGTAGATCCTCAATTCATCATGGGTGTCAATTCTGCCATCAACCACTACAAGATAATAATAGATTCCGATCTAAATTGCTGTCCTAATATTTTTCAACCCAAATAATTAATAAAGTATAATAGTAAGGAAGTTTTTAATTCAGAAACTTTATTCTAAAATAATGTTTGTCCCTTACATAAAATAGAACATTTTAAATGATTATATATGTATATATATATATATATATATATATATATATATTTATTTATAAAAAAATCTTTCTTTTCCATGACAGAAGTATAATTCAATGTCATAATAGGTCCAACTGATCTCTTATCTTTCCAGGTTGATTTTATATTAATTTTCTTCATGCACCCTACATTCTCACCAAACTGAACCATTTTTTATTACCTACAGACAGCATTCCATTTCTTATGTTTTACATGAAGTGTCCCACAGGGTTCTGTCCTGAGCTCTTATCTCATTCCTCTATATTACTTCACTTGGAGAACTTATTCACTCCCATAGATTTAACTGCCATCTCTATGCTAATGATTTGCAAATCTACTTACTTGGCCTTAACCTCACTGCTAACCTTCAGTCTCACTTATCCAGTTACCTCATTGACATCTCTAACTAGACACCTAGCAGACATCTTTAACATATTATGTCCAAAATTGAACAGATTGTATTTCCCCCTAAACCCTTCTCCCACCTCTTCACTTCTCTTTTGCTGTGGCACCACCACCCTTCCTGGATTATTGCAGTAGCCTGTTGGTGGATCTGCCTATACCAGCTCTCTAGCTCATTTTTCATTTTATCTGTTGGAGTGATTTTATTAAAGTACCAATCTGACCAAGTCACCTACCATGCCCACTCAATAACATCCAGTGGCTCCCTATTGCCTCCAATATTAAATATAAAATTCTCTGTCTGATATTAAAAGACAGTTATAATCATCATTCCTGATACCTCTCCTTTTTTCACTTATTTTACACCTTATGCCCATCCATATTCATACTCTTCCATTCAGTGACACTGGACCTTTTGACCATTCTATCTCTTGGCTCTGGGGACTTTCTCTGGTGTAAAGCCAAGCACGAACATCTTTCCAGAGGAAAGCTGCTCTGAACAGCTTCAAGGTTCTGATCACATAGTATAGTGGACTCACAATTTATTCAACAGTAAATAAGAGCAAAACATTCACAGAAACCAAAGTACAGCATTCACAATGTTACAACATAACAATGATCACTAAAGTGGCTGCATAGTTTTTACCAAAGTGGCCTCATAGTTTTAAACAGAATATATCATTCAGTAATTCCTTAACTCAATCATCCTCAAGGAGTAAACCTCCTTAAAAGACACAAAATACAAAGGTCAAAGCTTTCTACCCGTAGGTCACATTGTCTTAATCTCTCAGCCAAAAAGTCTTCTCAAAGGTCAAAGTTCTTTACCCCTAGATCACAATAAATCATGATCTTCTCAGTCAGCATTAAGTATCCAAGGAGAGATCTTTTCATTTTGACTTCAGGCTGGATCTCAGATTCCAAGGTTTCTCCTCCATGGGTCCAGCTCCCTGGAACTACTCAATTGTCACCTTCCCATCCAACTCTTTGTCCAGCTCCTTGTCCAGTTCCTTGTCCAACTCCTTGTCCAGCTCCTTGTCCAGTTCCCATCCCATATTGAAGCTCACCATGTCCAGTCCATCTCAAGTTCTTCACAGTTCCTGTTTCTGGGAAGACAAAGCTTAAGAGAGCCACAAAAACAATCATACACATTGCCAGCAGAATCATCAATTCACTATCTGCCTGTGAAATTGACAGAGACCCACAAACAATGTCCAAGAGGTCAACACAAGTCATCAGTAAAGTTCCAGGACCTCTTAAACCCTCTCCAGGACTTCTGTAAACAGACAACCTGAAAATCCTATTTTAGGGCTTCCAGTAAGTTCCCACGGCTTCTGTACAAAGTATCACAAACAATCATCAACACAGACAGAACAGACAAACATAGAGTTCTGGGATACTACAAGTTTTCTCCTTTTCAACCCTGCTACCACAAGAGTTCTCAATTCTTCTCAGTTCTGCTGTCTCCAGCTTGGGCTTCTCCTTATATATGGTCATTAGCCCCTCCCCTTCCTGTTGCAACAGCAACAGGGGTTCACAAGTTCTCAGTTTCACAAGTAGTGGGGTTCACAAATTCTGTTCCTTAACAAAAACTTGATATAATCATGGGCAAGGCTTAAAAGAAACTTGAAGTGAAACAAGGTGCAAATTAAATAGCTGAAAAAAGGCTTTAAGTGTTTCTTTGTTTGCCACTACATCTATCTGTCTCCCATGCCTAGAATGCTCTCCCTCCTTATCTCAACTTTCTGGCTTCTCTGGCTTCAGGTCTCTACTAAAAGTCCATCTTCTATTAAAAAAAAAGTCTTTCCCAACATCTATTAATTCTGGTGCCTTTCCAATTTTAATTATTTCCTATTTGTTCCTGCATATAATTTGTATGTATTTGTTTGCTTGTTTTCCCTCCTGTTAGCAAAAACTGTATTTTGTCTCTTTCTGTATCCCCAAAAGCTTAGCACAGTGGTTGGAACATGGTAGTCACTTAAATGTTTATTGACTAACTATCATTTCCCCCATTAGGATGTAAGCACATTTTAAGGAAGGATTGTTTCATTCTTTGTACTTGAATACCTAGTGCCTAGCACAGTGCCTAATAAATAATAATTACTAATTTGATAGGGAAATATTTAATTGATTGATTAATTTATATTTGTTCTTTCTATATTCTATGTATGTTTTGTCATCTTCTCTATTAGAATGTAAGTTTCTTGAGAGTAGGAATTATTTCATTATTTGGATTTATTTCTAGCACCTAGTATACTGTGTCTGGCACATTTTAGATAGGCACTTTATATATATATATAATTCGTTGATTAACTTAGACCAACTCAGACTTATGTCTAGTTTGAAATGGAGTTACTGGGAGGGAGGTGTATGTGGTAGGTCATGTGATCATTTGAATATGGGTCCTTGGGAACTGGCATAAAAACTAATCTGTAGTTCAGAGAACCTTAAAAATCCGGGACTTTATACTCCTTCCAATGAAAGCCTGATGCTCTATATTGGTGAAGGTATATTTGGTTCTACTATAAATTCATTTCAAAGTATAAATTTCCTATTCTGAGTTAGGTCTTCCAAGCAATCTCCATGCTGCCTATTAGCGTAATCGTGCTAGTCAGTCATTATGTAGGCCTAGAAATATATCCTGAGACTGATTAGGAGTCTAGAAAACATTCAACTTCAGCAAGTATGACTTGTTTCAGACGTTTTGCTTCTGTGGAAACTTTTCCATGGGTAATCAAGGAAGAGACATCAAACTCTTTTTGGAGGTCAAGGAATGGACTTGGGTTTCTCAACCTGCCTAACCAAGAAAGGGTAGCTATCATAAGTAGTAGCAGCTATTTAAAGTCAGGAAATCTACCATGAATCTTGGCGTTTTGGAGAGGTCTGGGGGGGGGGGATGAGGGGATAGGGTCTTCCCAAAGAAATAGAAAATATATCTACAAATGATTATGAGAATTACTCTTATATGATTAAGAGTGATTGGTAGAATCAGACAAACAATACCTTGATAAATCATTTATTTCAAGCCCTTCTTCCTGGCCCGGAATGAATATAAACTATGTCCCTAGAGTATGTAGGTCAGCTAAGTGGCTTAATAGATAAGGTGTCTGGCCTGGAGTCAGGAAGACCTGAGTTCAAATATGGCCTTGGACAATTACTACTATGTAACCCCAAACAAGTCACTTAATACAGTTTGCCTCAGTTTCCTCATCTGTAAAATGAGCTAGAGAAGGAAATAGGCAAATCATTCTAGTATCTTTGCAAAGAAAAGCCCAAATGGAGTTGCAAAGAGTCAGGCATGACTGAAACAACTGAGCAACAGCAATAATAGTATGTAGTCTCTTTTTAAAGATCTTCTGGTAAAGAAATGCCTCAATAAGTTTAGAGATGCACAATCCAAAACAGAGTTTTGAATATTTTACCAATTAAATTAAGCTTGTAATTATGAATATTTATATTTCTTGTATCAGATCAACATATTTCTCTCTGTACTAAAAACATAAAAATAATAGAAAAGTAGCCATCACTGCTAACACTCAGATAATTCTGCTATTCCATTCCAGGATTTGACACAAGCAATAGCAAGAATAATTTTTTTATTTGTATCTGTCCTTGAAATTTATTAGGCCTTTTCCTCCCAATTATTAAATATCCCCCAGTTTCTTATCACGGTGGCCTTCAAGTCAAGCTAATGTTTTGTCTATACTTTTTCTTTCTAGTGTCAATTTTACAAAATACTTTGTATCCCAAAAGTATTTATCCTTTCTATTCTGAATTTTAAAGACAAACCTACCATATGCTGGTTTTCTCAACAGTTTAGATTTGCATTTGTGGTCAGAATTCTCTCTTAAAGATTGGAATTGCAAATTGGATATCCTGCTTTGTATTAGAAGAACAAGAACTGCCAGTGTCTGAAAAGTTAATTAGACTAAACAGACAATTAATTACATCTTATTAAAGTGTAAAAGACCTGTGACAAATTGCACTAATTGCATGCTCTTATATATCTGAAGAGGTCAGGCTACTTAAAAAGTGTGTTGTTAATGGAAGACAAATGCAGTTTTATGTGCTTGATCGGAATATTATAAACTACATTATTTATGACTCCATTGGAACACTTAATAATTTCAAACTTTAAATTAAACTGCTCATTAAACAGGAGAGCCAGGACCAAGTTCTTAAAATAGGTCATAAAAGCTTGCTGCCAGTGTAGAATTAATTTGAAGGTCTAGTATTTCCTGGGAATGTCATGATACCCTTATTTTTAAGTGCCTGAACCCTGGAGATGTTAAACTTATCTTAATGTTCCCCTAGTAATAGAACCTTTTCATTAACGGCATTCATCCTGAAGAAATTCATGTTTTATTCCAAAGCTTTCTCAAAACTTCAGGCCTGTGTTTTGCATAAACATTCTAATTTGTTGGTGATTCACTTGCATATAGAAGAAAAAAACAAACTAGTAATTTTTGTCCCTAGGATATGTACCAAAGACTGGAATTAGGTCATGTGACACAAAGATATACCCTCAACTTGAGGGTGGTAGAAAATGGGATGCTTAAAGGAAGAAGATGCTGCCTCACAATGGTGAAGGAAAAATGTGAAATGAGGAGGTGATTCATTTTGGGCTGGCATTGGATAACTTTCTATTTTAACATATTATTCTTTCTAAGGTGTGCTAAACTCTGTTTTTTCAAAGCATGAAAATTCAGTGAGTTCCATCTAAATTCAGTATCTGGGACAAAGCCCCAGTGCTCTGTCCCAGTTATGCCTTACTCCACAAAAGGAAGCAGAAACAAGGGAAGGGAAGGAAAGGGAAGGTGGAGATTAAAGACACTGATGTGTAGGACTGAGGGGGGAATAAAGAGATCTTTAAAAAAAACACAGTAAATTAGGGAGTAGATATGACCCGTTTAATATGAAAAATGAGTCAGAGTGCAGTTCACAGTGAGTAAATAATTACACCATGAGACTTCATGTTTTTCCTGCTGAAAATATCAATAGAAAGGGGAACACTCACAATTCCAGAAGGGGATGATAATACTTAGACCTAACAATGTGTTTCCTCCCTTAGCCATTTCACATAGATTTACAAATAGTTTTGATTCTTTCCTTTACTTAATACAACTATGACCCTTTTGAGGTTTTTGAAGTTCAGGAGATCAGGACTCTTAGCAAACTTTTTATTTGTGGTTTGTGAGTTCTCTTGGTTAGTGTAGAGTACAAATGAGGTCAAGTCACAGGTTGGATTCCTCAGCTGGACCTTTTAGGTTTATACTAAGTTTTCATAGTCACAAGCTGGACCCTTAACCCCAGGCAAATATCTGGTAAAGGCAGACCATTGCTCACAAGAAGGCGAGGGAGATGGAATACAGATGGATCAGGGCAGCTCCATCATAACCACTAGCAAAACAACTCTAAAGAAATGTGCTACTGAAGGTTGATCAGTGTGGGTGCATGTGTGTGCATGTGTGTGTGTGTGCATGTGCATATGCATGTGTGTGTGTAGTATGCCTTTATACACAAGGGTCAGGTCATTAACATTCCAATTCTGAGGAATATTTGGTCTCTCACTTTGAATATCTGGCTGCATGTTCCTTACATTTGAGTGATAGACTGGTTAAGCTGCTGGAAGGACTACAGGTGTCACGTGCTCTTCTATGACCATATTACATATTTTTTGTTCAGTGATACACCCAGTCTATTAATGGGCACCAGAATTCATAAATGTGCTAAACTAAAAAAACTTTTAAGGAATTTTTAGGATTCTAATTTTCTCAGGGACTATGAGGTTTTGTCAAAGAACCAAATGGATTAGCAATGCTTAAAGCAACAGGATTAAATGAGATAATGTATGGAAAATATTTTGCAAACATTAAATTATATTGTACAAATATAATTTATTGTGACACATTTAAATCACATGAGGGAAGGTTTAAAATTTATGATAAAGCACCCATAATCAGAGATATGTGAATAATGAGGGAAGAGGGATTTAGAGCTGCAGTTCTCAACCTGTGGGTTATGTTCAGTTTGTACAATGAAAATACAACCTGCATATCAGATATTTACATTACAATTCATAACAGTGGAAAATTACAGTTATGAAGTAGCAATGAAAATAATTTTATGGTTGGGGGTCATCATCATTAAAAGGTCATGGCATTAGGAAGATTGAGAACCATTGATTTAGAGGAAAAGCCGCAATTGGATCTCAGTGGTTGTTACTCAGATTCAGGGGTGAAATCCTTTGGTTTATGGCAAGAAAAGTAAGAGAAAGGTTCATTGATAGTCACTTGTATAGTATGAAGTTGACAAACCCAGTACTCTCCATCAGTCCTCAGTCACAATGTGTAGAATATCTGGAGTCCTGCCACATTTGTAAAATATCAACTTCTCCTTTCATAGCAGTCATGACTTCCTATAGAAGATGGACAACTAGTCTTAGTTCTCCTTTCACCTTACCCTTCATGAGCAGAATCAATAATCAGGGACCAATATGTATCATGTTCCAGTCTCTGACTTTATGAGTGGGGAATAATTTCCCTTGGAAACTACTCCTGTCTTTGCTTTTACATCATCTGTATTTCCATTGTACTCCTCTACAAAAGTAATATGTACTTTTAAACAACAAGAAAATACAATGAAAAGCATTCTGCAAAGCTAAACAGCACATTAACCAAGTCCAACATGATCATTCTACATAGTGTAACCATTATAACCCCATCTTTCCACCCTTATGAAGAAAGGGACATGCATTCTTATGTCTCTTCTTTGGATTCAAAACTGGTCATTACAGTTTCATAGTGTTCATTTTTCACTTATTTTCTTGCTATTGTTCTTTCTCTTTATATTATGGTAGTCATTGTATACATTGTTTTGATCTTTTTTCTTCCTTTGGACCATATTCCTTCATATTCATCACATTTCGCTTTTCTAACAGACCAGTAATAATCTATTGTAATTATGAAACAAAACTTGCTTAGATATTTTTCAAGCCATGGGCATCTATTTGGTTTTTAATTCTTCACTACCACAAAATTATTTCTTTGAGGATTTTGGTATCTATGGGTCCTTTATTTTTATTGTCAAACTTTGGCAATAAAAATAAAGGACCCATAGACACCAAAATACTCAAAGAAATCTCTTGATCAAAGGATATAAGCATTTTAGATAATCTTCACATAATTCTAAATTGTTTCCCAAAATGCTTGTACCAATTGATGCCTTTACCAATAGGAGGGAAGGTAAGAGATATTTATTAACTATGTTACAGGCATTATGCTAATCATTTTACAAATATCTCATATATTCTCATAACAATCTTGAGAGGTAGATGCTATCATTATTCACATTCTTAGTTAAGAAAACTGAAGTAAACAGAGGTTAAGTTATTTGCCCAGTGCCATATACCTAATAAATGAATGCTTGGATCTAAACTCAGATCTTCCTGACTTGACCTAATGCATATACAATATTATAACCATATCAGCAATACAGTCTCCTGCTTCGCCTTCCCTGCTTTCTCATCACCAAGACTTCTTGAAATGATTTCTAGTAAGGAAGCGAGAAGAAGGGAAATCAGAGCAGTCCCCTTCTCCTTGCTAATCACATCATTAGCAACATATCCCCCAGTGTCTTCTTTACACAAAAGTAAACAAATAAATAAATGTAAGATCTTTGTAAAAGTAAAAGTAATTTGTCCAAAGGGAAAAAAATAAAGCCTTATCCCTGCCCTAGAAAACTATGCACATTTATCAGTACCCCTCAATTGAGAGAGGTTTTAAAAGTATTTCTTAGAAATTTGTGCCCACATAGATCAAAAGAAAAATTCTCAATGTGACAGGTGGACCACTGAGGAATTTTTATCAAAAGACAAGGACAATTGTTGTATGAGATTAAAAGGCATCTGTGGGTTGCAGTGAAGGATATACTGATTAATGGTTACCTACTAAGCTCTCTGGTGGGGAAAAATGTACATATTTTTAAGTTTGATATATACGTTTAACTCTTTCTTTAAGTTTAATTCTTTCTTAAATCTAGATAATCAATTAAAAAAATCAAACCCTTAGTAGTAGTAATTGATGATTTGTGATGTGTCAAAATTCATACAACTGGCCAACAAGCAGGTCAGAAATAGTTCCAGCACCCTGCTCTTTGGGATTTATGCCATTGGTAGGAATATGCACAAATGTAAGATCACAAATGTATTGAGTACCTAGAGCAGCAGTTCTCAACCTGTGGGTTATATTCAATTTAAATACATCCTGCATATCAAATATTTACATTACTATCCATAACAGTGGCAAAATTATAGTTATGAAGTAGCAACAAAAATAATTTTATGGTTGGGGTCACCACAACATCAGGAACTGTATTTAAGGGCCATGGCATTAGGATGGTTCCAAACTACTGATCTATAGGATGGGAATGAAAAAATAAGGGTTCTCAGTTTGAGGGATAAGAATTTTAATCACACTAATCTCTAGAATTCTGAATTGTTTCCATTGATCAAACCTAGCAGCTCACAAGCAAACAACTTAAATTTTAAGTTGTCAGTACAAAAGAAAAGATTAGAATGGATATTTAAATGGGAGTGTGCATAGGGGGAGGTGATAGGTCAAATACAGTGGCTGACATATTTGTTAAAAGGTTGTTAATATTTTATTCATTGGTGGCTCTATATCATCCACAAAAATTAATTGTTTGGATATATATAATATCATAGCATAGTAGATAGAAGGACAATTTTAGAATCAGGAAGGATGAAATTCAAATTCTGCTTTGGAGGGCAACAAGATGGCTCAGTGGATAGAGTACCAGCCCTGGGCTCAGGAGCACCTGAATTCACAGCCGGCTTCAGATACTTACTAAATGTGTGATCCTAGGCAAGTATCTTATCTTTGATTGCCTTCCAAAAAAAATAATCTATCTCTGACATGCATTAACTGTATAATCATGGTCAAGTCACTTGCTTGACCTTTCAGAATCCCTGACAACTCTCTAATACTCTAAATTATAGAAGAGTTGTTGATCTGGGTAATGGAGGACTGCTCCATGAGAGGATAATCCTTATTAGTATACATTCCATGCATTACCTAGTGTCTTCTGACATGGATTGAGTCTTACACCTGCATTGATGAATGACGTTTCCAAAACAGTAAGAATCAATGAAATTGAGCAATAAAATTTTAATTCTGGAAACAAAACAAAGTAATCCCTCCTCACACACCTTCTCCCCCCAAAAGAGTGATAAAATATAAGTGAATTGTCTTAGGTGAAAGAAGAGTTCTTTTTTCAACCTGACTAGATGGTTTAAGTTCATGACTTGACAGAAATTGTCAGATGGCATTAAAATGATTGGAATCAGCTTTAACCAACCTTTCTGAAAACATTCCAGCCAGCAAGTAGCCTGGGGATAACTCATCTTATAACTGCACCAATGCCAACTGGCATCCAAGCAAGATATTCAGTATTGCACTCAGTGCATCTTTTAGTTCAGATATTTGGAAATTTATGGGAGCCAAGGAAACTCTGAACTGTATAGCAGAATCATTTCCCCTAAGGTAGTCTACAGTTAGTACACTGGAGCCTTATAGTCAGTCTGCAGTAGAGAAGAGTCCTGGATGTTGTTAAAGAGTTCACTGACCTGGTAACAAGTCTTTGGGGTATGTGTGAGTCATGCAACACCCTGTTGCTGTCATGGAAACTACAGATCATAGTACCTTAGAAAGACATGTGAATTATGGTTTCTGAGAAGAAACTTGATATAGTCAGGAGAATATTTGATAACCAGATTCATGTTATAATGAATTGCATATATGTACTCTCTAAAACCTTATATAACTCATAATGGTGAGATATGGGTAATGGAGAGCATCAGAGAGAATTTCGTTCTTTTCTAGTCCTAAAATAGTTTTAAAGTCCTAGATTGGAGGTGGTGAACATGAAGTCTCGAGGCCACATTTGGCCCTCTAGGTACTCAAATGTGGCCCTTTGACTGAACTCAAACTTTACAAAACAAATCCCCTTGATAAAAAGAATTTGTTTTGTAAAACTTGGACTCGGTCAAAAGGCTGAAACCAAGGAAATAGAAGGCTATGAGCAGCCTTGAGGCCACATGTTCCCCACCACTGTACTAGGCCCATCAGAAGCTCCTCCCCTTTCCTTAGAAAGCAGAAGCAATCAGAACTGATTTGTCCTCATCTCATGAGTATTGGGATGAAAGGGTTGAGGTTTTTAAAAGAAAAAAATGAAAAAAGCATAAAAACAATTATTATCCATGTTTTGCTACTGTAAGCCAAAACAAAACCTTGCACCCTTTTCTGTAGATTCTTCCACTATCCTTGCTAGGTAGAAGGGAAAGGATATATTCCATAGGGTTAAGTTGAATTTCTGACTGAATCTTGATTAGGATACTGTGTGTGTATATACATACATACATATATATATATATATATATATATATATATATATGTATGTATTTTTTTTAAGGGAGTGGAACAGTTTAGGAAGAAAGAAGTATTTTGTCTAGTACAGCTTCTATCTGAACAGCTACCTCAATTTCAGGATTTGCTCAAATATGTAAATATAGTGACATGATTTCAACACAACTCACAAGCTGTCTGTACCTAGAACTCTTAGACAGCATTTGCCCATGGTCATATAGCATGAGACATAGAATTCAAACCTGGATCTTCCTATTCTCAAGTCCAGTCCCCTATCAACTATATTATAAGACTAACTGAACAATTCATCCAGAGCCATGCAGTGTATTTTTTTCTTGTCCAAATCTGTTCCCATTCCATCATTTCGCATGGTATCCCACATAGTATCAAAAATGTAGAGATGGACAGAAAATCAAAGACCATTGAATTCAACTCCCTCATTTGTCAGATGATGAAACTAAGACCAAGTGAGGTCAAGTGATTTGTCTAGGGTCACATAACTAGTAACTTAACAAGGTTTTCTTGGTCATTAGCCCATCCCCCTGTCTACTGGAGCATCTACCTGTGTTTATTCAACTTTTTAGAAATTGCTTATCAAGACTCTTTTGTGATTCTGGAAGTTCTATATATTTCATTGTCCATAATTTTCCATCCTTAAAAAAGAATATTCTCTCTGTAATACCTAATAATTCTACAGTCTAAATGATCAATCCTTTACATTGCTACTATACTTTGGCTCTTCTGCCATTACAAAATGATCATTTGAGATTTGGTATGAACCAAATGAAAGAGTAAAGGTTCAGGAAATAGATGTGACATAATGATCATCTGGATAATTATTTTTATTCGCTTTCTTGGAGTCTTAATTAAATAAAAATATTAAGAAAAATTCCTTAGATCCCTTTGGGATGGGTCTATGAAAACATCATCATTGAATTGTAAAGTGTTTATGAAAGTAATAAGATGGATTGCTGTTTATAAAATCAACCATGTAATGGCAAAACAAGTCTAACAACCTTGATAACTAGAAATCAGACATACTAATCATTTTAATCACAATTGAAATGCTGCACAAAAGTAAAAGATTCCTCAGTCCACAACCTCTCAAAGCATTATTTTTTTTAGCAAGATTAATTGGGAAAAAAGTTAGTAAAACAAAATGAAAAATATTTTTTTCCATAAGCATTCTTAGATCTTTATAAATCTACGTAGATTTATAATCTATTCCCATTCTCCAATTCAGTAATTTCCCTGGTGTTAACCTTACCCATCATGAGAATCTATAGAAAAAAATTGCCTTCCTATACAGCTTGTGGCTAGGACAGTTCTCCAGGGGACAGTTACAGTCCTCTTTACCAGAAGTACCCTGAAGACTATAGGTGATGCTCACATATTCTCTCAGTGTATGGATCATGACCATTTTCCCAGCTACTACCAATTTGATATACACTTCTGAAAGACTTTTCTGAGTAGGCTATATATGATTATATTGCTATGATGATAATAGTCTTGCCTGAAGGGCAAAAGCTGGCAGAAGTGCAAAGCTGTAGAGAATGAGGATGATGCCTCTACCCCAGTGGATTTTCTGCTCTTTAGCAGGCAGAGGGCAATGAGAAATATGCTATCAATTCCAAACCACTTGTCCAAACCATAACAAAACAAAAGCGATGGTAGACATTTATATTGGGTTTTAAATGTTGTGGAGTACTTCACACATCTCATAAAAAGCCTGTGACGTACATACTTCTCTTATCTCTACTACAGAGAACAGGAAACTGAAAGTCTAAGAAATTAATCATCCTGTTTGTGGTTACACAATCAGCATGTGTCAAAGGTGGGATTTGGACCTAAATCATCTTTGCTACAAGCCCAATACTCTATCCACTGTACTTTATTGCCTGAATATTGAAGCAATTAAAAATGAGTATTCTATAACAATTAGAATAGGCACATATTGCATCTAGGTACAATGCATGATATAAATAATAAGAGATTAAATGAAACATACTCTATTAGTCTGTATTATTACTCCATTCAGAAAATATATCTGTGAGTGTCTAGACTAGTATTTTGCATTGAAATGCTCTTGATCTCTTGAGGGTAGAAATAAGAAGAATTAAAGAAAGGTGATTGAAAAGTATAATGCTGGGGCTTTAAAAAAGTATTTCAAGCAAGTCAGGTATGATTTTCTACATAAGAATTAAGTGGACAAATAAGAAAAAGGACTAGTCATTTTATGTTGGCCTATCCTTAAAGGCATACATTTTCATTATGAAATATAAAAGAGAGTTTTAAATTATGACTCCTAGTCAGTTACATGTACACATCCCTTATTTTTTTATTCCATTGCAAAGTGAACCAGTTTCTTTTTTCTGTTAAAAATGCATGTCAGATGATGAAAAGTTATTGTCAAAGCTAATTATGTTCCTTTAAATGCCATTATTCACTTTTGATGTTGTGTCATGTCTCCATAGACTTTAGAAATTAGATAGTTCAGTGTCTTCATATTACAGGGAGGTACACTGAGACCCAAAGCCATGAGAGTTTTGAATGGGCAGTGTCCTCTAACTCCTAAGCCAACACTCTTTGTACCATTTTCTAGGGCCTTGATTGCTAACAATGCTAAACTGCTTATATAAACTCTGTCACGCTTCAAAGCATTCACTCCTGAAAAACAATTTCACTAATTTGATTCATTTTCTCTACAAACATGAAAATGCTTCAAAGATGCCATTAGAGATATATCTTGAAAATTTTCTTCTCATCCTCAGTTGGGCCTGTCAAAATTGAGACTCTGTAGGTGTTGCCAAAATGAATTTAATTCGATATGTCTTAAAACTGACCTCATTTGTCCCAGCATTTGGGGGCTCTGAATCTCTGAGTACCATTTGATAGTATATTTTTCTAGATTAAAGGGAGTAGAAAATCATCATTTTGATTAGTTCAAAAGGACAAAAGTAAAGACCTAATTTTATTTTTTAAAAAGAAATCTGTTGACATATTTCTCTGGAGCCTAATAGTGTCAGAAGATAAATTAAATTTTTTGAAATGAGCCTTGCAGAGCATAAAGAAAAGGCAACATGAAGAATCAAAGAGAAACAGGATGTACTTTCTGCTGTAATGAAAGTAATGATTACAGGGATAGCTTTATCTATTTTTCAAGAAATGAAAAATCTGCCTATTGACATTTATTACCTTTTAAGACTGACAAAATCATTGAAAAAGACACTCCTTCAGTTATAAGCTACTGTCAATCTTGGGAAGCTCAGAGCCATAAGGTTTGGGATATGGGGGAGGGTTAGATAAACTTTTTCATCCTAGTCCTTTCCTACATTGGCAGATATCAAGTGTGGTGTGGGCCAGGGGGCCCTTACTACTTGTAATAATAAGAAGTGACCCTTATAAAGCATTTTGAAGTTTGCATATAATTTAGATGTCCTAAGTCACAGACCTTCACAAAGTATTGGGGTATTTTGTAGAGAAAGATACTGAGGCAAAGAAAGGCAAAGCATTTTTGCTTGGGGTTATAAAGCTAGTGGATGTTGAGGAAGAATCTGAACCCAGGTTTTCAAGTTTAGCCTTCTGATGACTTTGAAATTAGGCAGCAGGGAGACACAGTGCTGAATCTGTAGTCAGAAAAACCTGAGTTCAAATATTACCTCAGACACCCTGGGCAAGTCAGTTGACATATCTTAGCCTTACTTTCCTCATCTTTAAAATGGGGATAATAAATCATCTGTTTCATGAGGTTGTTGAGATTATAATTATGCATAATTATAGAAATAAAATTATGACCATTTTGTGTGTTGTACCATCACTAGGTTGTCTTAAGAGAAACACAAAAAGATCACATACAATCACATATAAAGATCACATTCATACTCACTTTGAACAATAACATTTTCCTTTCTTGACTATCTTTTCAGTGGTGGGCAGCAAAGGAAAAAGCATCCTTTCCCACTGCTGTCTTGCCCTCTGCATAAGAGTAAAGCTTCCATTCTGAGATAAATCTACATAACAATTGGACCAGTTACTTTGATGCTGTCTTTGACTTTGGGTAGAATTTTTATTTTAAAGTTAACTTATATATAAAATTGAGGATTATGAAGAGAACCTCATAATATATATGACTTTGCAAATGAAACCTCTTGAGTCACGTTATTCCATTTTATATTTAACCTTATGAATTAGATAATACAAGTTTCCCTATTTTCGTTTTACAGATGGTGAAACTGAGGTTCTTAGAGGTCAAGGGACTTATGTAAAGTCATAAAACGAATAAATGCTAGGATTAGGACTTGAACAAAAGTCTGTTGGCCCTGGCTCAAATAAGAGCTGACTTTCTGTGATGTACATCATATTGTAGTTATTTAAATTCTTCAAGCCTCAGCTTTCTACTGTGTTTAACAGTGAGCATCTTGCTGACCTGCCTAAGACTATGGTCCTGAAAACACATTTAGAGATCATTGAATGCAAGTAGCAAAGTCACCTCTATGATGAACTTTGGTCATACTACATGGAATATGATGGCTAGTGTTCCGAGTTGATCTATCCAAGATATACTTGGATCTTAACTTTAGCACTTACTTTATATGCAGTGTTAAAAAAAGAATGATGCTTTTTGTTTTTATGTCAAAAATATTTCTAGATATACTCTTCTAACCCCCAAATTTACCCTCTCCATCAACCTTCCATTTTAATAATTTTTAAAAAAGAAAAGAAAACCAAAAAAAAGGGCAAAAAAATCCAAACAGCAACAAAACTAAGACAGTGACCTTGTTTGACAGAGCTTTCAACATTCAGTGTCCATAGTCATGCCATACTGAATAAAGAAAGAAGAAAAGAGTATTGTCTTTTATCTGGAGCAGTGGTTCTCAACCTTCCTTATGCCACAACCCTTCAATACAGTTCCTCATGTTGTGGTGACCACCAACCATAAAATTATTTTCATTGCTACTTCATAACTGTAATTTTGCTACTGTTATGAAATGTAATGTAAAGATCTGATATGCAGGATACATTTTCATTGTTACAAATTGAACATAACCCACAGGTTGAGAACCGCTGATCTGGAGACAATATTGGTCATCACAGTTATATGCGGTTAAGCTTTGTATTAGCGTGCTTTTCAATTATAATATTATAACCTTCGCATATATTATTTTCCTTGTTTGTTTGCATACTTCACTGTTCAGTTGTTTACACAATTATTCCCAATTACTCTAAAATCTTTGTATTTTTCATGTGGTATGGCACAATAATATTCCCACATGAAACTTTTAATAAGTCATAGTGACCAAAGACATCAAGTTTCTCTTGCACCTTGAAAAATATAGATTTTTTTCAGGTCTAGTAGGGGGTGTTGTGAGGAGTATCTAATGAGTAATCAACTCCACAGTTTTCTAAAAAAGCATTCACAGCAATGAAAAGCTGCTTATATTGCTGGAAAGGCAGATTACATGGATAAGAAGTAGGGAAAAAATTATTCTATGTCACTTTCATTATGAGCTTACATTCACCTTCAGGCATTTCTGATTAATTATGAACTAATTTTCCATCCTCATTTGAAATACCATGATGCTAATCTCTTTGTAATGAAACCTGGTGAGAGTACCATTCTTGCTTTACATTTTTTTTCAACTGTATGTCCTTCATTCTACATGCCCTAGTATTGCTAGCACTGGGTATTTAATTAGTCAAAATGTAACTTAGTAAATCAGATAAACCAAGCTAATTTTTTTTTATTATAACCTGGTTTTGGGTGTTACTTGCTCTACACAGCAGCCGAAAAAGGAAGAGTCAAGCCTTTCCGTAATTCACACTCATGCAGAAAAATATCTGTTTTGAAGCTAAACATGAGCCCCCATCCATGACTTTCTTATGTCTATACCTTCCTAATAAGCTGTTACAACATGAAAGCACATGTACAAGGACCTCTCTATTGCTAAGTCTGGGGTCCTATAAAGTAGTCTTATGTTGTCTGTCCTTCTTTGGGGGAAAAGACATCTATGGATAGATTATCTTGGGAAACTGCCTAATGATAACAGTGATGGAGGAAAAACACATTCCCAGCCTATTGTAATATTATTACTCTTAATCATAACTCTTCATAAAGTTTAATTCTAGGGAAATGGCTGCATTTTATGCTATATCTATAGAGTTCTTTAATAGCTCAGTTCCACCTAGTTGTTAGGAGGAAATAGTTCAACAATGCTACTTCCAGAATGTTTTTAAAACAAATAATCTGACAATTTTATTTCTTTACAATTTGTAAGCCATAATGGGAATGAGTTTTGTTAATACTGATGTTTGACTACACTTCATTTTCAATTTCCTAAAATTTTACATTTTCTCTTATCCTTTTAGAAATGTATAGAACATTCCACTTAGATTGAAACTAATATGATTCTATGATCTGTCAGAAGATAACTCATGAAATCTTGAAAATCATGCATTAGAGTTGTTAAAGAAGCTAGCTAAATGCTCATGAAGTGAACTACAACAGAAGAATCAGATCTTTCTCCAAACTGGACATATTGATGCCTTTAGGCAGCACTGCCTTTGTCAGGGGAGGTAGACCTGAGGGACATAGAGAACATTTAGCAACCTTTCCTTTATGACAGATATCCAGGAAAGCAGGATTTGATTAAATAGCAAAAGAAACTTCCAAAAGGATTAACAAAGGAATAAGGGGGTGAGATGGAAGGTAAGAGATAAAGAGAAGGTTGTCCATGAAATACAATGAAAACAACAATTGTTCCCTAAATGCCAATTTACACATTGACCACTTAAGAAAGTGCTTCTTTGCCTGGATTTTCACTTGTAAATGACCTCATGTATAACAGATATTTAAATTCCAATACCAGGGAACTACCCAAGTAATTTAGTCTGTCACCTAGCCCAGAAGAGTCCTTCCAGAGCTCAGAAAGCTCACATCCTCCTGGGAAGCTTGGAGAATTAAGGCAAGTCTTTCTGTCATAGCTTTAAAATAACACAATCCATTTAAATGGATAAAAGGGGAATTTAAATAATGTAGAAATATGCCTCAGACAATTACTCTTGGTATCCTGTGGTCATAGATCTAGAACTGGAAGGAACTTCAGGGGTCATCAGGTAAAACCCCCTTCAGCTCATGAGGAAACAGGCCCAGAGAACTGACTCAGATGAATTAACCTCCAACTGCCCACCAAGATCTTTAAAATCATTAGAACAGACAGTTGGCTATGGTTGTTACTGTTTGTTTGTTGATTGGTTGGTTTTATCACATGCTACCACTGGTGTGCTGGGGTCAGCTCAAACTGGTTAAAAAAATAATTGTCAAATTTTCAATGTGAGAGTTTACACTTAAGAAATTGTCAAATCCAATAAATCAAGGGTTGATTTATTGTTTTGATGAAACTTAAAAGAGTATCATGAACACATTTTTTTTTCTCCCAGAGAGCCAGTTGTTAAAACATTTACCATCACATCCCTGCATGATATTCATACTCCATCTGATTATTCTGAAATGGAAAAAACACTTTCAATACTTCCAGAATTTGAAGTAAAAGATGATCTCTGATTTATGGACTTCCCTGCTTTTGGAGAAAATGAGAGAGAGGAAAGAGAGAGAGAGAGAGAAAGAGATAAAGAGAGAGAGAGAGAGAGAGAGAGAGAGAGAGAGGGAGAGAGAGAGAGAAAGAGAAAGGATGGAAGAAAGGAAAGAAAGGAAATAGATTATATATACATGTATATATAATTCATACATAGATGTGTAGGTGGGTGTATACATGCACACATATGGGTATATACACACACAGTTTTATTCAGTAGGCTGATTCTACTGAATGACACTTACAAGTGAGAATATTAGGAGAAAGATAAGTAACATCCTTGAGGGTAGGAGTTTTTGTATTCTTTGCATTTTAATTCCCAGCACACATAAAGTCTCAAGATATTCAATAAATTTTTGTTAATTGATTGATTGGTTAATGATTCTGTTGAAGAAAGATAATTTCCCCCTTACAGAATAGCAAATACAACCAAACATAAGGTTACAGCTTAGAAATTTGTTGAATTACAGTATTTTTATGAAGAAAGTGAATATCATAGGAAGACTCAGTGTTCCATTTTGTCAGGTGTTATGAGGCAGCAGCAGGACATTCAATTAAAACTTTTTTTGTGATGGGAAAATGCAGATCAAATAATGATGGAAAACATTTAAAAGATAGACTTGAAAGTCATCTACCATACAGAGGATGATTGAAATAGATGATTGGGTGAAAAAGGAAAACATTTGGAGGCCAAGGATAGAATCTTTTCAGGGGGTGGTGGTGAGGGAAGGAACATTATTTATGACAAAGACAGAATATTGGTTTTCTGTTTTCAAAATTCAGTTAAAGCTGTATGATATTTTGTAGAAGTTTCAACCATGGGGCAGAGCTAAGATGGCAGAAAGGAATCAGTAACTTTTCCACGGTCCTCTAACAATACTGTTCGCTAAAGGCTAAAAAGTGAATTTGAACAAATTTAAGAGTGACAGAACCCATTGTGAGACTGAGCTGGCATATTCCCAGCCCAGGAAAGTCCCTACTCAGGTCTGGGTAAGGAGAATGCTGAGCGCATGGGACCCTCACCATTGTGGAGTTGAGACAAGAGTAGAGCAGACCAAGAAGAAGCCCCAGCCAGCCAGCAGACTCACCCACCCTGAGAGGTTTGCAGCCAACTCACCACAGGACAGAGGATCAACAAACAGGGTAGGAAAAAACTCGAGGCCCACAGCAGGCTCATCAGCTTTAGCTGGGGCAACCTGGATGTTTAAACTTATGCACCCATACTTCCAGAAGCTAAAATGGAGGAATAAATTCTATTTGCTCTGATACACCCCTCTCTGACCCAGAAAAACCCAGAGTTAAATGCCCCACCCAGAGTAAAATGTTCAATTAGTGGAAACAGACTCAGGATTGGGTGCAGCTGAAGAAAGGAGAAAGAAGACAGTACAGAGTCTAAGCCCAGGAGGGTGGAGCCAGCAAGCCCTACCAAGAAAAGCCCAGGTGTTTAGCACCACTGGGCAAATCATCAAACATCAGCTCTGCCTCTGGCCTTCAGCTGTAGCCAGCTCTGAGCCTGCCTGAGTTGTAGCTCAGAGACACAAACGTGGAAACTTGAAGGAGCTAGACCATGCCACCCCCACAGGTTACTCTGTAAGCCTCAGTGTAACTCAGGAGAATCATTGAGAGTCTTGGTCTGGGCCTCAGACTACACAGTCAGAGCTTACAGCTACCAAACATCTACATCTCAGCCCGAGAAGCTCAATACTCCAGCACCACAGAAGCAGATATCCCCTCCAAAAATCCAGGGCATAGGCACTCACAATGGGGAAAAAGGAAGCTGTAAAGGCTAGACCATCAACTCTTTTTATATTGAGCAAGACCAAACAAATTCAGAAGGCAACAAGAACTCTATATCTACACTGGAGGCCACAGAAGGAAATGAGAATTGGTCTCAAGCCCAAAGAGCCTTCTTGGAGGATCTCAAAAGAGATTTAAAAAATGAAATTAGAGAGGTAGGAGATAAATTTAAATCTACAGTGACCAAGTTGGAAAAAAAATTCACTGAAGAAAATAAATCTTTAAAAAGTAAAATTTGAGAACTAGGACAGGAGGTTCAAAATCTAACCAGAGAAAATACCTCCCTAAAAATGAAAAATGAGCATATGGAAAAGGAACTCCAAAAGCTAATTGAGGAAAATAATTCAATAAAAATTAGAATCAGACAACTTGAAGCTAAGGACTCTATGATGCAACAAGAGTCAGTAAAACAAAACATAAAGACTGAAAAATTAGAAGTGTAAAATATATCACTTGAAAAACAACTAATCTGGAAAACAGATCCAGGAGAGATAACCTAAGAATTATTGGCCTACCAGAAAGTCACAATGAAAAAACCATCCTGGACAACATCCTCCAAGATATTGTCAAAAAAACTGTCCTGAGGTCCTAGAATCAGAAGGAGAAACGGTTATTGAAAGAATTCACCAATCCCCTCCTGAAAGAGGTCCCAAATTGAAAACTCCAAGAAATATAGCAGCCAAACTCCAGAGCTACAAAGTCAAGGAGAAAATATTGAATTCAGTCAAAAAGAAACAATTCAAATATTGTGGAACTACAGTCAGGATTACACAGGATTTGGCATCTGCTACATTAAAAGATCTGCGGGAATGGAATGGGATATTTCGTAAAGCAAAAGATCTAGGACTTCAACCAAGGATCAACTACCCGGCAAGATTGAGCATATTCTTTCAGGCAAGGAGATGGTCATTTAATGAAATAAAGGACTTCCAGACTTTCCTTATGAAAAAGCCTGAGCTCAATGGAAAATTCAGTCTCCACTTAGAAGATGCAAGAAAGACATAAAAAGGTAAACAAGGAAAACATACACTCACACATACATATAGACACACAGATGCTCACACATGCACATAATTTGGGACTCAATAAGAGCAAACTCTTTACATTCCTTTATGACAAGCAGATATCTGTCAATACTGAAATTTGTATAAATATTGTGACACTTAAAAGGGGTGTTCACAGAAAGAGGGTGTGGGTAAAATTGGACAAATATGAAGATTTAAAAAGTAACTATTAAGGGGAAGAAAGGGATTGTAATGGGAGAAAAGGAAAAGTAGAGGCAGAAGATGGTAAATTATGCCACAAGAAGAGGCATAAACACATACTAAAGTGGAGGGGTGGGAAGGAAGGAGATGAGCATCATATACTCTCAGTGGTTCTGATTTAAAGAGGTATTAGTACAAATGGCTAAGTTTAGAGTCTAACATGAAAAGACACAAAACTTCATAACAATAGAGGGAAAAGAGGGAGGGAGAGGAGCAATATATGAAATGTACTAGTATTGGTTTTGGTTCAACGAGGGAATAACATACTCTGTTAAGAATAAAAATCTATTGTACCCTACAGGCAGTAGGAGGGATAAGGGGGAGGGGCAAACTTGGGGGATGCAGCAAAGGCAGTTCTTAGGGGAAGTTTTATATCCCTGAATGCATACATGAAAAAATTAGAGAAAATGAAGGTCAATGAATTGGGCATGCAATTGAAAAAGCTAGAAAAAGAACAAATTGAAAATTTCCAATTAAAAACTAAATTAGAAATAATGAAAACCAAAGGAGAGGTTAATAAAATTGAAAGTAAGAGAACTATAGAACGTATAAATAAAACTGAGTTGGTTTTATGAAAAAAAACCCAATAAAATTGATAAACCATTAGTCAATATGATAAAAAAAAGAAAGAAGAAAACCAAATTCTGAGTCTCAAAAATGAAAAGGGTGAATGTACCTTCAAAGAAGATGAAAGTAAAACAATAATTAGGAACTATTTTGCCCAACTGTATGCACATAAATTTGACAATCTTAGTGAAATGAATGAATATCTACAAAAATATAAGTTGCCCAGACTAACTGAAGAGGAATTAAATTACTTAAACAACCCCATCTCAGAAAAAGAAATTGAACAAGCTATAAGAAAACTATGTAGGAAAAAATCCCCAGGGCCAGATGGATTTACTAGTGAATTCTATCAAACATTTAAAGATCAATTAATTCCAATACTCTACAAACTATTTGAGAAAATTGGTGAGGAAGGAGTCCTTCCAAATTCTTTTTATGACACAAATATGATTCTGATATCTAAATCAGGGAGAGACAGAATGGAGAAATAAAATTATAGACCAATCTCCCTCATGAATATATAGATGCAAAAATCTTAAATACAATTTTAGCAAAAAAACTACAGCGACTTATAACTTGAATAATACATTTTGACCAGGTTGGATTTATTCCAGGAATGCAAGGATGGTTCAATATTTGGAAAACTGTCAGAATCATTGATCATATCAGCAATAAAACTAGCAGAAACCATATGTTTGCTTCAATAGATGCAGAAAAAGCCTACAACATCCATTCCTATTAAAAACACTAGAAAATAGAGGAATAAATGGAGTTTTCCTTAGAATAATAGGTAGCATCTACTTAAAGCCATCAGCAAGTATTATATGCAATTGGGATAAACTAGAAGCATTTCAATAAAATCAGGGGTGAAACAAGGATGTCCACTATCACCCCTCTTATTCAACCTGGTACTAGAAATGTTAGCCATAGCAATTAGAGAAGAAAAATCAATAAAAGGAATCAAATTAGGCCAAGAAGAGACTAAGCTATCACTCTTTGCAGATGACATGATGATATACTTGGATAATACTAGAGATTCAAGTAAAAAACTTCTTGAGACAATAAATAAGTTTAGCAAAGTCGCAGGATATAAAATAAACCCACATCAATCCTCAGCATTTCTATATATTTACAATGAAGTCCAACAGCAAGAGATCGTAAGAGAAACACCATTTAATGTTACTGTAGACATTATAAAATATTTGGGAATCTACCTGCCAAAACAAACCCAGTACCTTTATGAACACAACTACAAAGCACTTTTCACACAAATAAAATCAGATCTCACTAATTGGAAAAACATTAATTGCTCATGGCCTGGAAGACCTAATATAATAAAAATGACAATTTTACTTAAATTAAATTACATATTTAGTGTCATACCAATCAATCTACCAAAAAATTACTTTATAGAACTAGAAAAAGTAGTGACAAAATTCATTTGGAAGAACAAAAAGTCCAGAATATCAAGACAATTAATGAAAAGAAATGTTAGGGAAGGTGCCCTAGCCATAACAGATTTTAATCTCTACTATAAAGCAGCAGTCCTCAAAACTGCCTGGTACTGGCTGAGGAATAGAGTAGTGGATCAATGGAATAGACTGGGTAGAAAAGACTCGGTAGTCAATGACTATAGTAACATACTATTTGATAATTCCAAAGACCCCAGTTTCTGGATTAAGAATTCATTATCTGACAAAAATGCTGGTTAAATTGGAATAATAGTATGGCAGAAACTGGGCATAGATCATCATCTAATGCCATACACCAAAGTCAAGTCTAAATGGGTGCACGATCTAGGTATAAAGGCTGATACTATAAATAATATGGGGAAGCAAGGAATAGTTTACCTGTCAGATTTATGGAGTAGGGAAGACTTTATGACCAAAAAAAGAGTAGGAGAGCATTATAAAATGCAAAATGATAATCTTGATTACATTAAATTAAAGAGTTTCTGTACAAACAAAGCCAATGTAACCAAGATTAAGAGGGAAGTCGGAGACTAGGAAAGAATATTTGCCACCAATGTCTCTGATAAAAGCCTCATTTCTAAAATATACAGGGAATTAAGTAAAATTTATAAGAATACAAGTCATTCCCCAATCGATAGATGGGCAAAGGATATGAAAAGGCAATTTTCAGAGGTGGAAATTAAAGATATCTTTAAGCATATGGAAAAATGCTCTAAATCACTATTGATTTGAGAAATGCAAATCAAAACAACTTTGAGGTACCACACCTCACCAATCAGATTGGCTAAGATGAAAAAAAAGGATAATGACAAATCCTGGAAATGATGTGGAAAAATTGGAACTCTAATGCATTGTTGGTGGAGCTGTGAACTAATACAGCCATTCTGGAGGGCAATCTGGAGCTGTCCCCAAAGGGCTATAAATAATTGCATACCCTTTGACCCAGTAATACCACTTTTGGGGTTGTATCCCAAAGAGATCATAGAAGTGGGAAAAGGTCCTATATGTACAAAAATATTTATTGCTGCTGTCTTTGTGGTGGCAAAAACCTGGAAACTCAGGGGATGCCCATCAATTGGGGAATGGCTGAACAAGTTATGGTATATGAATGTAACAGAATACTATTGTGCTATAAGAAATGGGAAGGAGATGGACTTCATAATTACCTGGAGAGGCTAATACAAACTGATGCTAAGTGAGAAAAGCAGAACCAGGAAAATATTGTACACAATCACAGATACATCATATGTGTGATAACCAACCTTGATAAACTGGACTCCTCTCAGCAACACACAGTTAAAAGACAGCTCTACAAGTCTCAGAATTGAAGGAGATATCTATACTCAGAGAAAGATCTAGAAAGACTAGAGTTTAAATTGAGACTGAAGCAACACATGCTATTGTTCTTTTCCATGTTTGGTTTTGTTTCTTTTATTTTTTCCCCCATTATTCACTCCATTGGTTACAATGCTTCTACACAACCCGACTATTGTACAATGTGAAAGTGTTTGCAGATTCCGTACATGATGGTATGCCACCGTGGTGGGAGGAGGGGAGAAAATCTGAAACTCAAGTGATTCTGTAACTGAATCTTGTAAACTAAAAGTAAATAAACAAGTCAAAAAAATGTAAAAAAAAAAGATAGTTAGGTCTACCCAACTCCTGTAGATTTCTTAATCTGCTATAATAAACTCCTGTCTGTCTCCTGATCTCAAAAAAAAAGAAGTTTCAACCATGTCTTATTTTGCTTTCATAAAATATAATTCTCTTAAGAGACAGCCTACTAATAAGTAGGCTTTTCAATCTGTGTTGAAATTGGGAAGCAATTCCCTAGGGAGACTTTGGAAGAAAAGAAAATTTAAGATGGATCAAAAAGTAGATGGAGGGGCGGCTAGGTGGCGCAGTGAATAGAGCGCCGGCCCTGGAGTCAGGAGTACCTGAGTTCAAATCCGGCCTCAGACACTTAACACAAAAAACTAGCCTGTGACCTTGGGCAAGTCACTTAACCCCAACTGCCCTCCAAAAAGCAAAAAAAAAAAGTAGATGGAAAAACTAACTTGGTGTATCATTTCAGTATTATGTGGCATGGTCCATATATAAAATAAAATCAGTGCCCATCTATTTAATACCGGTGGCAAACTGAACACTTGAAGGTAGTATGATGGAATGAAAAATATAGAGACCTAGGGGTTCTCAATCACATTCCAGAACACTTGTTAGTCAGATATCCTAAGTCAAGTCACTGTTGTCTCTGAGGACATGATACACTGGCAACATTAGCTCATATTTTGACAGATGGGAGGAGAGAGAATAGGCCAGTTGTTTACACATACGGATACCAGAATGCTAAAAGGAAAGTTAATGGAAAGAGAATAATTCTAAGGAAAAGATAAGAGGTTTTCTCCTCAGCCAATCTTGGGTGGCTCTAAGGGACAATCAATTACATGGAGGATGTGGAAGACCTTATTAAAAAAAAAAAGAAAGAGAAAGAAAAAAAAGAAAGAAAAAAGTTCATACTTGATAAAAAGGTCTTTCCCAGAATATGAAATACTGATTTCCACATATGCTGTTCACAAGTGACTAGGTTCTTTGGAACTGTACTAAGAATTTTAAATATTCCAAAAATACTTCCCAGATGCCACAACTTGAGATAACAACCATTTGGAGCTTAAAAACAATACAAAACAAAACAAAAAGAAATTTAGGGAAAAAAATCAGAAATTAAAATATTATACAAATAGATTATAACCATACAGAATTTCTGACTTTGAGAGTCAATATAGGTTAAAGAATAACTTTATATATAGTAAATCCATTATAGTTTATTTAGGAAAACCAGGATAAGAATATAACCCTAAAATTGTGAGCTTAGAAGAGAGTTATAAATTCAATTCATTTCAACAAATGTATTAAGCACCTACTATTAACGAGGCAGTGGGGTATGTCCTTGTTATACAATCACAAAAAGGAGCCACTCCCTACCATGGAAGATCATATATTTTAAGTGAATTTGAGGTGATACTTCAAGTACACAAGTAAGTAAATACAAAGTATATAAAAAGTAAATGTGTGTGTTTGTATGTGTGTGTGTGTGTGTGTGTGTGTGTGTGTGTAGGAGGCCAGAAAGGTCTAGTGTAGGAAGTGATGCCTGAATTGTACTTCCTGAAGAAGCTATTTAATGTACAAGATGATGATCTACCGAAACTAGATCTCAAACTGTATTATAAAGTGGTAATTATCAAAACCATCTGATATTGACTAAGAAATAGAGTGGTGGATCAGTGAAATAGATTAGGTACGCATTACATTATAGTTAATGACCATAGTAACCTAGTATACGATGAAGCCAAAGATAAAAAATTTTGGAATAAAAACTTATGATTAGACAAAAACTGCTGAGAAAACTGTAAAAAAAGATAGTCTGATAGAAACTAGGTACAGACCAACATTTCATCCTGTCGACCAAAATAAGGTCAAAAAGGGTACATGATTTGCACATAAAGGGTGATGATAATAAGCAAATTAGGAGATGATGGAATTGTTTATTTGTCAGATCTATGGATAAGGAAAGAATTTGGGACCAAAGAAAATGTAGAGTTCATAACAAAATATAAAATAGATAATTTTTATTATATCAAATTAAAATATTTTTTCACAGAACAAAAGCAATGCAACCAAAATTAAAAGGAAACAAACTGGGGGAAAATTTACAAAACGTATGCCTGATAAAGGTTTCATTTCTCAAATATATAGAAAACTGAGTCAAATTGATAAAAAAAAATACAAGTTATTCCATAATTGATAAATGGTCAAAAGATATGAAGAGGCAGTTTTCAGACAAAAAAAAATCCAAGCCATCTATAACCATATGAAAAATGCTCTAAATCACTATTGATTAGGGAAATGGAAATTAAAACAACTCTGAGATACCACATTATACCTAGTAGACTGGCTAATATGACAAAAAAAGAAAATGAGGTTGGAAGGGATGTGAGAAGATTACACTAATGTGCTACTGGTGGAGTTGTGAAGCGATTTAATCATTGTGTTGAATGCTATGGAACTATACCTAAAGGGTTATAAAACTTTGGTTCAACCACTTCTAGATCTATATCTCAAAGGCATACAAAAAAAGTTGAAGTGGAAGGACTGATTTATACAAAAAATATTTATAGCAACTCTTTTTTTGGTGACTAAGAATTGGAAATTAAAGGGATATCTATCAATTGGAGAATGGCTAAACAATCTGTGGTATATGTGGACAGGTAAACCTGTCCCTCAACCCCCTCCAAAATAGCCATCCCACTGTATACCCCCTACCTCAATCTTCTCTCTCCCATATACTCCCCTATCACCCCTCTAACTTTCTGGTAGGGTAAGATGTATCTCCCTATCCCAGTGCCAAGTTTCACTCATTTTTCCCTTTGTCCTTAGCTCTTGTGGGTTGGTGATTCTGGAAATCACCATAGCTGTTGATGGTCTGCTCTCAGCCGGGGCTTCTCCTGGATGCCTTGGAGCTGAAACCACATGGGGCTGAGCTCTGCTTCCAGGGCTCTGTGATGCTGCCTGCTGGGCCGCCTTCAGTGGGAGCTTTGTTATTCCATAATTTTTGTGGAGTCCAGAGGTCTTAAACTTTGTTTAGAGTCATATTTTACAGGTATTTGAAGTGATACTGGGGAGAGCTTGTGGAGTTCTCCTGCTTCTACTCTGCCATTTTGACTCTGCCTCCCCCCCCCAGTTTTTCTTTAAATGCCCCTAATAGAAGTTATAAGTTATCTCCTATTTATCTGAATCACTTCTTCCAATTTCTCTATTTCTATTGAAAAGTCTTTTATTATAGTCACCCAGCTTTAAAACCTGGAACCTAGTTCTAACTCTTTCTTATTCCTCAAGGTTTTTACCAAATCCCATACACTTTTTCATTGGACTCTCTATTCACTAATAAAATCTTCTAGCAGACCTAAGACCTCTAAAACAACCACAAAGAATTACAGAGGTTTAAGAGTTGGGAGGGACCTTGGAAGCCATCTTGAACAAAGGTTCTTAACATGGGGTCCATGAACTTATGAGATAAATAACTGGTTAGCTAGGTAGCTTGATGTAGATATATAATTGGCTTAGTTTGTATTTCTTTATATTTTGTTCTATCCTATATAACATTATCCTGAGAAAGGGTCTAAAGGTTTTGCCAGACTGCCAAAGGGTGCCATGACACACAAAACATATTATCGCCCTGCATCTAGTCCAACCTATTCATTAAAGGAATCTCTGTATCTCCTAAGGGATTGTCTGGATTCTGCTTGTATGAGGAGGAGGCACTCATTCTATTGAAAGATGGCATATTCCAGTTTTGCACTCTCACTAGGACTGCTGAATCTAGGACAGCTAGATGGTGTGGCAGATAGAGCACTGGCTCTGGGTTTGGAGTCAGGAAAACCTGAGTTCAGGTCTCATATCAGGCACTTAGTAGCTATGTGACCCTGAGCAAGTCACTTAACCTCAGTTTCCTAAAATAGAATCAAATGGGCTATTTGTAAAGCAGTTAGCACAGTGCCTGGAAAATAGTATGTTCTATGTAAATGTATATTCCTTCCCCCTTTTCCCTATTGTTTCCTTATTTCATATTATTCCTTTTGGTACAGTTTACATTCCAGGTAAACTACAGTATTAATCATTTCTCAAACCTGACATCATGTCATCTCCTGCCTCTAGCTATTCATTACTGTCTCATACTCCTTCCAAATGTTGCTGTGGATAGAAGGTTATACCCAGAGTCAGGCAAACCTGACTTCAAAGCCCATCTCAGATAGCTGCTAGCTGTGTGATCCTGGGGGATGTCTTGTAACTGTCACCTCCCTCAGTTTCTTCATCTCTTAGATGGGGGTAATAATACCAAAAAATCTGCCACAGTTGTGAGATAAAATGAGGTAACATTTGTAAAGCACTTTGCAAGCTTTAAAGCGGTCTATAAATGTTAATGTAATTATCTTCTTCATCATCATCATTTAGTCTCCTTCAAAGATTAGCTCAGTTACCTTCCCCTCTATGGAAATATTTATTACTGGATTTCTCCAGAAGAAAATATTCTCTCTTTTGTTAAAATTTCCAAAAAAATGTTGCCCAATTGTTTCATTACTCCCTATCCTGTGTTATAGTAATTTCTGTGTGAGATGTATATCCCCTCAGTAAACAGCTTCAGCTCAATGTCTACATCTTTTCATTCCGGTGTTAAACATACTGCCTTGTCAATAGTTGATGCTTAATAAATGTTTGCTGAATATTTGGAATGAATGATGAAATCAAACCATCCTACAACACATTATTTGGTATAACCACCATGGAATGAATTTTTTATGTTTTATGGGGAATTCATGATATATAGTCTTCAAATGACATAGAAAACAGATTGTACCACTTTGGTACAATTTTAAAAAAATCAATAGGATCATAAATTTATATTTATAATTACAATGCTCTTCTTGCTTCAAACTGTCCCTAATTCTTTTTCCTGGACATATACAAGTATCCCTCTAGAAAATATGTCCAACTACTTATAGAAAAAAAACCAAAAGTGAAATTAAACAATGAAACAAAAAAATGAAATACAGTTATCAATCAACAAGCATTTATTAGGTAACTATTATGTGATAGGCATTTTGCTAGAAGTGAGGATGCAAAGAGTTCCTGTCCTCAAGAAATTTATATATATATATATATATATATATATATATATATATATATGGATATAGGTAGATAGATATAGATACTGATGTATGCATATAGGTGCTGATATTTCTATATTTAGGAAGATAGAGTAGGGTCGGTAGAATGTTGAACTTAAAGCCTGGAGAAATCTGATTTCAAATTCCATTTTTTTGTTCTTGTCTAACACAGGACTCCAGTAGAGGCTTCATTGTCACAGTATTCTCTTCACTAGTGGAGGTGAGATAGAACTTCCATGTATCACAAGGAAAGTGCTAGAAAATATTGTCTCTTTAAATATATGATTTATTTTTATTTTAAATAATTAATTTATAATTAATTAACTAAATAATTAATTAATCATTAATTTCTTTTTCCAAATTATCTCTTTTCTTCCCCCTTATCCCACCTACTGAGAAGGCAAGCAATGATATCAATTACACTTGTGAAATCATTCAAATCATATTTCCATATTAGCCATATTGTAAAACACACATAAGAGAAAATTATACTTCAATTGTCACCCAGAGTTTATCAGTTCTCCCTCTGAACATGGACAGCATTTTTTTAAAATTATGAATCCTTTGGAATTTTCTTGGATCATTGTATTAATTAAAGCAGCTAAGCCTTTCACAGCTGATTCTCATTACAATATTGCTGTTACTGTGTAGAATAGTATCCTGGTTCTGCCTACTTCACTTTCCACCATATTAGTCTTCCCACATTTTATCTAAAACCATGCCCCTTGTGATTTCTTATAACAGTACTAATCCATCACAATCATATGCCACAACTTGCTCAACCATTCCCCAATTAATGAACATCCACTCAATTTAGAATTCTTTGCCACCATGGAACAAGTTGCTATACATTTTTAGTACATATAGGTTGTTGTCAGTGTTGAGGAATTCAGTAATGTATGGTGTAAGAAGCCTAGAAAGTTGGGTGGAATGACATCAATAGGTTCTGAAAGGTTTTGAATGCTTAACTTAAAAAATATATCCTAGGGGGTGATACAGAGACTCTGGACTTTCATGTACAGCAGGGGTTATGGAATAGGGGAATGACATGATCAGACCAACATTTAAGAAAAAAAAATTGGATTGGAGTAGGGGAAAACTTGTGGCAAGCAGGCAATACCATTAGGCTATCACAATAGTCCAGAAGTGAGGAGATGAGAGCCTGTACCAGGGTGGTTGCAGTTTCAGTGGAGAGAAGGATACAAATTTAAGAGATGTTACAAACGTGCATTTGATAGGCCTTAGTCACAGATTGGATAGGGATGGGAGTTTGAGAGAGGAGGATGTTAACTAGATTGAGAGCCTGGGGGATTAGGAAGATTGTGATGTCTTTTACAATAATGGGGAAGTTTGGAAAGGACAAGGGTTTTAGAGGGAAATACAATGAATTTGACTTTAGATATTTGGAACTTAAGATATCTACAAGCCATCCAATTTGAGCTGTCTGATAAGCAGTCAGAGATGTGACATTAGAGATCAAGAGAGAGATTTGGGCAAGACTGGTGGTTTTGAGAATCATCAGTATAGAGAAGATTATTGAATCCAGGGCATCTCATGAGATTGCTAAATAAAATAGTATTGTGGAAGAAAAGAGCAAAAGAGTGAGTCTTTTGGGCCAACCAGAGTTAGTGGGAGTGACCTGGGTCAAAATTCATTAAAAGAGACTGAGAATGAATGGTTAGCTAGAAGGAAAACTAAGAAAGAGTAGTGTCACAAAAACCTAGAGAAGAAAGTATCAAGGAGAATAAAATAAAGAACTATACCAAAGGCTGCAAAGAAGTCAAGGATGATGATTGACAACAAACAAACAAACAAACAAAACCCCACAACACTGGATTTGGCCAATTGAGGGATTTTTTTTGTAATTTTGGGTAGATTATTTCCATTTGAAGGATTGGGTAGGAAGCTAAATTATATAAAGACAAGAAGAAAGCGAAGGAAAAGGATGTAGACGCAAGGCATCTATTGTAGAAGACCCTATCAAAAAGTTTTGATCCCAAAAGCAAGAAAGATTTGAAATGATACTAAAATTGTTAGAATCAAGTGAAGATTCTTTGAGTATGGGAGAGACATGAGCATATTTTTAGGCAATAGGAAAGTACCCAGTGGGCAGAATAAAGAAAAATATGTGAATAAGTAGCAGATATTAGTTTCAGAGAATTGGTTGTCATATTACATAATAATGAAATAATATAGACATTATATAAATGTATGGAAAGGTAATGTTTCTTATAGAATATATCCCCAATACTATGACATTGAATTATTGGTAATCACCTCATTCCCTTTCTGTTGTAGTTAGTTTGATTGCCTAATTAGCTGGTTAAAGATACAGTTCCTGAAAACTGACAGTATCTTTATATATGCTTAATTAACATTTCCACAAAAAGTAGTATGCTATATCTCATTTTATAGGTTTAATTTTTTAAAAGAAAAGTCAACTTTAAAAATGTTTAGCTAGTTTCCTTTAGATTGATGAATAAAAATAATGACATTTATGACTGGGTTTTCAACAAATGCTTTCTGTTTAAAATGGAAAACACAGTTCTCTGGACCCAAGTAACATGACTGACACAATGGAGGACTTGCTATTTTCTCTAATACTAACAATCTCTCAAATCTCCCTTAAATTAAATATATGTATAAAAAGTAAAATGATTATAGCTGTCTCTAGAGGCTGAAACCAAAAATCCAAATGAGATAACAGCGTGATGAATTAATAGAAAGGTCATCTTTAATATCTAACATATTCACTTAGGAACTTCTCCCCTACCAACCTCCACCCTATGGCAGGGCTGCCAAAATGAATTTAGAGGTTTGCGCACTGTGTTTCACTCAACAAGTTCTTTGTAGCTGCAATAGTCTTTGATATACTTTGCCCCTGCCCTTATCTCACCACTGTGTGGCAACAGGCAGCACATATCAAGTGTGCCTCCCCACTCCCTAAACTTCCTACGCAAAGGAGGTAGAAATGTAGTAAATTGGAAATTTGTTCTGGCTACAGCTTCAGTGCCTCTGAATAATAGCAATGCCCAGCCAGAGAATTAAAGAACTGAAGTAGAGCATAATGTCAGCCTGTGTGTGGGCTACCCCAGGTACAGAGGGATGAGGATTGGAATCTAGTTCTGCCACTTCATCAGAAGGGATTGAGGCCAATGCAAAGTGTACTACTCTGTGTGGGAGGAGTTTGAAAAATAAAGTATAGCATTCAGAGAGATTTGCCATTAAAGGGGAAGGAGTCAGAAAGTGAGAAACAGGGTATAAGGGAACCAGTATAAGGGTACTTGATATTACCAAATATGTCAAGAGGAAGAAAACTCATTTATAACCATTAATCACAAGCAACCAAACCAATAAGTAAGTGATTAAAATGGAAATGAAGATTTCAAAGTATCTAAATTAGTCCAAAATCTCTAAATAAATATTGCAAGATTAAAAAAAAATGAATGAATATCTGATAAGACTGAAGATCTTGTGTATTCGCAAGAAAGCATTAGACCACAGCAGGATGTTCCTGAAATTCTCAAAACAGAAATAAAATTACAGAAATGTGAAAACAGAATTTGTGGCCTATAAACAGAAGTGAAAAACAACCCATAAAAGGATTAAAAAATTGCAAAGAAAGCATGATCTCTATACAAGCAAAATATTTTTATTTCAAAGATAGCATATATGAAGAAGAATTAAGGGATATGTGTCTTCCAGAAAAATACAACAACAAGTTTTCTTGAGGGAGAGTTATAATCTTTCAAAAATAAAATCATATTTGTGTGTGTATCTATATCTGTATATCTACCTAAAATACATATCTATCCATATCTCTATGTGGATTTTGTTTACCTTACATCGAATGTAATTAAGCCTTTCTTCATCATGAACTCCTTTTCCAATAAGGTAAAGTCCATGGGGCCCCTCCCAGAACAATGTTTTAAAATGCAAAAGATAAAACACATAACATCACAAAGTATACACTTATATTAAATAAAAATGGTAATAATAGCAATTACTACAATAGGTAACATTTATGACTCACTTTAAACTTTGTAAAGTTCTTTGAACCAACTCATTTTATCTTCCCAACAATTTGTGGAGGTAGGTGCTCTTAGTTTCCCCATTTAACATATGAAGAAACCTAGGTTGAGAGTGGATAAAACCACAAATTTCTATTTTCATTCTCTCCTCTTCCCTTGTATATGCTCTCCCATCAAGCAGTTTAGTCACACACAATGACAAACAAAAAACCTATCTCATCTGTAGGTTATATGTTGTAACACATTGTGTTTCATAACTCTTCACCATCATGTTATCATTTTAAGTTCTGATGTAACCCTTATCCACTTGTATTCTTACAAAAAATAAATCTGCCAGCCCCTAAGTTGTTTTTGTTCTTGATCCTCTAGGTCAGCAGTTCTCAACCTGTGGATTATGTTCAATTTGTAAGAATGAAAATACATCCTGCGTATCAGGTATTTACATTACAATTCATAACAGTAGCAAAATGAAAGTTATGAAGTAGCAATGAAAATAATTTTATGCGGGGTGGCTAGATGGCACAGCGAATAGAGCACTGGTCCTGGAGTCAGGAGGACCTGAATTCAAATTTGGCCTCAGACACTTGACATACTTACTAGCCATGTGACTTTGGGCAAGTCACTTAATCCCAATTGCCCTCCAAAAAAAAGCAAAAAAAAAGGAAAGAATTTTATGGTTTGGGGTTACTACAACATGAGGAACTGTATTAAAGGATCATGGTATTAGGAAGGTTGAGATCCACTGTTCTAGGTGAATTTCCTTTCTATTTGTGACCCCAGGTTGAGAACCCTTTATTGGATAAAGTTGATATTAAAGAGTTGAGAGAAGTAACATTTTGTAGAGAGCAGAGGGATCACCTTGGGCTAAGATAAATATAGGTTTGTGTTCTTCCTTGTATACCTAATAGCTATGCAACTTGGGGAAAGACACAATCTCTCAGCATTCCTATAAAACTCCAGAATCCTAAATTATAGGTATTTTAATGATCTGCATCAGGGGCAAGAATTTCCTTATTTTGAGGAACCTACATTGATGAAATTATAAGTCTAAATTGAAGGAAGGTAAAAAAAATAAAGAAGGAAAAAGAGAAAGAAAGGAAAAAAGGAAAGAAAAGGAGAAGAAACAAAGGAAAGAAGAAAGAAGAAAAGAAGGAGCAAAGGAAAGAGGGAAGGAAGGAACAACTGAAGGTCATTTACTTACTGAGAAATATACCTGAAATTATGACAAGAAAGACTCTAAGGGAGAATTATTATTTCCATAAATCCTAGCTGGTGATTCCCAAGGTTGTAATTAGACCTTTCATGAGACAATACCATAGAAGATCACATCACCTTTAGCAATCTAGAGACATCACAATCCTATCTGCTGTCTATGTTAGTTATTTCACTTTGGTATGACTTTGCAACATCATTATCATACATTTTTGCCTTGAATCTTTAATACCATGGTGCAAACTGAAAATTAGTTTTTCTTTCCCCCTTATTGATTCTGTTGTCTGCTATTTGGCAGCACTGATTACTCATGTAGATTTTCAGTGCAGTTGGATAAGCCCAAGTGGTTTCATTTAACAGTTTCCATTTACACAAGACCTTTTCCTCCTCCTCCTCACAATGATATTAAGCAGTACATGGTGAGTCCTCCTTGGACTTGTAGACACTTGTAGACAAAAAGAGTCTGTGGCCTGTAGAGGAGGAAAAAGTCACTTGAATGTGGACTAGGGAGAGAAAATGTGGCATAGTGGATAGATGGCTGAAGTTTGAACCAGGAAGATATGTAAATCTCACTTCTGATGCTTCCTTGCTCAATGACTATGGACAAGTCGCTTAATGTCTTCTGATCTGGCTTTCTCATAACTAAAATGGGAATCATAATACTCATTTCATAAAGTTCTTATGAAGATCCAATTAGGAAAGTATGTAAAGCACTCTCCAAATGCCTATTGATATCACTTTTCCATGGTGACAAGCATGTGTCATTTTGTTATCATATGTATCAATTAAATAAGAAAATCTTTCAATTCTTCCTTTTCAGTTTAGGTAATCTGGAGGACATCAAGAACTTAAAACTTAACTGAAGAATTCAGATTATGTGGAAAAGAAATAAGTTATACAGCAATTTAGAATGGATTGATATCTAGTAGGGTAGTCTGAAAAAGGAGATTAATCAACCCTAAGCCTCAGTAAATACATGATTCTTAAACATATCCAGTCCAGCAAATAAAAAAATGAAGTCCTTAAGACCAGAAGCCTTGTTTGCCAATGATGCAATCACAACCTCACTCACAGCTGAGGGTCTTATTTTCATTCTTATCACTGCCCAATGCTTCCCTCTTCCTAGTTCTTTTTGACTATTATAATTTCCCAGTGCTTTTCTTCTTCCTATTTCCTCCTATCCTCCTACTACTGGCCTGTCATTGATTAGTCTCAATCTACTACCAAAGTCTACCTTTTTTACCTCGACCTTTCCCACTCAGTTCTGATTGGTCTCTAAACCAGGATTGTTTGCTTGTTTGTTTTCTGATACTTGCTTCTCAGTAGGTAAGCTCTTTGAGGGTTTTGCTTCATATTACTTTTGAACTGCAAATGCTGAGAACAGTGTCCTGTATTTTTTGTTGCTGTTTTGGTAGGATGGATTTTCCCCCTACATTTTCATTGGTAGGAGGTAGGAAAAACCTCCAGTATAAAAAGTTTATCTATCAGTCCTAATAGGCAACAAACTATTTTTAACATACACTCTTAGAGAGTTGTTTAAGGCACTGGGAAATCAGTTCATTTGTTTTTTGTCATGATAGATTAAACATGAAAAAGACCTTAGCTGAGGGACTGAGGCCCAAAGGTGGTAAAACAACTTTGGGCCCAAGATTACAGAGCTAATATGTATGTGTCCAAGGCAGAACTTGAACCCAGGTCTCTGTGACTCCAAGGCCTGCTCTCTAATCAGTATACCCCTCACGTTGAACATAATACAGACTTGAAATTTCTTGTTGAATTGGAAAGGATTTATAGATTTTTTTTTTCCAATGGTATGGCTCTCTGTTATCTATATGGCTTACTGCATTTCAGACTGAATGTAAGTTACTTGTTTTAGACTTGGAAGTTTCTCGGAGGAAGCGAACATTTGTTTTTCCTCCTTGTAGAATATTCACTATTAGATAATGGCCAGAGGGTCCCCCTTTGGATAGTCTTTTCTTGTCCAATGAGCCAACGTGAAGAACTCTATTTCATTATACAAAACCCAAGTGCTCCAGGAGTGTAGTCCTGTGATTGGTGATTGGACAATTTCAAGTCAGAATTTAGACAGATTCTGCCACAGGGAGACTTGAAGGAATGATGAGGAGGCTGTTTGCTAGTGACATGCCTGCTTGAACATTCTGGCCACATCATGGGTGAGGAAATATGTTTTAGGGTAAATAAATTTTGTGCAATCTTTGTCAGTCAAACTGGAAACTGGCTTACATAATAAATATGCTAAATTACCGTTTTTACAGGCAGCGTAAAAAAGTAACTGTGAACAGTTTGAGTTCAAACAAGCACTACAGGGATAGTGGATGTGTGCAAGAGTCTGATTTGTAAATGAGTATGGAGATGCACTGTTTCCCCACCACATGCTCACACACACACACACACACATACACACAATTCTGGTACAGAAACACACATGCACATATTATACTTATGAGTAACATATAACCTTGTATATCAATTGACAGGATCTTCTAAAACCCGTAATTATATATCCCCTTAAGCTACATACTAGTTTGGACTCCTGGGTTTCCATTATCTTCCTCATAAGGGAATTTTGACTGCAGAAAAGAAAAAAATATGCCTAAGCTTCTTGGTCCAACTTGAATTCTCCATGCCAAAATCCTCAATTATACTATGACAGTATTAATTTCCTTCAAAAAAAATCTGTATGGAGGATACCATATTCCTCCTGAAATTTAGTGAACTTAAGAATGTTTTTTCTGTAATTTTTATGTTTCAAGAAATAAATTGGAAACTGTTTCTATATACTGTCAGGAAAGCACTTTTAAGGAGAAGGATTTGGATATTTTTGCACGCCTCAACTTTTTTCATAATTTCTCTCTCTTTGCCTTCCAGCTCTGTGCCCCATCCTGCCGGCAACAGAACTAGTGGTTTACAGCAAGGGTGTCAAACTCAGATAGAGTGGGAGCCACTAATCGATACATCTGGATCCCTGTGGGCTGCATATTTACATTGTTTTAAAATGTGATGTCACCTATATCTATTTGTTGTATATTAAAAAATATTTTCCAATTACATTTTAATCTCTCTCTGACTGCACTTGAGAGTATTGGCACCAAGGGTCCTGTGTTTGATACCTCTGATTTATACATTGTAAGCACATGGCTACATCTAATATGTTCACTAAGGCAAGTTAGAGACTGGATTCAAAATCTTAGGAATCCTTTTACTGCCAGAGACTGGATTCAGAAGGGCAGATATCTTTTTATTGTCTTCCCTGCCCCCCTTTTTCTGAATATTTCATTGGTGAACAATCTTGAGTAATGGATGTTTCCATTCTTGGAAATGATGGTCTTCTTGGTTTTAAGTTCTTAAATTCAGAATTTATACATCAGGTGACCAGAAGCAGGAGGATTCCTTAATAACACTCTTCTTAGAGGAGAATATGGATATTTTAGGGTCATCCTGTAGGTAAAGTACTAAAGAAAGCCAGATCTATTGACCTTACTAGACCAGGAGATCTGCACTTTTTGAGTTGTTTAAACAACAGAGGTCTAGGGTGAATGAAAGATAATCTATTTAGAAGTCTCATGGTCATTTTTATGTTCCAGGGGGCAATATAGAGAGTGCAATAGAGTTTTTGAGATTCATTGTATTTTTAAATATTTATTAATTTATATGTGGAAGACTTTTCAATTTCATGTCATTTCTGTGCTGAAGGAAATGAATGAAACAATAGGTAGAATCTTCTTTACAATGAAAGTACTTCCTCCAATAGTGCAACTACCAAACTATCAAGACTTTTCATCCTGAGAGATTATTAGATTTTTGTTCATGTCCTATCATAACCCAACTCAGATTTCCTGAATTTTACTTGAAATCTCCATCTAGACTAGATCCTTTTTGATTGCATGGATGCCACTAGAACACAAGGAAAATCCACCAATTATTGATTGCTATTGATTCATGATGGGTCTACTTCCTTTTACTATTATATATCTCTCTGATAATATTCTATGTACCATTCCTCCTGCATTCGTGGATATTTTGTAGCTTACCCATGCCTATCATGGATCTCTCTCCATTAACCTTTAAGGAAATATAACTTTAATTTTTCAGGGATTGTGATATTCCAGAGTCACAGCTACACAACTCTGAGGATGAATATTGATGTGGAAAATGTGGGCCTTTGTTTCAGGGAGAAGGAGAGGACCATCATAAGTAACACGTAATTTCCCAAAGGTATCTAACCTATTCTCTTTTCCCACCTACATTCAAAGTGCCCATGATAGTATGCATGTTACTCACATTAACATTTTATAGAGATGGGATAGTAGATAATTACCTAGGAGTCATTGACATTTTCATATTTAACTTTTTTCAATGACAATGAATTCCATGATTTTATTCAATCACTTGGTCATATCAAGAAAACAAGAAGTGAGAAAATGCCCTCAATCAAAAGTTTTTCTTCAGTATGGAATAAACCAGGAACAATGTGTTTACATAGAAGTGACTCTGTCTGTTCCTCACAAATATAAGCCTGAATTCCCCCTGTTTTAATATATCAAATTTGTAGAGATTTCAAGAGTTTTTTTAAAAGGAAATATTGGACTGGACTATTTTTACTCATATTAGTCATCTCTATAATTTCTCTAATAGATGGAATTAAAATATAAATTAATTAATATACATAGTCATCGTACCCAGTGTTCTCAGAATGAAGCTAATATTAGATGATCATATTCTCCATTTTATAGAATCTTTGAGACACAGAACACTTCAGCCTTTGGAGAATTAAAAATGATTGTCTCTTCGAAGGCAAAGGATAGACACAGTGATTATTAGTAGTCAATAGCATTATAAACAAGACATTATGGGAGAGAAGCTGAGCTAAATATTATAAAAGAAATTTTTAAGTGAAAAAAGATAGATTGGTCAAATGGTGAGAACAGGGGATAACTAATGAATAGCTAAGCTCTTCCTTTGATTTCCCTGCCCTGCCAAGAGAAAGCAAGAGAATCCCCTGTAACCAGTTAGCTGGATTTCTTTCTCTGTCCCTCTCCCTCCACCACAGGACAAACGTATGGTAGGTAGTTAGCTAAGAGTCATGACATTTCATTTCTCATCTCTATGCCTTTGCCCTTGGTGACCCCTATGCCTAGATTTCACTAACATCCTCTTCTTAGAATGCCTAGATTCAAGGATCATCTCAAATGCTTCTTCAGACATTAAACCTTTCCTAGTCTCACCGGCATCTAAAGTCCTCTCTCTCTTTATCCCCAAAATTCCGTTTAATATGTTCCTTGGGAATATAGTGAGTGAAAAGAGCTATTTGAGACTTGCTATGTTTTCTATATTTATTAATTCATGTCTGGGATACTTTTGCATACTGATTCTTTTTATACTTCTCTATGTACATCTTCTTCTCAAAGGTTTTAAACTTTTCTAAGATGACTAATATTTTGCTTTTGTTTTAATATCTCTAGTGTTTAGCTCACTGCATGGCACATATTACATGCTTAATAGATGCTGATTAATTACTCAGTAATTAATTACCTTTGTGATGAATAACTGGAGCAGGTGATAGCTATATTTATTACCACATTTTAGATAAGACTCTTACAAATTTTAATATGCAAGTTATATGTCAATGTGAGAAAAGGGTAAGGGAAAGGGAACATAGTATGCCACATTCATTTGGCAAATGTATATTGCAGTAAGAAAAAAAGTATAGGACTTGTCAGCATTTAAATGAGAGAAGGAAAATAGTGTGTTTGGTTCTTTTACAAAGAGATACAAAATCTGCATACAAGAGAAGCTCCTTCTACTTTCTGAATAACTTACATTTTGGAGTGCTTTAAGATTATAAAGCAGTGTCCTCAAAACAATGCCATAAGGCAATGTTCATATTATCTCCATTTTAGAGATGAGGAAACTGAATCTCAAATAGATTTACTGACTTTGCCAACATCATGAAACTCATGAATAGAATAGGTGGGATATGAGCCTAGGTCTTCTGTTTCCCCAGTCCATACCATAAAACTTTCCTAGAGGATTCTGCTCTTGATTTAAATTGATTAGCATAATCTTTTTAGTTAATCTTTGACGACTGAGATAGATTACTGCATTTTTTTCCCCCTGGATTATAATCTTCACAATAAAGGAGAACTATTCACTCCCCTCTCCACCTCATTTTGTCATATACACAAGAGGTTTCCTGTCTTGGATTGTGAGTAAATAGAACATGGAGTCAGGAGCACTTGATTTCCAATCCTTCAGACATTTACAAAATGCTTAACTCCTAGAAAGTCTTTCAACCTATTTCAATATCAGTTTATTCATCTGTAAAATGGGGGTAATGATTGCATCTACCTCATAGTATTGTAGTAAGTACCAAATGAGATGATGTATGTAAAGTAGCTTGAAACCTTAAAATGCTGTATAAATTCCAGCTATTATTATTAAAATTAAATCCAATAGTCTTTTACAGATGTTGATTGAGTTCATTCCTATTCCAATATTGTACAGTTAAGCTTGCAAATTTCTTCCAAGATGAGAGCATCAGCTCCATCATATTTGTGTAGCTTGAGAAACCATATGTGCATTTTGTGAGTGAACCCCTTAGCTTTGGTGTGACATTGTGATGAGATTCCTTCAACATAATGGATTTTGGGAGTCATTCCAAAGCATTTCCTTTGGCTTAAACATATTATTTAGAAAACCATATTGAGAGTTTGTAGTTAGAATTAAAATGATGTATAAGTTTAGTAAAATCCCAACACGAATCTGAGTAAAATAATAAAACTGAGCCATATGTTGTTTAGAGTTCATGGAAATAGTTTTAAGATTTACCAGCAATCACTGAAAATAACATTCAGATGCATGAAAAGGTTGGTTCTTTCCTGTGAATTAAGCAACATTAAGAAATTTTTGCCTACCTCCATAGAAATAACAGTGGATTTGGACTAGATTTCAAACCCTAACTCTACACACTTATTAGTGCGTGTGTGTGTGTGTGTGTGTGTGTGTGTGTGTCTTGGATGAGATCCTTCACCTCTTAAATCCTCAGCTTCTTCCTCTCTAAAATGTATTTAGGCTAGATGACTTGTATTGCCTCCTCTACTTTTACATCCTTTACAATCCACATTCCAAAGATATTTCTGTAGATGTTCTTTATAAATGTTCCTCTCAGTGACCTAATGGTCATGCATTTGCTTGTCTTGTATTTATTGAACTCTGACTACACAGAAGACTTTAGAACAAATACATAGACATACAAAGTTGTGCTCTCACCTCAACATTCTTACGGTTTTATAGGAGAGACACAAAATATGTAATATGTAAGTATTGCAATACCTTATGGGATCACAGAGAATTCTCAGCCTTCTTTTTTCTAGGGTGGTCAAAGAAGGTTGTTGGATTGTTGTTTTTATAGAAGTGGAATTGAAGTAGGACCTTGAAGTATAGATAGATCTTCAAGATTTGGAGGTATGGGATAAAGGCAGAGACTACTAGGGGCAGTGAGAATAGCCTCAGCAAAGATCAGGAGGTAGAAAAGTTAAATATCTATGTTAGTAGGGGGAAATTCTTCACTGGAAGTTTCCTAATCCTACTCCTTCATTTGAAGGAATTGAGCGGGATGGATTTCAGAAAGATAAGGTAAAAGGACATTATTTTATTTTGGACTAGAATTTTTCATTAAACTCATTATTTCATTAATACAGGGAGCTTCCAATGAGAAAACTCTCTCTACTAATGAAGATAGGCATATAGGTACATGTCCTAGTTCTCCTGACACATTCTGACTGTGTGAACTAGGATAAGTCACCTAATCTCATGGTGTTCTAGGAAACTCTCTTAGAACATAAATTGCAGAGAAGAGCTCTGTATGCATTGGTAGTGGGAGTTAACTTACTGGAAATTACTTATACAAATAGCATTTGCTCTCTTTTTCAGGGTCACATAGCCAATATATATTAGAGGTACATCTTTATTATTTATAGGCAGTCCTCACGTACTGTACCATTCACTGGTTATTATTATTATTACTATAAATATGGTATTATATCATCTAAGTATGATATGACATGTCATTTAAGTGACATGATAAAGTCATTAATTAGGATGATAATAGTAGGAATGAGAATGTGTTCGAGATATTAGGGATATTACAAAAGAAGAATCAATAGGAATAGCTAATTGATGTGAGATGGGAAGAAATAGCCAAAATTCACTCTAAGTTTCTAGTCTGGTTTACTGATAGTATCCTTAAAAAGAACAGAGGAGTGATGATCAGGAGTTCTTCTGGGTGGGTTTAATAGTAAATTGTGTTTTAGGCAAGTAAAGTTTAAAAAGGAATGAAAAAAATGACAAAATTATTCTTCAGGTAGTTGCAAATAGAGGATTGAAACCTGGCAGAAAACTCAGAACTGGACTACTCAAAAAAAAACCTAAGAAATTACTTTCATCATCCCTTCTGGAATCCTCTTTCTAGGATTCTAACTTTCTTGTTAAAACATTTTTGTGTGCATATGCATACACATTGTATCGATGGGTCCTTTCCTTCTTTTTTTGATCTCTTTGGATAAGAGACCTAGTATTGGTGGGCCAAAGGGAATGCACAGATTTATGATTTGGGGTACATAGTTCCAAAATGGTTTTTCAGAATGATTGGATCAATTCACAGTTTCACCAACAGTGCATAAATGTACCTGTTTTCACATGAACTTTCCAACATTTGTCATTTTCCTTTTCCGTTAACCTTGTCATCTGATGGATGTGAGGTGGAACCTCAGAATTGTTTTAATGTGCATTTCTCTGATTATTAGTGATTTGGAATTGGCTACTTATAGCTGTGTTTTTATTTCTGAAAATTACCTGTATATATACTTTGAACATTAACTAATTAATTAATTGGGGAATTCATCAATGATCTTTTAATTGTCAAATATAGAGACCTAATAAGTACCATCCTTTATCTCTCTGCAGCATTTGGCATGACTGCTACTCCTTTCTTTTGGATATGATTTCCAATTTCCATAGGTCCTCAGAATTCTGTTCTCTCTTGGTTTTTGTCTGACCTGCCTCTTCTTCCTTCTTTTGCTGCATCATCATTGTATCCCTGTATCGTAAAGATAGGAATGTCTCAAATATCTGTCATGAACCATCTTATTTTCTCTCTATGATCTTTCACCATCAGTGCTTATGTCAGTTCCTATGGCTTTAATTGGCATCCTTTGCATATTACTCCCAGGTTTACATGTCCTGTTCTAGTCTCCTGAGAGCCCTATATCACTAACCTCAAATTTAACCTGTCTGCTTGGAAGTCTTATAAGGATATCAAAATCCATAATTCCAAATCAGAAGACATTACCCCCCATTACCCCTGCTGAAGCTTCTCTTTTCAGTTCCCTTCTTTCTGTCAAGGATACCACTCACTGTTCTTCAGTTCACCCAGGTTCATGACACAAAGATCAGCTTGTTCCTTTGCCTTTTCCCTCCTCTCTCCCCCAATCCTTTGCTAAATCTTGCTCATCATTCTAACTCCTCAAAATTGCCTATATCTGTAAGCCCTTTCCTTCCCTCACGTGGCTACTATACTAGTCCATACCTCATCTGGTCTCTTGTAAGATTCTGCTAGTTGTTCTCCCTTTCTCAGTTATCTTTCACTTCAGATCTACCTCCATGTGCATCTGTTGATATGCCATCCCTAAAGCATAGTTTTCACCTACTCAAGAAACTCCATTTGATACTTACTGACTCTAGAATAATTTAAAAAATGTTCATTCTGCTTCCAGCCTACCTTTCCAGGCTCATTTGCATGTTGCTCTTTTTCATGCACACACCTAATTGCTCTATTTTCTTTTTCCTCTATGTGGCAATCCATCTCACTTTACACATATTGGTCCTGATTGTTAGAATGTACTTTTTCCTCATTTGTATACCTTAGAGTCATGGACTTCCTTTAAGGCTCAGATCAAGTACTGCTACCTCCCCTCATTGGCACTGTATTACAAATACTATTTGTTATTGCATTTGATTTTTTCATAATTTATATTCACTCCCATGGGTACACATTATTTTTCTAGGTTGCATATACGAATCTTAGTGACATAGACTGTTTTTTATTGTAGTTGATGGCAGTATTTTGCTTTGTCTGGTTTCTGTATCCCCATTGCCTAGTATAGCCTCTGGCATTTAATAGGTATCCACTAAATGCTTTTTGAATGAATGGATGAATCTTTTACCCACATTGGATATAGACAAAGAGCTGTGCTCAGGATTGGATTATAAGAAGAGATGAGATTTCACCACATTTAATGAATGGTTCAGTGTTTTCACTGATCCCAAATTGACTCTTATTTCTTAAGCCTATCTCTATAACATCAATATTTTCTTGGTGATATTAAAGGAATGCAAATCACATCACATCTCAAACTTTGAGGAATCTACAAATTATTGATAAGTCCTTAAAGAGCCATGGAAGAAGCATGATAATGGTAATCACTTTGCATAACTTATCCAAATTCCTCACTAATCTAGAATGGGAATTATAGAGGGCATGAATTAAAAAGTTGGTGGGCTGGTCACAGAATCAGAGAATCATAGACTCTCTGTCTTTGAAGATCCAATGCAATTCCTCCAAAGAATAATCTTGATTACAACATACCAAAAAAGTGGCCATCTATCCTCAGCTTGATGATCCCCAATGGTCTGGTAGTGGGAATAGATTTTTTTTAAAAGATCATATAATTGCTACATAGCTGAGTACTCCTGTGTTATGAAAAGAATAGAATTTCTATAAAAGATTTATGTATTACCATGAACAAGATAGTAATCATATAGGATAAAAAGGCACAGAGAGATTGTTAACTATACTAGTGGCTAAAATGTCAGGAACAAAATCTCAGATTCATCAATGTATCCCTAGAAAAGTAATGAGGTTCTTTTTGGGGATGTGGAAATGAGATTCTTCTTATATGTTTTTCATGGGGAATATGATACATTTCTCTTTTACTAGTTTTCTCCTGCTGCATAGTTTTATGCTTAAAAGATTGCACAGCTAATGCACCACTTGCTGGGAATTTGAGGTATTATCGGTGCCGTTTAAATATTTATGAGTAAAAAGAAAGCACCAAGCTGAAGGGTGTGCCATTTATGAAAGACTTAATGGACTCCGTTTAGCCCAAACTGAAACCTGTTTGGGGATCACGGCTGCATTTGTTTAATGATACATGAAAATATTACTCTCTACTTGGCAGAGAATCAGCAAGTAATTGGAAGTAGAAAAACTTAACTGTAGTTTGTGAGACTTTTACTGCAGGAAGAAAAACTGCTATGATTATAGTAGAAGACTATGTTAGCTAAATAACTGTGCTTCTGGGGCTGAAAATGAGGGAATATTACAGCACATATGTCATGACAATGCAGTCCCTGTCTTGTTAAGTAGGGGTTTGGTCCCAAGTGAGCAGTGGTGAGCAAATATTGGATGATATTGGCCCTTGGCAATGACACCTGCACTGCATAGTCCTCATTGGCAAATGTTGTAGCTTCTCTAATTCAGAGGCTCATTGGCTTATAATTAGACTTCTGAGAAGCTGGGGAGGGCATGTAGCTTTCATTTAGAAACGGGAAACAAGGGAAAATGAAATGTGCTAGGGATTCAGTTAGAAACCTTTGTCTTTGGTTCACTCATTTACAATTCCTCATTTTTCTTTTTTTTTCTTCTTTTGAGGATGAGGCATACAAGATTCCATTAGTCTTCGTGTGATGAAACATCATAGTATGGTGACCCACAGTTCTTTCTTTACTGTATGTTTCCAGGTAGGAGAATTCTGACAGATCCTTACAAGCTGGAGCGGTCATCATTATGGCCCTAGAGGACATTTATAAGCCATTACTGGAATGCTAAATTTCTGAGACCTCCAGAAGATGGGCTGCTAAGAGATGGACAATTTGGGGCTATAGCAAATTATTAAATTAAGGTATGGAGAGGTTTCAATTATGTTGGTGTTGAGTAGAAATCAGTGATCCTTAACATTTTAGGAAATTGGGGAAAAACATATTGAATTGAATGAGGAGGCAAAGGTGTAGGTGGAAAATGGATTGGCTCTGGTGCCAGAGGTCTCTGAACCTAATGCCTACTTCCTCTATGAATTTGGGAAGTTCATTTAAAATCCCTGGGCCTCAGTTTCCCCACCTGTAAAAGGAAGTCTGGATTAAGTGGTGTCCAAGATCCCTTCCAATTCTAGAATTATGAGTTATAATGATTTAGTTTAGAATCTATTACTTATATGTATATACTTATATATATGCATATATATGCATACATATATATATATATATATGGAGGGAGGAAGATAGACTGAGGGTATCTGAATTTTTGATAGTATCAGTGAAGGCAACTCCAAGCATGGAAGCTCTCTCCACTAATGCCAAAAGTTTATGATTTTAAAATAATTTACATGGCAACTCTTAACAACCATCTGCTAGCTTAGTTACTGAGAGGTTGAATCTGTGTTAGAGCAGAGAGTATACACATGAACTTAATTACAGATCCCTGAAGTACTGAAGTATGGTTGCTACTTATGATTTATTTATGAATGAGAGGATGGTGGAATCATGAAAGGATCAAGAAACTCTGCCTAACACTTCTCAGTATGAACTGGAATGCCAACAAAATAATATTTTTCATTTGGGTTATCAAAAGATTTGACATTCCCCGTGGAATCTCAAATCATTCATGGTCAATGCTCTGCAATCATTACTCAGCCTTTTGCTTTTAGAATTGTCTAGAAGGGGAAAACTGAGTGGGAACTGCCTCTCCAACCACTGCTGGAAATGTTAATGCTGATGAAATAGAATCACATAACATTAGAATTAAAAGAAACCTAAATAAACACACAGTTCAAACCCTTACTTAGCAAATGTGGAAACTGAGGCCCAGATTAAAGTAATTTCCCCAAGATTACACAACCTCAGGCCTGTGACCTGTAAGCCCTGGCTTCCATTGATGTTGTTTGCATGTTTAATTAAAAGGTACTTTCCACCCCACTCCTCTTGCATCAGTGAAGAATCATGCTTTGACATTTTTTTTTATTCTGTTGCCTTGCTCTATTAACCTACTATTCACTGTTTACACTGGATGCTGGTACCTCATTGTGATTGTCTTTTATTCCTAGCTGTGCTCCCTGTAGCCAGAAATATTATGGACATCACAATTGCTTATGTCAGAAAGGGTATTTAATGTAGGTTATGTAAAAATAAAAGTTATCAATAAAGGTTTATTAAAAAGAAAACATCTATGTGGAGTCCTCATCAGGAGCTATTTACTTTCTTCTGACACTCAATTGTACAGATTTTCTACCTTAAATGTCCCTCATTGGTCTTTTAGTTCACCTCAATAACAAAGTCTTCTTCTATTGACCCTTTATCAGTAAAGAGAGTTTTTCCTGAAACGTATTATATTTTGCTCATAGATATCATGTTTTCCAATCAGAAACTAAAAGTTTAAACAACTTTTTATAGATTTTCTGATCATTCTAAATTTATTATTATTTTTGTCATGATGCTACATTTTTAACCCCAGTCTTTACAGGAAAACCCCATGTGTCTAACATATAGTAAGAACTTAATAATTTTTTTTAAACAATTGGAATGCAATTTTAAAAATCTCTAATTTATCCCTCTCTAGGGACACATACACACAGATATACACAGACACATAAATACAGACACACACACACACACACACACTCCAGTATTCTCCATTCACTTATGTTGGATAAAGATGAATTTTTTTTAACTTCATCTCAACATATGCCAACAATTAAAAGCAGGGATTTATGATACTCTAAATCTTCATATTTTATTTCTTGGCCTACCTCCCTGATTTAAACCCTGACAAAATATATCTACCTGAATAATCCCAAAGAACTTTACATCATGATGCCAAGAGGTTAGAATGTTGATAGTGCATTAGCAATGACTAATAGTCATTAGCAGCCCTTACACCTCTCAAAAAAAATCTTTGCTTCTTACCAGCCTTGCATGTTTATCAACATCACATCCAAGGATATGAGCATCCCAGGCAGCAAACATAAATAATATAACACATCAGCATTGGAAACAGTCTAAGCCACATTGTTGTTTATATAAATTATTGCTATCCAATGTCATTTAGTAAGCAAGAAGATCTATTAGGAGTCCATTGGCAGGTTACAAAGGTGAAGATATCTTATGTCCAGAAATAATAAGCATTTCTTTTCAGAGTGCATTAAAGTTTGTAAAGTCCTTTTAATACATTTTTTTATGGGATCTTCACAATAACCCTGTGAGGGCATTTCTATTATTATCTTCTTTTCCTATAGGTTCTTTTTTTTTTAATAGTATTTGTTTTATTTTAATTCCAATTACATGTAAAGATAGTTTTCAACATCATTTCTGTAATATTTTGACTTCCAAATTTTCACCCCCCCTTCCTCCACCCTCCAAGACAGTAAGCAATCTGATATAGATTATACATGTACAATCGTGATAAATGTATTTTCACAATATTCATTTTGTGAAAGAAGAATCAGAACAAAATGGGAAAACCATGAGAAAGGAATAAAAAGTAAAAATACTATGCTTTGATCTGCATTCAAACTCCATAGTTTTCTGTCTGGATATGATAATATGCTCTATCACAAGTTTTTTTTTTTTGAATTGTCTTAGATCAGTGTATTGCTAAGAGCTAAGTCTATCATAGTTTATCATTGTACAATGTTGCTGTTACTGTGTACAATGCTCTCCTGGTTCTGCTCATTTCACTCATGTAAGTCTTCCTAGGTTTTTTCTGAAATCTGCCTATGCATATCTTATAGAACAATGGTATTTCATTACATTCATATACCAGAATTTGTTCAAACAATCCCTAATTGATGGGCATCTTCTCAATTTTCGTTTATTTTCCACCAGAAAAAGAGTTGCTATAAATATTTTTGTACGTGTGGGTCCTTTGTCCTTTTTATGATCTCTTTGGGATACATAGATGGGTCAAAGGGTATGCAGTTTTATAGCCCTTTGGGCACAGTTATAAATCTCTCTCCAGAATGATTGGATCAGTTCACAACTCTCCCAACAATGCATTAGTGTTCAAATTCCCCTG
>CM053601.1:72367305-72397954 GCA_028646575.1 Pseudocheirus occidentalis | reverse complement strand
CATTCAGTGAGGTGGAGGACTTTCAAGCATTCTTGCTGAAAAAACCAGAACTGAACAGAAAATTTGACAAGCAAACACAAGAAGCATGAGAAGGTAAACATGGGAAAGAAGTCAAAAGGAACTTGTCAAATTTGAATTATTTACATGCCAATATGGAAAAATGGTAATAGTAACTAATGAAACTTTTCTTAACATGATGATAGGTGAAGGGAATACAAATGTATATGTATGTATACTTACACATATGTCCCTATAGGAGGCTATATATGCATATTAATACATATCTGAGCATGAGTGTATATGTGTATATAGAGGGCATAGGATGAATTGAATTGGAAGGGATGATACTTTAAAAGGCAAAATTCTGAGGTGGGAAAGGACTAGAATGAGAGGAGACAGGGAGAGACAAAATGGGGTTAATCATCCCATATAGAAGAGGTAAGAGATAACTGTTACAACTTTACTTTCAATTACTCTCATTGAATTGGGCTTAGGGAAGAAATGGCATAAACTCTAAACTGGGCATCATGCCACACAGGAGGGTAGGGGGCATGGGGATGAGAGGGGGGATGACGAAGGGGATGGCAGCATCTGGGGGAGGGATGCTGGAAGCGTACACTTCAGTAGCGGGACAGGGACAGGGTAGAGAACAGAACAAGGGGTGGGGAGGAGGGATAGGAAGGAGAGACAGATGATTACTGTCACAATATGTCCACTATGAAGATGTCCTGTATAATCACACTTCTACAGCCTGTATTGAATTGATTGTCCTTCTGTTGGGGTTGGGGGACAAGGGAGAAATCGAAAGAAGCTAGAATTTAAAGTTCTGCAAGACCTGCAACTAGGAATTAAGATATACAGGGGCTGGGATAGGGAGACCCTCCCTGCCCTACCAGAAAGTAGGAGAGCAGAACAGGGGAGGGGCTTTACAGTGGGATTGCTGTTTTAGGGTTGGGGCAGGGGACAGATGGGGAGAAAATTTGTAATTCAAAAATGTCATGAAAATGAATGATGTAAACAAGAAAACAAATTTTAAAAAATTAAAGATGTTAAAAAAAAGAAAATTGATAGAGAAAAATGGAAAGGAAATCACAAGTCCTACTGTTGGGCAAAATCTGTGCTGATACAGCTACTGACACCTCAAACCATTGCATAAGATGACAATGACATCTCCATAGTGAAGAATGGGAAAGTTAGTTCTCCTTTGCTTACATCACTGTAAAGGAATCCATACATTACAGGAATTGAATTTTATGTAACTGTGAAGCTACTGCCATAAAACTTAAAGCCCAGTTAGTCTATATGTTCATAAGCCCTAGGCTCTATTAAACTATAACATATGGAGAAGAGAATTGTCCTAATAAAATACCTATCCATTATATGAATAAATTATAGAAATATGAATCATATAGAAGTGAAATATATTAAGTTGTACCCATTGACAAGTAATATCAGTTACCCCAAGCATGTTGCTTTTTTTTTCCAGAAGTATTTTCTCTCAGGGCCTCTATCCTTATGGTTCTGAATGTCAATGAAACAAAGTAGAACTTGGATGCATATTGACATTTTATAAGTAGGTGGATGTGTCCTGGGTTTATTTATTTAACAGGTCATCAAAAGAGGTCAAATGATACCTATGCTAGAGGAAGTCAAGGGCCATTTAGTCAAGGCTAAATCAGGGGTGCTGACACTTCTTTTCTGTTCTGAGAAACATCATATTGTATAGCAGATGAAATTCTGGGCTTTGATTTAGGACAATCTGAGTTGATACCTAGGCTTGGATATGTAGCTATTCAGGCAGCTAGGTGATCCAGTGGATAGCGTAAAGGTCCTAGAGTCAGGAAGATTCATCTTCCTGAGTTCAAATATGGCCTGAGACACTAGCTGTGTGACCCTGGGCAAGTCATTTAACCATTTGCCTTAGTTCACTCATCTGTAAAATGAGCTGGAAAAGGAAATGGCAAAGCACTCCAGCATCTTTGCTAAGAATGTTAATGAAGAGTTGGATGTGACTGAAACAACTGAACAAAAATAAGATATTTACTCATTGTGTGGCCCTGGGCAAGTCTGTTTTCCCTTTTGTAAAATGTGGATAATAATAATAATAATAATATCGACCAAAAGAAATTATATTTATAAGGTGTTTAGCACAATGACTTACAAGTAGATACTTATTAAATGCTTATTTCCTTCCTTCCTGGATCCCTTTGGCTGTCTTCAAAAGCCTATGGGAGGACTTCTGGGGGCAGAGCTAAGATGGCAGCATGGAAACAGCAAGGTCCCACAGCTCCCACACAGCCACCCTAAACACTTGTAAAATATGACTCTGGACAAACTCTAGGTCTCTCAAACTCACAGAAATACAGAAAATACATGCCTCATGGAAGGCAGCTTGGCAGCAGGGAATCATCATGGCAAGATACAAGCTAAGGCAGCCCAGCCTGAAATAAAAATGCGGTCAGGCCCCAGGGCAGTTAGGAGGATCCAAGACGAGCCCCAGCCAGTCTACCAGAGAGAAGATCTACAACACCTCCAGCAACTCCACATCTACCAAGGTGTGAAAAATAGGGATTAGAGAAAGGCAGCTCGGCAGGAGCAGGCCTGCAGGTAGGGAGCTAAGACCGGCCCAGGCTGAAACTGCAACATGGCCAGGCTCCAGGGTGGTCAAGAGGAGCTCAGCCTCCCAAACCACAGCATGAGTCTACTTCAGACAAGATCTAAAGCACTTTGAGCAATCTTCACATCTACTAAGCCAGGATTAGAGGTCAGTGAAAGTGAGTGAAGCTTTCAAGCTAAATTTTGGGGAGGAAAAGCAGTTCAGCCAATCTACCCCCATGGCAAGGAAGCAGTGGGGGAAGGGGAGGAACTGCTATAACCAGAAGCCGCCCCCACTGGGAGTCTCTAAAGAGACTCTGTCCTGCAGATCCTGCAGTGGGGCTGAGTCGATTGTTCAGGGCCAAGTGCTCTTGCATTGAGAGGCCTGGATCTGGATCATGGTCTTAGGTGGTGATCCTGGGAAGCACTATCAGAAAGCCAAAGCTGGAGGGGGGCCTGCAACACCCCCCTAATAGCCCTGGCAGGAGGGAAAACCCCAGCGATATGGAACAGAGCTTTTCCCCCTGGAAGCAGAGTTTCACAAAGCTAAAAAAAAAACCAACCAATTAATTGACTGGCCAACATGAGGAAAAGGAAGCAAAACAAAAACAGCAAGAAAACTCTAGAATCCTTTTTTGTGGACAAAAAGGATCAAAGCATGGAACGGAAGGAACACAACACAGTCAGAATTCCCATACCAAATGCTTCCAAGACACTTGAAGAATGCCTAGAAGCTATAGATAATCTGAAAAAGGTCTTTGAAAAACAAATAAAAAAGTGGAGGAAAAATTGGGAAGAGAAATGAGAATGATGCAAGAAAATCATGTGAAGAGAGTTAACAACCTGACTGAAGAAAACAACACTTTAAAAATAGATTTAAAAAATAGATTAACTCAAATGGCAAAAGAGGCCCAGAAAGCCAATGAGGAGAAGAATGCCTTAAAAAGTCGAATTTCCCAGATGGAAAAAGAATCTCAAAGGCATTCTGAAGACAATAATTCCTTCAGAATTAGAGTGGAGGAAGTGGAAGCTAATGACTTCATGAGAAACCAAGATGCTATTCAACAGTTACAAAGAAATGAAAAAATAGAAAGCAAAGTGAAATATCTCCTTGAAAAAACCACTGACCTGGAACAGAGATCCAGGAGAGACAATTTAAAAATTATTGGTCTACCTGAAACACATGACTAGAAAAAGAACTTGGAAAGCATCCTTCAAGAAATCCTCAAAGAAAATTGCCCGGATGTTTTAGAGTCAGACAGCAAAATAGAACTTGAAAGAATTCACTGATCACCTCTTCAAAAAGATCACCAAAAAAATACACCTAGAAATGTTATTGCCAGGTTCCAGAAATACCCAGCTAAAGGAGACCATCCCTGCCCTACTAGAAAGTTAGAGAGCAGACCAGGGGAGGGGCTCTACAGTGCGATTGCTGTTTTGGGATTGGGGTATGGGAAAGAGGGGGAGAAAATTTGAAATTCAAAAATCTCATGAAAATGAATGATGTAAAGAAGAAACAAATAAATTTTATTACATAAAAAAGCCTATGGAACTCTTCTAAGAACAATGTCTCCAAATTTATAAAAGAAAATGAATTGTATTGAATTGCAATTCTCTCTCTCTCTCTCTCTCTCACTCTTGCTCTCGCTCTCTCTGTGTGTCTGTCTGTCTCTGTCTGTCTCTCTTTATCTCTCTCTGTGTATATGTATATACATTATACACACACACACACATACACACATATGTTATTAGCATTCTATATCTCCTATTATTAGCATTGACAAGACTTATAAGTCCCAAATGAAATACTGTATTTATTGTATTGTGGGCAACTTTCTGATGACAGTCATTAAGGAGATGACAATAGAGCAGATGACACCATGAAAACTGATTTCTTCCTTTCAATAGTTCAGTGATCTATGACATTGTCAGTATGGGTACTCCCTTCACACATGCAAAGCCTTTAGTAGATGCCCTTGAGAGTTTCTATGGCTGAAAAATTCATCACTTTTGAAAAGGGGGTAATGAAGAACCTCTCCAAATCTATCAAGACTAATCATCAAAGAGCAGATATAAAACCAGTCATTAAGCCCTTGCTTGAAGCTTATATAATTCCACAAGAAGTCAGATCTGAGTCCTTACAGTGAACATTACTGAAAGGAAATTAACATTCACGAATTTATAGCTGTAGGAGCAAGCAGTTGTAGATGGAGAAATGTGGCATGAGAATCATTAGAAATTTCATCCTATATTACAATTCCTGTACTAAGTTCTGTCATTTCAATTCCAAATGTTCTATTCTACACATCTTTGCCATTTCAGTTTTCACTTTGGCGACTGTGTCTCCTTCATCAAATTCTGTCAGTCCATTGGGTAGTACCAATAGTGAGTGGTGCAAAAGAGAGGAACAGGGCAAGAAGTCCAACAGTAGTGAGGCAAGGGACAGTCAAATGAGAGGCAGCATCAGTTCACATGCAGAAAGGGTTTATCCCAGAACTTCTCCCAGATATTAAAGTTTATTACAGCCACAGGGAGTTGAGTTAACTGAACTACACTATTGAAGCAGGTGTCTGGCACCAGGAGGGGATAGAAATGGTTCTCTTTTCTAACTGCAATCAATATGGGAAAGACATAACAGCATCACATATCAATTCCAAGGGCTGTACATGCCAACAATGCACTGCAGATGGAAATGTGCACAATCTCCCAAATGATTAAGGGCATAAAGTAGTCAAAACAAATGATCGGTGATTCATACTGAAATGAGAGAATTGTCCTTTCCCCAACTTGAGTCACAAATATACTTCACAGATGAAGAGTCACAGAAACTTGCTTCCTTTCAGTGACAGATCTCTGCCCAAAATAAATAAGTAGGAAACTGTCATTGAAATTTATAATTTTTATAATGCAATTCATTTTATTCACCAATTATTTATTAGACCCTACTCTGTGCTAGACATTATACAAAATGTTGAGAATATTAAGGCTAAAAGAAAATCAATCCTTGCCCTCAAGGAACTACCATTCTCTTGAGGAGATACACTGTGTACAGAAATCAATTGATGCAAAGTATATGGAAAATAAATACAAAATAATTCATTTAGTGGAAAATAAAATTTAAAGGGATCAGAAAAGGTCTTTTGTGGAAAATAGGACCTGACCAGAGACTTGAAGAGATGTGGATATTACAAAAGGAAGATGTGAGGAGTGAGAGTAGGACAGAGAGTTTGCAGAAAAGCACAGAGGTGAGAGATGAAATGTTTTGCAGAAAAAATAACATGTAACCAAGTTTAAGTGGACTCTCAAGTATGTGAGGGACAGATATATATGATTTGGATGAAGGTGGAAGGAAAGATTGCCAAATTTGCAAAAGTCAAAGGGAGTTATATAATATAAATGTAATCTGAGTACTGGTAAAATAAAAGAAGACTTCCAATCCTTAACTAATTTTATTTTTAAAAGATAATAATCTGACAATCTTTTTTTTTCAATTTCATTAGAAAAAAAGTTTCAATTCAATTCAATAAGCACTCACTGAGAATTTTCTATAAGTAAGACATTAGTTAGGCATTTGTGATATATATTAAGAGACAACCCTTGACCTTTAAGGAATCCAGTTTTCCAAAGGCCTTCAAAGTTTTCAAAGTTCCCAGGGACTCATAATAAGATGTTAAATTTCTTTCTTCTTTGATGGGTCTTGTAATACATCTGCAACAACCATAATACAGACCTATCATTTGTAGCAATGACATGGAATTCCATTCTTTGTCTAGAACAGATGAGCAGTTAACATCACATAGAATATTTTTCTGGTATGACATGAAGTTCACCTTGGTAATATAATTCTATCAAGCAACAAGAAGTGAAGGGGTACCAAGCTAAAAACAGGAAGAGCCTATATTCCCTCTTCCTTTTACCATAACTACAAGAGATAAAATAGTGTGTGTGTGTGTGTGTGTGTGTATTCCATGCTTTGATCCTTTTTGTCCCCCAAAAAGGGATTCTAGAGTTCAGTTGCTGCTCTTACTTTGCTTCCTTTTCCTACTCATGTTGCCAGTAAATTATTTGTGTTTTTAGCTCTGTGGAACTCTGCTTCTAGAAGGGAAAGCTCTGTCCCAAATCACTGGGGTTTTCACAGCTGCTGGAGTTATTGGGGGGCTGCTGCATCCCCCACCAGATTTGGCTCCCTGAAAATGCACCCCAGGACCACCACTCAAGACCACGATCCAGATCTAGGCCACTCAACACAAGAGCACTTGGCCTCTAAACAATTGCATGGCCCCCCTGCAATCTGCAGGCCGGGAGCTCTGAAGCACCGAGGTGGAGGCAGTTGCCACTTCTGCTGCTTCCTTGCCCTGGGGGCAGTTTGATCAGACTGCTTTTCTCCCCAAAATTTAGCTGAATTCCACTGATTTTTCACTTAGTCCTTATTTCTCCTGGCTTGCTAAATCTGGAAACTGCCACAGCTGCCACTGATCCACTCTCCTGAAGACTTCTGCTCTGGCTCCTCCTGACCATCCTGGGACCAGGCCGCAGTTTCAGGCTGGGCTGGTTTCAGCTCCCAGACTGCTGTGATGAGCCCTTTATGCTGAGCTGCATTCAGCGAGAGATGTGTTTTCTGTGTTTTTGTGAGTTTTGGAGCCCTAAAGTTTGTTTAGAGTCATATTATATGGGTATTTGAGATGGCTGTGTGGGAGCTGCGAAAGCTTGCTGCTTCTACACCACCACCTTGGCTCCACCTCCCCTTTGCCCCCCCCGCCCCCACCCAGTATTACTTTTCAATAAAATATTTGGAAAGGTTCTTAACTGAGAGCATGGGGGAAGGGGGAGCCATAGTAAGTTTAAGGAGGCATGAAAAGATTTGAAAGAACCATTGTGGTCAGTAGGACAGTGAGTTACTTAGAAAGTATAAAATGATTTCCTTCAAACATTGAGAACCCAGTTGAGATTATGCAACATAAATCTGTAGTGGTCTTAGTCATCACAGTTTTATAACTTTCTCTTCATTTGTCTAAGAGCAAAGGCTGTGTATGGTGGGTGTGATCCAAGACTCAGGCAAAAGCAAGTTGAATTATATCAGACCAAAATTTGTCATTCTGCAAAGTCCACCTTTATGCCTTTTAGGTTTATACAAATAAGATATACTATTCCTTACACAAGACATGTTTCATGTATTAGAAATATCCATAATGCCTTAGTCTTCTCCTCTTCAGCACATCTTTGCCCAATATTGTTTTTAGTCTCTTACCAACTTGTCCACCTTCCTTTGGATGAGAGCTGTGATGCATGGAAATTTTGACAGTTACTTTCTGGGTATATATAATATAATTATGGCTAGCGGAAATTATGGCTAGCAGAAAATAAAATGATGCTCACTTGGCTTTCTCTTATAGACCAAAGATGAATCAGGTAGGTCTCTCAGCACTTACATATCTTTGGAAAAGTGAGTGTTCCCAACAGGTGGAAATCAACTCTGATTGGATAACAATTAATGAGAAAATGAATATTATTATGAGAGACAGGCCCATTCTAATTAGCGGTTGACTTCATGACTCTGATCATGTCACTCATGGACAAAGAGAATCTCATCTCAAGCAAGACCATTCCCACCTAGGCAATTTATACTAATGTATCTATCCTCCACCTAGTCAATGCACAGTGAACAATGGTGGTGGAAGAATTCCACCTAGATAAGGTGCTCTACATTGGGTGAATTCTTTGGACAGGGTCACAAATGCCCTTGAGAGGATGAACTTTGAATGAAGAAATAGAAAGGAAAAAAAAACCTGAATTTACCCTCCCATATTAATTGGTTATTAATATAAAAGAAATAATCATACCTCTCAGATCCAACTTGCCACTGGCTTTTATAAACTTTTGCTCACAGAAGTACATATACGGGATATGATCTGAAGATCCAAACTAAGGTACAAAAGAATTATCATCTTCCCTTTTCCTGATGCTAATCTACTGATGGACCTGAAGGCCAAGATGTGGCTTTTGTCTGTTCTGTCATTTTACTGACTAATTTTGAACTTGTAGTAGTTTCAAATCAACTGTCCCTTACTCATAGTTACTTGTACAGTGAATATTCTCAACCCAAGTTCAGGACTTACATTTATCCCTGTTAAATTTAATCTTATTCATTGCTGAATGTTATGTAGTTGCTAGAAGGGCATCTAAACACTTTAATGAGTGGTGGCACCCATAGGAAGAATATAATATGTTCAAGATAATTGAGTTTAAATTTTCTTCATTTGGAAGGTGGTATTCATTAAGTGAATTTTAGATCAGAATTTCACTAAGTGAAATTTTATTATATAAGTCAATGGAGTCAGACTCAAACTGTTTGCCCCAAACTGACTTAGGAAACAGTCAATTAACATTATCCATTTCACACTGTATTTGTATTTACTTTGTTAAACATTTTCCAATTGCATTTTAATTTGTTCTGGCCTCTCCTCAGAGTTTGGGGGCTGCTTGGCTGCAAGGAGGTACGTTTGACACTTCTGAACTGTCAAGCATAATTATCTCCACATTTCTGCTTTCTAACACTATTAAGTCCCCTAACATGATACTTCTTTATAGGTGAAAGTACTTTATGACCATAGGTTTCTTAAATATTTCAGTAAGTCCATTCTCAAGCCTCATTTGGTAAATATTGATAAAACTAGACTTTCTTGGTGTAACTGTACAAGCTGTATGAAATGTAAATTGTATAAATTTGAGAAGTATCAAGAAAGAGCTCCTCAATAAAAACTAATCTTTCCACATTCCTACTGTGGTGAGTAAAATTCTGCCATTCAATATGGAAATAATGGGGAAAAGTTTGGACTTGGCTTTAGAAAGATCCTAGTTCAAATCCCACCTCTGACTCTTACTATTTGTATGATTATTGACAGACCCTTAACTTTTTTAAACTCAGTTACCTCATCTGGGTTAACAGGGTAACAATACCTATACTATCAATTCTCAAAGAATGTTTATGAGAAAGCGCTCGTAACATTTAAGGTTTTGAGTTACTATTAGTATTATTTACTAGATTGGCTCATGAGATATTATGACTGAAATTTCTCTCAAAACTAAAAAATGTCATAGTAAGGTGATAGAATGTATGTCATACTGAATAAAGTGCTATACTTGGAATCAGTTACATCTGTGTTCAAATCCTGTTTCAGACACTTTTTGGCAAAATGAATTAGTTTCCTTTGTATGTATTTGTTTCCACTTTGCCTCCTCCCTTAGAAATAAAGGTCTGTCTTTTTTTTACTTCTTTTTGTATCTCTAGCTCTCAATGCAGTGACTGAAAGAGTAAGACTTAAATGTTTATTAATTATTGTTTGATTTGGGGTCAAATGGATCAAGTCATTTAACCTTTATGTGCCTTATGCAATTAACTGGGATTTATCCTGTTTTACCCTTTCCTATCTGACACTGTCCAAATCATTTAACCTTTATGTACCTGTGTCTTTATTTATAAACTGATGGAGCTGTGAAAGATGATCTGTATTATATGAGCATTTTATCTCTATAGCAAATATATGATCCCTTTATTTAACAAATCATCAAAGGGTTGTGACCTCAATTGTTAGAAAGTGTTTCAGTTCTGGAAGTTTCAAGATTGAATAAGTCAAAACTTCTTGGCATATATGGGTAAGATCATTCCATGTGTTTTTCCGGGGAAAAGTATTATCTAAAATTTCTACTTATAATTGGCACTTGTTTCCATGTGAAGAAGCATAGCTTAACTTCAAAGAAATTATCTTCAAATTCTAAGCCTAAGGAATTTATGAAATGTCACATATTCACTTTCTGCAATAGCATTCACCCCAACCTACAAAATGTGAGGCTTCTGTGCACACCATTTGTTTTCAGCTGCTGAAGTCAGCAGTTGTGCTCAGCTTGCCTCTGCTAAATGAACGACATTTAAACTGGCCAATGTCCAACACCAGCCAGCTTAATTCAACAAACATTTGGTATATACATATATATATATATATGTATATATATATATACATATATATATATATATATACACTTTTTTTTAAAGAGAGATAGAGCCTTGACCTTAATAGATATGCTAAAGGAGATATGAGGATAGAATAAAACACATTCACAAATAACTATAATACAAATTAAAGTCTTAGAAACAGGGCAAGCTGGATTGGCTTGTTAGACTCAAGGACAGAGGTTTCAGAGATTGCTAAGCTTCTCGAGAGAAGTTCTACAGTGGAAAGAGCCCTTAATTGTGGACCTTGAAGAAAAGGAAGGACATCAAAAAGTACAAACAGGAGTAAGGCATGTCATTTTAGATGAAGAAGATGGAGCAAGCAAATTCTCAAAGGCCATAAAGAAAAAGATGAGATTAAGCAAGTAATTCAGTTTGGATGATCTGATCAGTACATTAAATGATACTCTCATATCATCTATGATAAAGCTAGAACTAATTATGAAATTGTTGGCAAGGCATATTGGACGAAGATATTGGACTCAGTGGGCAGGGAATGTCAGGTTCATGTGTGTGTGTGTGTGTGTGTGTGTGTGTGTGTGTGTGTGTGTGTATTTTCACCAGTAAGCAATTGAGAGTACTGAAGTTTTTTGATAAAGAAGTGAAATGATAATTATTACAACTAGAGAAGGGAGAGATGAGAGACAGAAACACCAATTCATAGAGTATTAGAGTAAACAGAAAAGATAGTGAGGATGAAAACTAAGGGTTTGCCACTGGGAATAGAGTACACAGGACAGACAAGGAAAAATATATATATTATAGCAGTGGAATCTAAGGAACTTGACATGGAGTGACAAGGACCAAGTCTGACTCTTTGATTTTGAGTCTGCTGTATGGGAGAGGAAACAGAAATGGTGGCAGTATCATCATCAGAAGTAAACAAGTATTTTAGACCCTTCTATGTGACAGACACCGAGCTAAGTTCTGGGGATAGAAAGATAGGTAAAGACAGTGCCTTCCATCAAGAAGTTCACAATTTAATGGGAGTGGGGAAACAACAAGCAGATAGAAGATGAGAAGGAAGAGGGAAATTAGCAACAGATGGAAGTATTTTAGAGAAAGATGATGAATTCGATTTGAGATTAATAATCTCTCTTTTCCAGAGGACTAATAGCGTCCACATGGATGGTGAGTGGGTGAGTTACCAACTGAATAAAGAAATCCTTAGGATGGTAACAAAATGGTCATATAGGTACAATCCAAAGTTGGTTATTATGTAGGATATTAATCAGTTGTCACATAATTGGCCAGTGAGGAACACGGGGCTATGCTTTCAGTAAATACTGAACAATTGATTGAGAAATTGAGATGCTTTATTACTTGACAAAAATTAGACATTTAAGTCCTTAGCTCTAAATGTCATCCAAATCTAGCCAACTAATGTAACAGCTATGTGGGTTCTACTAGGTGAAGATACTTGCAAAGGGGGTGATTGAAGCTAATTTTGAAAAATAGGGTAAATATCCCAAACTACTTCCAAAAAAATTGAAGCTAAAATTAAATTATCTTGGTTATTAAGTTCATAGGATCACACGTAGGTTTAGAGTTAAAAGAGAACTTCTTATATCATCAAACCATTTTATAGAAGAAAAGTTAAATGTCAAATTTGCTAAAAATATATTTTACTTTCCCTTTCAGCACAGTGTTGGTCTGGTTTTTTTTGTTTTTATTTTAGTATTAGTTTGCTTATAATGTGATTATGAAAATATTTTGAGCATCATTTTTAGGGTTTTTTTAGGTTAATTTTTTATTAAGTATACAGTTTTTAAATGTCTTACTGCCTTCATAATTATGATTTTATGACATCCAGAGACAAATATTTCTCCCAGTGGAATAAATCCTTTATGGTAAGAGGATGATGAATGAGTAAATAGGATTCAGGTTACAGAAATTTGCTTTATGGTAAATATAATGATTCCTCTTTTAAATGAGGGATAACAATGTTGGGAAATTGCACAAGTGACCATTTCAGACACTGGCCTTCAAAGATCAAATACTGGGCAGAAATCAATAGCCTGGGAGCATGCCTACATTTCTAGTAACTAGTACATTTGTAATGGAATCAAATTGGATTCCACTGTGACACTGTGGCCATATGTTCATTTATGTAATCCAAGCTCCATGGATTATAATGGTTCCATGGAACTGAAGCTGCCAGCTTCAACCTTTCCAACCAATTCTAAGTCTATGAACCAAAACAGATATACAAAATGATAGAGGGATGGATTCCATGGCTAAGGGATGAAAGCAACTTTTATTTAATTTTTTTTATCTATTTGTCCATTTTATCAAAGAGGTAATATAGCAAAATAATCATGGCCCCAAAGTGATGTGACTTCCTTCAAAAATAGATGCAAATATAATATGACCTAAGATGATAATTTAATCAGGTAAGACAATACTTTGAAATTTAGTAAACATCCAACAAGAAAAGTGTACAAAGAAAGCTTTTGGTCTTGATGCTAACTAAATCCACCATAGGGGAAATCTCCATAACACATTTACCAAGCCATCCATGAATACACATTGTTAAAAAATGTAGAATGCCAAGTCATTCTCACAAATGGACTGCTGTGTACCATATGTAGGAAAAATACAGATGAACTATGGAGACTCTGTGAATTGCCACGGTTTAACAGCCAGAACAACACACCCCCATTTCCTGCAACATTAAGATTTTTTCATAGTGTAATTCCAGGGCACATGTGCATATGACTCTCCTAGGCTCTGAGAAGGTAGCTGACTGAGACAAACCATATCATTCTACTAGGACTTCAGATTCTGCTTTATCATTCAAGGTCAGTTTCAACCAGAAGAGGTCATAAAGGAATAAGACAATTCAATCCACAGCTTCAAGAAATCAGATCAATCATTCAAAATAGCAGCCATTTTTCCAAAAGGAAAGTATTAGCTTTTGTATCATTTTAGGTATTGGAAAATACTGGAAGATGTTGAAAGAAGGGGTCAAGAGAAAAAAAAATCCTGAAATTTTTAAACTTATGAGGTTCTTTTGTTTGTTTGTTTTGACATTGATTTATTTAGGAGGAGAAAAAAAGAGGTTTAAATACAGTCAAATAATCTAAAGGGAGTGTTACAAAGATTTCAAAAAGTTGTTTTGTTATTAAATGCCTGAGGGAAGGTCTGTACCTATCTCTCCACATTTGTCTTTTAATGGCAAAACACAAAGTCGAATAGGTGAAGGGCCAAAGTGACTTAACGGTATAGACTAGGACTTGACATTTTGCTTCAGCCAACACGAGGTCACTGTAACTACCTATCTGGGTTTTGCCAGAAGACATTTCCAGAGACATGACAGTCACAGTATGCTTTCTGGGTTATTTCTATCCTCTGCCTGACTGCAGTTAAAAATTAAATGATCTGACTGCTGGGCTCCAAACTTTACCTAAGCGCTATAAATGTAAAGCAATAGAAATAAGAAACTGTCCTGGGAGTACTGCTCCAAAATTAGTGTTTGTCCACTGTGATTTGAATAGATGCCTAAGAGAAAAAAGCCCCTTTCATGGCCATACGCCATTAATGGAACATGGAATGGAATAAGCATTTTTAAGCACCTTCTATGTACCAAGCAATATTTTAAATGTTTTACAAATATGATTTCATTTAATTCTGTCAATTTCTTCTCCTGTTAAAGATTGAAGAAACCAAGGAAGAAAGAGATTACCAAGGGTCACACAGCTACCAGATGTTTGCAGATATTTAGGAACTTAGATCTTTCTATCTCCAGATCCAGCATCTGACCTCTTAAGTCACCTAGATGCCTCATTGATAAGTTAGTAATGACTCTCACTTAAATACACTCTTCCTTAAGCTTATTCAAATCTCTGAAATTGGTGATAATGATTTCTCTAATGCTAGACTCAGAATTAGGAAGATTATTCAACAAATGAGCTCGAATCCTGCCTCAGACATTTGCTAGCTTGTGACCCTGGATAAATCACGTAACCTTTCTCTGCCTCTATTTCCTTTTCTGTGAAATGGGAATAATAATAACAACAACAACAATAATAATAATAATAATAATAATAATATCCACCTTCCAAGGTTGTTGTGATAATTAAATAGGATTAACTACTGTAAAGTGCTCAGCACAGTACCTGGCACATAGTGCTATGTCACTGTTACCTATTATTCTTACTGTTTGGAGAGACTGTCACTGAGATGAGGACGTGGACCCATTTGTGATGTAAGTAAATAGCAGGAGAGTTTTCAAAACCTTCTACACGCAGTTTGTCTGATGAGCCTCTCTACCACCCTGTGACATACGCACTGACACGATATTACCCCCACTTTACAGATAAGAGAAATGAAATTCAGAGAGAATAAGGGATTTGCTGGTAGTCTGGCAGCTAACAAGTGCTGGAGGCAGGCTTTGAACTGCTGTCTTCATGAATCTATATCCAGGACTCCATTTGTAAGGCCACATAGGCTTGTTCTTTTCATTTTTGAGTCACTTCAGACTCTTCATGAGTCCATTTAGGATTTTTCTTGGTAAATATACTAGAGCAGTTTGTCATTGCCTTCTCCTGCTCATTTGGCAGATGATAAAACTGAGGCAAACAGGGCTAAGTGACTTGCCCAGGTAGTAAGTGTCTGATGCCTAATGTGAACTCAGGGAGATGATTCCAGGGCCTGCACTCTTTCCATTTTACTTACTTCACTCTTACGAGACTGCAATAAAAACTCTGTTTTTAATGGAATATAAATTGGTTTCAGAATATTCTTTCAAAGCTGTGCTACTTTAAAACTTATTAATTGACTCATCAGATTAAAAACCACCCTAGGACAGGTAGCAGAACATTCACCTGCATTTAGGTAAACTGAGTCCCACTTGGGAATCCCAGCTGTAAGAGTCATTTGCCATGTGACTACCAGGACATCATTTTACCTCTCTGAAACTCAGTTTCCTTATCTACAAGAACAAAAAATATATATACATACATGTATGTATGTATATGTATGTGTGTATATATGTGTGTATAAATATACACACATACATACACACACACACACACACACACACACACACACACACATATATATATAGTTGTTGTGAGACTTTCAGATGTAATACTTATGGGATCCTTTTCATTTCACTTTTTGCCTAAACCTGTGATTTCCTTGGTGTCAATCACACATTGGTGTAGAACCATCCCTGGTATGGAAATCCCCTCTATTGATGTAGATCACTAACCCCTCTGTAATTTACAACCTCAGATAGTTCCCTGGGACACTTGGAGCCTAAACATAGAGCTAGGGTTGACCATTTTAGCATACCCTAGCCCTAGAATTTCTTAATCTCAGGTTTTACATGAACTAACTTCTTGAGGGAAGGGTAAGGAATATGTTGGTAATTGTATTTCAATACCATAGTTTTCCCTTTTAATCCTATCTATTTTACCTTGTGCATCTAAAAACATTATTCCGAGAAGGGGTCCCTAGGCCTCACCAGATGGCAGAAGGGTGCCACCATACAAAACAGATTAAAACCCCCTGATATAGGTTGGCATTCCCGTCACCTATTCCCTTCAGGTGAAGAGACAGTGATAACAGTTTTTAGAACAGTGGTATAAACTCAGATACAATCAATGATCACTAAAGTGTACATATGGATTCCTGAAAGAAATGTTTAACTTGCTTTTAAAATGTAATATTACCTAGATTTTATGGGTTTTAAATTTTATTTTGTTAAGTATTTCCCAATTATATTTTAATCTGGATCTAAAATTTATTTTGTTAAGTATTTCCCAATTATATTTTAATCTGGATCTAAAATTTATTTTGTTAAGTATTTCCCAATTATATTTTAATCTAGTTGGAGCTAAACTCAGGAGAGGTGCAGGCCACATGTCTGACACTTCTGCTATAGAATTTATCAGCACAGACTCTGCATTCCTGTTATTCTGAGATTAATTGACTAACCCAGGGACGGTCAGCCAATATATGTCAAGAACCAGGCTGAACTTGAAGCATGTGGTTTCCAAGGTGAATCTTCTGTCCACTAAACACTCTGCCTCCTGATGACTTATTGGTGCGTGGGAAATTGTTTTTGAAAATTCTCTTATGGGGACATTCTTCTCACCTCCTCTCCCTAAAGTTCTGTGATGGAATAAAGTGCATCTTCTTCATTTTTATTCCTTCGGGGATTTTATCTCCCTCAGTACTTTGAATATTGTGGGTACTTAGAAAAGGTCCCTTGTTGAACTGAGAGACAACTAAATACTTCCTCTCCAGAGATGAAGCAACAGAAATGAAACTTTTCTTCTACCCACATCCAATCTTCTCATGTAAATTTAATTAAAATATTATTAATTTATATATATATGTATATATATATTTATATCCTTTTTTGAAGACAATGAAAGAAATTCTTATACATTTAAAATGCATGGGGGAAAAAATCTCTGGGTAAGAGGAAACATGTGGGCGTAGAATATTCACTTTCAAAGCCCTTCACTCCCTAGACATAAAAGGCCCCCTCATTTTCTCCAAATGAATTCCAACCCTGACTTATTCTGTGCTGTCTGATTCTGGCATGTAATAAAATGCCCCTGATCTGGAAGCACTAAAATGCTCTCCGTCTCCTATAATATTAACTAGACTATGCAGGAAGCTGGAGAGGCAGGAGGCTGGACCCATTCCATCTGAGATCATCAGCAACTCTTCAGAGGGATTTATTGCAGGGAATTTTGTCTGGATAATAGTATCTTCCTCATTATTAATGATGCTCTGAAATCATGTCCTTCCTAGAAGGCTTTTCCTTCCCTTTACCAAACTGCTTCATCTCCTGAAAATGGCCTGGGCGCCAGTAGTTTCTCTGAAGGGTTGGAAAGGGCCAAGCCTTGATTTCTTGCCATAGCCACAAACACATTTCCCCTCTCTGTCCAACTAATTAATGAGGCATTATTACCCAAACAACCTCAGTGTAATAAGAAGTTTTAAATGCTCATGTAAGGTTCAATGGCAAAGACTGTAAATGTAGAACAACAAGAATGAAAGGATCACTTGAGAAGAACTGTGGGGTGAGAACATCATATGAGACCACAAGGGCCATTGTTTTCATCATAACTATTCTAACTAAATAAGAACAAGAAAATAACCCTGGGCCTCAGATTGTTGGGAAGGTTTCCACATTGTCAGCGTGCTACAATTTAGCTGGGATAAATATTTCCAGATTGCAAGAACATAATTTATAATGCCCATTGTTTACCTCCTTACCCTGTAACATGGTAAAACAATAGAAACATTTAGTAGTAGGATTAGAATAATTTGGCAAGCAGCATTTATTAAGTGCCTACTGTATGAGAGCCCTAATTTTTTTAGTGCCAACATTCTTCCAATTTGTTGTGTTCCCATGAACCATGGAGAATTATGGATTCTAAAAAATTGCAACTGAATGTCATTCAGAGGGTAGGGAACAGATGATGGATATGAGAAGACTGAAATACATTTTAAATAAGAACATGGCAATGAAAAAAAGAGCAAAGGATGTTATTAAAAGAAGATATGATTGAGAAAGATGGATTGTTCATGTGACTAGAGTAAAAGATAATAATACAGAGACTCTGTGTCTTGTGGAAGAAATGAGGAAAGCCCTCAAAGCAGTGAGTGTACCCTCTGTGGTGAACACAGAAGATATGACGTGAGTCCCATGGGATGGGAAGGTATGAATGGGTTGCTATCTACTTCATCACAGAGACCATCTATATGAAAGAGATCAATGAACCAAAACTTTGGAGAGAGAAATACAACAAAGAAATAGCCCCTCCTCCAGGAGCTTACTTTGCTAATATAAATCTAACTGGATGAAAACAAAATGTCCATAATTAGGTGAAATGTGTGTGTGTGCATGTGTGGGGTGCATGTAGATTCAAAGTAATAAAGCAATGATCATGCTGGTTGAAATCGAAGAGACAGTAGACTATAGGAATGGAATGAGGAATCCACTATCAGATATTGCCTAAATTTTGAGTGTGTTTGGTTTTTTGCACTTATTTTTTAAATATGGAAAGGTATGGTAGTGATTAGGGAAGTCTCTAGGAAATCATCATAATGCGGGAAAAAATTTGTCTAAAAGCACAGAACAAAACAAAAATTAAAATAAAAATTAGTTTGGAGACAGGTTATGAATGATTTTTAAGGTCAGAAAGTTGGAGTTTTATCCTAAGCATCATAGGGAGGCATAGAAACTTCTTAATCTAGAGAGTAATAAAGCCATACTTGTGTTTTAGTAATATCAATTCGACAACTATACAAAGGATGAATGCACTGCAAATATCAACTAAGGGCAGCTTTATGCAGGGTACCCAGTTTAAGAAGTAATGGAAAAGTAAAAGCATTAGGAACAAAATCTTTTAATTTGTTACACCATTCTGTATCATCATTTCCATCCAGAACTTTAAAACTTTGCAAAATTTTGATTAGCAAGTTTGTAGATAATGAACTACATTGGAGCTCTTCTCTGCCATTGGCTTTGATTTCTGTAATCAGAAACGATGATGGAAGTGGGAGGAATACAGGGAGAGATGGACTCCATTCCCAATGGAACCAATCATATTACCAATTCTACCATTCCCTCCGTTGGAAAGACATAGGAGTTAGAACAAGATTATTCTTGGGTACGTCAGCAATCTAATGAATAACTTGCAGACTAAGAACTAAGAGGTCAAAATCTACTTGCTTGTCTTTTTTTCTACTCATTTGCTCCAAGAACTACTTCATCTTTCTTAGTCCTTCCATCTATAAAATAAGGAGGCTGGACTAAGTTTTCTCTAAGATCTCTTCCAGCGCTAAAATAGCATCAGAGAATTGTGATTGCTTTGTAATCTGTGTCTTCATCTCATGATTTCAAAGTAATGATAATCTCATCTTGTATTCATAAAGGATTTTAAAGTGCTGTTTGAACATCTCAGTCTCCTTGTGAGGGTGACACTATAGGCATTATTATCCCCCTTTGAGGAAATCACATTTCAGAGAGGTTAAGACTCTTGCTCAGGGACAAATAACTGAAAAGTCTAAAAGGCAGGATCCAAACCCATGTCATCCTGATGCCAAGTTCAATGCTCATTCCTCTCCATTACATTGCCTCTAAATAAAGTTGATTTGGAAAAATTCACTGTTTCCTTGCTTCCCAAATAATTTACAAGTGTAACCAAGAAATCATGGGCAACAAAAAAGTGATCAAATGACTAAAATGGTATGAAAAAAATGTCATCAAATATAAAGTGGTGCTATGTTTTCTTTTTAGTGTCTTTCTCCTTGCAATCCACTTTTTCAATATTCATCCATGAGACTGAGAACTGGCAGGGATTCCAGAGATCATATATAGTTTAACCCTTCATTTTACAGATAAGGAAATTGAGGCTGAGGGAGGTTAAATTATTTTCCTCAGGCCATATAGGTAGTAAGGATGGAAGATGGGATGTAAACGCCACTCCTCTGACTCCAGAGTCAATGTTCTTTCCCCTGTGCCAAATGAGGAAGAACCAGATAGCATCAATTAAAACATACAAATAGATTAAGATTGAGTCTGTCGCATACAGCGCCTCCGTAACTTAGATTGTTGCCTGGGACTCAGAGAGGGAGATTTTCTTACCCAGGGTCTCACAGGCAGTAAATGTGAGAAGTAAGGCAATGTCTTCCTACTTCTCAGTATAACTCTCTAATCAAAATGCTGTGTTCACTCTGGGTAACAATAGTTGCAACATTCTTGAGAATTTTGGAAGAAAAGGGGTTAGAAAGGTTATTTTCTTTTAAGTGCTTATAAAACACTTCCTGGACTTAAGTACTGTAGAAGAAAACTTCTTAAACTAATTAATATTAACTCAATTGTTCCCTGACAAATAAGAATTAAGTGGTGTTAATGTTATGATAATTTGAGGTTATCAACCCCAAAATACCAATGCAGGAAAAGTACTGATAATGAAAAATGACACTTACATACTGCTTTTATGCTTGAAAAAATGCTTTCCATATATTATCTTTTTTCAACTTCACAAAAATCCAATAAGGCTGCACTGCAGGTTTTATTATCTCTATTTTGTCGATAAGGAAGCTTGAGCTCAAGTGGTAATAGAGCTAGTTAATTGTCAGAGGATGCAATTGAACCTTTCTTATTGACTCCAGGTTCAGCACTTTCTTCACACCTATTTTTTATCAAAAATAAAATTCCTATCATTCTTGCCTTACACGTAAGCAAATCAGGCTGTATGTTAAATCATTGATTCAGTTAGAGTTTACAGGATTGTGGACTGGTAGACCTTAGAGGTCATCTAATCTAATTATTTCATTTAATGGAAAAGGAAATTAAGGCCCAAAAAATTTAAATGACTTGCCTTGTATCATACATTTTGGCAGTAACAGAGGCCAAGTCTTTCCTTCTTTCTCATCAATTTAGGATTTTTTATTTTGAGTTGATTCTCAAATAATGAAATGATCATTGACTTGTCAATCTAATTTATTACTTAGTCACTCATACAATATATTATTGTAACTACTACATATGTGGTGTTTAGTCTCAGATGAACTAAATTCATCTGTATCACATAGATTTATTAATTCATAGGCATCTTGACTCAAATATTCAGTAGTGTGCCATTTTGGCTACTGCTGTAGGGATACCAAGTGTTTGGAGACCTATTGTGTTTTTGAACGATTTCTGAGGTTCTCTCTGGATCATCCCAATCACTTCTAGGGACCACTAAGGAATCAATCTATGGATTATAGAATTTGGAGTTAACCAGGACCTTAGAAATCATACAGATTCAACCCCTTCATTTTACAGCTGAAGAAAGCAAAGGCTAGAAAAATCAAATTATTCCCCAAAGGTTACACAAGTGTGTCTGGGAGGATGCCAAATGTCTACACAGAGAATCACAGAAAGTTAAAAGACATGATGAATGACTCATTTTATGTCATTGAAATTTTAATCCTGGAAAATTGACATACATTCAAGGGGCTTAGCTATTGGATTTGTCTATAACTGACTTTCTGTCCTATCCTTCATCTCTTTTTTTTCTAGCAGAGATAATAATTCATCATAATGATGATATTGTTTCAATATTACTGCAGTAATTTCAGAAGTCCTAAGCAACCTATGTCTCTCTAGGGAAGTATTGCTCTGGGGGAATTGGAGCTTTTGTCTTCTCCCTCAGTGGCAGCTCCTACACTGTATAATTCCATCTCTCCTACAACAGATGTAGGGGTAGAAACATAATGGAATTATTGGCAAAAAAAATAGTGGGTTGCAAATCAGTCTGGAGGCCCAAGATCATAAAGGCACCCCTAGAAAATTAACTAATCGAAATTTGAAGAGGGAGCAGTGACATTAAGGATTCTAGGAAGTGCTTATCTGGTGGCGCAGGTATCAAAAAAGAAAGGCAACTAGAATGTACAGTGGATGGAGGACAGGGTTGGAGTAAGAAAGATCTGTGTTTAAACTCAGCCTCAGACACTAATTCTGTGACCTGGAGCAAATCATTAAAAACCTGTTTGCCTTGGGGGCAGCTAGGTAACAGTGAATAGAGTGGACCTAGAGTCATAAAGACTTGAGTTTAAATCTGGCCTCAGACACTTACTACCTATGTTACCCTGGGAAAGTCACTTAACATCTGTTTGTCTTAATTTGCTGGAGAAGGAAATGACAAATCACTCAAATATCTTGCTCAAGAAAACCCCCATGGACCATACACTCCACGGGGTCATGAAGAACCAGAAATGACTAAACAATGAATGAGAACAATGACAATAAAAAAGAGGGGAACTGAAAAATTGAGGAAAATGCAATAATGGAGGGACAGCTGTCTGAACCTGAATACACACACACACACACACACACCCCTATGTATGAATATCTTTCTATATTTCTATATATGTGTATGCATATATGCATGCATATATATATACATATGTAGACTGATAGATATAGAAATATAGATATAGGTTGATAGATAGAGAAATAAATATAGATATGGGTATGATGTGCCAAGGAGAGAAAGATGAGAGTATGTGTGTGTGTGTGTCTGTTTTTGTTTGTATGTGTGTGAGAGACTTCTTCCCTGCCATGACCCAGAACAATATCATGAATAGAATACAATATTTCCTACCAACAATCAGAGCTATTTGGGCATTATACTATTTGTCTTTTGGAAAGAAAACAAATTATTTTCCCAATTTCGTTTTTCACCAAGCTTCTTCTGTGGGTTAGCAGAAACCTATAGTTTATATTTTCTACATTCCCAAGCTGTTTAAGCACTCTATGACTTGAAGTTACTTTGACATTATTTTGCATACAAATATATTAATTAACCTGGGTATGTGTTCTATTACCCTTCTCAGTAGACTGTGGACTCCTTTAGGGCAGAAATGATTTTCTTTTTCCTTTGTAACTGCAGAATCGTTCAGAGCACTTTGCTCAAAGGTCTCTGTACTGCATGAGTAATATGTATTGGACAATATCAAAGCAGCTACACTCCTGGCAACCTCAGTTTAAGGATGTGCTGGAGTCAGCTTGTATCCTCTGGAGAAAGTTGATTGTTAAATTTTCATTGTGAGCAATTGAAGGTCAGAAACTGGCCATTAAAAAAAATTATGCTTGTTTCTGATTGGATTGATGAAGTGAGAGAAAAATGTTAATGTAAATTAATGTGTTCTTTTTTAAGAGAATGAATTGTAAGACATTTACCAGCACTCCCTTGTCTGAATTTGACTTGCCTCAGATAGTTATTAGTCACGTGGCCTGAAATATCACTGTAAATTTGGGTCTACCTAAATAGTGCTAACTCCTTTCCCTCTCCCTTTGAATGTAGTATGAGTGATTATAGAAAGAAAACACTGAGTTTGGAAGATAGATGATTTGAAATTTCCCACTTTGTCACTATCTATTTATAGCATTTCAAATGATGGCAATTGGAAGGTTTTCCCTAGGAGAATGCAAAAAACTTTGATCAACTTTCATAAACAACACAGCTGCAGTACTTTGTTTTTAATTATAGCCTGTTTGATGATGACCAATTACCACATTAAATAGGAAATCTGTCAGACCTCATCATAAAAAAGTCACCTGGTGAAGCCATTGCTTTCATTTGGGAACATTCCTAATCCTAAAGTTTTGTTGAATTTAAGGTCTATCCATGTCCTTTGATCATTGACATGGTCCATTGAAAGGTAAAATTTTGGAATAGAAAGAAAAGGAAGAAAAAGAGAAAGAAAGAGAGGATGGAAGGAAGGAAGGAAGGAAGGAAAGAAGGAAGGAAGGAAAGGAAAGGAAAAGAGGGAGGGAGGAAGGTAGGGAGCGAAGAAGGCAGGGAGGGAGGGAGGGAGGGAGGAAAGAAAGAATGAGGAAGGAAATAAGGGAGGGAGGAAGGAAGGAAATAAGGGAGGGAGGGAAGAAGGAAAGAAGCAAAGAAGGAAGGAAGGAAGGAAGGAGTAAAGGAAGGAAGGAAGGAAAGAAGGAAGGAAGGAAGGAAGGAAGGAAGGAAGGAAGGAAGGAAGGAAGGAAGGAAGGAAGGAAAGGAAAAGAGGGAGGGAGGAAGGTAGAGAGCAAAGAAGGCAGGGAGGGAGGGAAAGAAAGGAAGAAAAGAAGGAAGGAAGAAAGGAAGAAAAGATGGAAGGAAGGAAGGAAGGAAGGAAGGAAGGAAGGAAGGAAGGAAGGAAGGAAGGAAGGAAGGAAAAAGAAAGAAGAGGGAGGGAATGAGGAAACAAGGAAAGAAACAAGGGAGGAGACTGGATTGTGACCAAATCATCAAAGAAAATCAATTAATAATTACTAGATTACCCAATATATAAATCTCTCATGTCAGGATGTGGCCTTGTCAATCAACATTAATTTTCTAATACCTAAGATATTACAAATACTTTGCTAACTGTTGAGAACATAAAGGCAAGCATGAAACAGTGCCTCCCCTGGTGGACCACTCATTCTGCTGGTGGAGACCCAATGTAGATATAGACATACATATAGTTCAAGTTAGATTAGAGAGGGAGGGCAGTAGCATGAGGGAAGATCAAGAAAGGCCACATGTAGATGGTTGAGTCTTCAAAGAGATAGGAGAATCCAAAGATATAGAAGATTCCAAAAGGCTGCAGGGAGAATGGAGGGTATTATAAGCCTGAGGACCCATGCAAAGATACAAGGACAAGTATAATGTTATGTGGGTGCCAGTGGAATTTATTCAGATACTTATTCTGAGACACTCTGCCATGTGATTCCCTATTCTGGAGAGATCATATGGAAAAATCAGATTATAACTGTGACTTGGAATATTAGAAGAATACTGTAACTCGATATTTTTGGTCCACATCAATTATGTCACTGGTATAGGAACACCTGGTGAAGGAAATCCCTCTGGCAACTACTTGGCAATTTCTAATCCTGCAGAATTCCTTGCAACACTGAGAGATTAAATGATTTGTGCAGGATCACAGTCATTAAGTGTCAGAAATGGAACTTGAAATGAGGGCTTTCTGACTGAGGATTCCTATGCAGACTTTTGCTATAGTGGCCCCAATCTTCATTTTATTGTAGTTTAATTGGGTCATAGAAACTTAAAAGTGTGTTGTCATTCAAAGGATAGTGGTTAGAGGGAGGTGGTTTCATTTTAATATAAGAAAGAAGCAGCACTATCCTAATTGTGTAACAGAGTTTTCATGTGCAAAGCTCCCCATGACTGTGAGTCTTCAAGTAGAAGCCAAGTGATTAAGTGTTAGAGACAGGGTAAAAGGGGTTCCAGCTTTAGATAAGAAGTGGGACCAGAAAACCTGTAACTGGAGGTCTTTACACTTAAGAGCCCACAGATATTTAAGGGTTACATGAAAATGAATTGGATTTTTTTTCTTTTCACTAGATTTAAAGTAAAAATTAACATTTCCTTCAGTTAAATTTTTTTTAAATATTTATTCTGAGGAGTCTATAGGCTCTACTAGACTGCTGAACACATTCGTGACCCAAATATAGTTAAGAAGCCCTAATCTATAAAATTCCTCTGATTCTCAGATTTAATAAGACTAAAATTGTTCAACTTTAGTTGATCTTGCATCCCTTTCCTCTGTGCCTACATTAATCCCTGGTGAGAGTTAGATGGTAAGTGGAGACCAAAGAGGTATAAGCAGTCCTGAAAAGGAGTTGGCAAACTGCCACACCAGTAGTTCTATTCTTTCCTGAACACTCCATGCTCTCAACTCTCTCCTGCAGCTCCAAGAAGCTGTGGCATGCACAGCGGCCAAACTCCAGTAAAAGAGTTTGGGGAAACAGGTTAATCCAGTTGGAGGGTAACTGAGAGGCCTCAGACCTCTTGGTGAGTTGGAGGATGTCTATCTAGCCCAATCATGTGAAGATTTCTCCCTGGTAGAAATGGTGGATGAAAACAAAAACAAAATAAAAAGTTCCAGCAGCCATGAAGGAGCTGTGGAGTACTTAGAGCTTGGTCACACATGGAAGACACCAAGATCATCCACTGCATCCCAGGATATAGCCAGTTGTCCTAACTTTTGTCTTGTCACTGGACCTCCATGACTCTGGAAGAGAGAGAGACTGACACTTTGTGCAATTCTGCCTCACTTAAATCCGGTTCATACTAAAGTCAAAACATCACCCTGTGATATTATTGGTCCTCCTTGAAAAAAAAAAAAAGAAAGATGGCAATGCAATTAATCCCTGGAGCTAGGTAGGTACAGTAGATAATAGACCAGTCTTAGAGTCAGCAGGACCTAGATTCATGGCCCACCTTTGACATACTGCAGAAGGCCATGGGCAAATTAATCTCTCAGTGTCCCCTCCCTTCCTCCTCTGAGACTCTAAACTACAGAAGAGTTGTTTATCTGCTTTAGTAGAGAGGGATTCTCTCACTTAAGAAATCACAGGTATTGATTAGATGATTCTCTGTGTCTCTCCCCTTCTTTTCTAGAAGGACAGTTCTCAATTTTTTCAAATCTCAACATTGCTTTTCAATGTCAAAAATTATATGCATTTTCACAATTCCTTTCTCATGAAAAGACAAATTCAACATCCACCACTTGAGAAATTGGTGATGAAAAAAATATAAATTGGTAACAGTTTTAAGTACATTTATAGTTTATTTATCCCAATAGTGTCTACAGACATTGAAATTAATTCATGACTAAAAAAACATTTATTAGGCTTTATTATTTACTGTGTGCCAAACACTGCTAGATATTGATAATTCAAAGACAAAAACACAGACAGTCTTTGTCCTAAAGAAGCTTACATTTTCATAAGGTAAATTTTTGTTGAAGAATGGTGGATAAGGAAGAGATATTTCTGTTGTAAGTCATGAGAATGGTGAATAGAAAAACAGGGGCACACCCTTTTCAGTAGCAATGGCAGTATTAATTTGATTGCATTTCTAGAACAATAAACCAGGGGTTTGTGGGAGTAGGATATGCCAACATATCTAGCATTTATGTGTTCCATCAGGGTAGTCAGAAGGAAAGCTGGGGTATAAATTGGAGACGGGAAGTGTGGTGGACCAAGTTGGCATCCATTAACGAAGGTAGTGGGCCCCAGAATGTAAGCCCCTGAACTCAAAATATTTGGTCCTCCGGAACATGTTTTCTGATGGAAGAGGGTAGTTGATGGGATGGTGAGAGTATTTTTTTTTAATATAGCTATACCTATGTCCCTTTTATCTAGCTAATGGAAATTATATTTGTCTTTTTTCTTATCCTAACTCCTGCTGAATATTTGTTGAAATTAAAACACCAAAATAATGCCTAAGATATAGATTTTCAGGTCTTTTGCAATAACTCTGCAAGGCCCCAGACACAGATAGTCTCACAGTTTGCAAACTTCTATTCTAGATTATGTGTCACAGTGTGTGTGTGTGTGTGTGCAAGTGCACATACACACAAATGTTATTGTAGTAAAATAGTTTGCAACACAGATTTATTTCAACTTATAGTCAGTACAACAAATTTTAGTCCCATGGGGTTTATCGTAATGTGATTTTGCTTGTATTGTGGTGCCCAAGTGACTGAGATAAATTATGAGCCTCCCTAAGTAATAAATGTCTATGGGTGACCTACATACCAAGAAAAGCATCTATTCTTTCTATGTCTATATTATGCATGAAACACACTACAGAATGCAACAATGCCTTGCCTAATTTGTTACCAGTTTGTTCATCTAAATCAGAATGAAAAGTTTTTCAAGTGCTGGATGAAAGCAGTGGTATGGCAGTGTGTGTGTGTGTGTGTGTGTGTGTGTGTGTGTGTGTGTGTGTTGGAGAAGATAATTTGTCTGACGTGATTTCTTAGGCATCAGAAACTCCCAGGGAAGAAATTTCCTCCAACAATACAAATCAAGGTTACTAAAAAGCACAATGATTTTCTCAGGGTCAAACAACCAGTATGTCAGAGGCAGGACTCATATTCAGGTCCTCCGGATTCCAGTTTCAGAATTCATCATAACTATGCATCATGACCCACTACCTTTCTGGGCTATGATATAGGAAACTATAGCATAATCAGAAAAGTTGCTTCACAACACCCCCCCCCATTTCTTTGTTTTATCTCTATCATTTAATCACATAGCATTGCTAGTAAGGAAGATTCTTCTGGGAAGTCATAGGGATAAAATCTTAGGGACTGAGCTTTGCTTATGAGACCAACTTGGTACATGTTGGGTGGCCATTAGGTATGCATCCTATCAGATACTCAGTCTTATGTTAATGGGGCAGCCCATACCTTTCATGGCTGTCAAGTAATTAATTAATTAGCTGAGGACAATGTTCCCTATGTGGTTACACCAGCTTCTAATGTACTTATACCTGTTACCTGCTACAACTTTCCCTGGCATTTCAGACTATTTGGCAAGAGTGGAACCCTCTCTGATTCAGGTAAATTATTGATCTAGGGGTAATATCAAATATAGTTCAGATTTATTAAAGGGTTGTAAGAAATTTCTTGTCTGCTTCATTCTGATCTGGGAAGCATCTACCTTTATAGGATGTATACTACTGATGTTTCTTTTTATCATATGGTTTACTAAACATAACCATCTCCCCACTTAAAAAAACCCTCCAAAGAGACCACCAAGCAATCTATCCTTTTGAAGAACTTTCCATAAGAATCTCTTGGTTTAGACTCTCATTAGTTTAAGATTTCTTCAACATAGCCCCATACCATTCTATCACACCTTTTCTAGAGAGAGAAAAAAGGGAGAATTGTTCTGTATGTGTGTATGCTCACATGTGCATGCACACACACACATGCATATGTGTCTAGTGACTCCCTTCTTAATCTAAAATTTAAATAAGAAGACAAGGACAGTATAGTCACAAAGGTCAGCCTCTCTGACTCTCTTTCCCATAATTGACAGTCTTTGAAGCCCCTCCCCTTCCCCTTTGTTACCTGGTCTTTATCATGACCAGGCAACATCCAGTGTTAGTTATATTTCAGCTCCTAATCCTGACAAGTAGAGTTTCCAGTCATGGAGGCTCTCATTCCTACAATCTAGTCTCATGTCTCCCATTGCCAGTCTTTGTCTCAGCAAACAGAGATTCAAATCTTAGGTGCTGGCAAACACTGCCCAACCCTAAAAACCTATTGCTGTTTGCCAACCTATCAGGGAAAAGTCTTAGTTCCCTTTATAGTGCTTCTTTTCATTAGCGCCTCCTAATCCCCGTCCTGCCATCTCCAGATGTGGAATGAACATGGAAAAAAGATGGGAATGAATAAAAGGGGCAGAGCAAACCTATGTACCCTTGTGCAAATCTTATCATCCCACGATCTTCTTAGTGTGCATTCCTGTTCAAAGAGCCTACAAAAGAATGCCAGAGAATGATGAGCCATGTAGAAAGAAACATCATAGCCCCCCAAAATATTATATTGTCCCACCTCTGTCCATGGTCTGACATCATTCTGGGCCTTGGAGCAGAAAAGACTCTGGAACAGTTCAATGAAATCTGCATTGACCACTCTGGCATGGACATTTGACTATATCTGTTTTGTTTTGGTTTTGGTGGAAATGTTTTTGTTTTTTTGTTGTTGTCATTGTTGATTTTTTGGTTTGGCTTGGCTTGGCTGGGTATTGCATATAAATAGCTCCATTAACTATAAGAGACACAATAAGGTCATCTGCAAGGGTGTTAGGGAAAAATGGCAATGTCATTTTTCTTAGTGTTCCAGGTTAGAATTTTAATATTCTCCAGACACAATTATTTCTAGAAAAATCAGAAATAACATTCCCTGTCCTTTGCTTATGAAATAAGAAAGACTCAGATACTGTTAAAGTATATTGTGAGGGGGGGCGGAGCCAAGATGGCGGCGTAGAACCAGCAAAGCACCACAGCTCCCACACAAACACGCTAAAAAACTCATAAAATGGGACGCTAAACAGATTTTCAAGCTCCAAAACTCTCCACAAGACAGAAAGCACATCTGTTGCTACAGGCAGCGCAACAGGTGGGGCTCTTCGCAGCAGTCTGGGACCCGCGCGGCAGGCTCAGGCCCTGGGGCATCAGGCTGGGAACCCCAGCTATAGGAGAGCAGATTGGCTGCACTGGAGGCAGAGTTACCACATCTATCAGGCCAGAAGACAAAAAGGCTAAGAGAAAGGTCAGTGGATTTTGCTAACTGGGGAGGAGAAGAGCGGGTCCGGCCAAACTGCTCCCAGGGCAAGGAGGCAGCGGGAGGCGGTTGTAGCAGCAGGAACGGCTGAGAGCCTCAGCGGCCTCCACGGGGCTGCTTCAGAGCCCTCGGCCTGCAGGTAGCAGTGGGGCTGACGCGACCCATCGAGGCCAAGGGCTCCTGTGTTGAGCGGCCTGGATCTGGATCGGGGTCTTGAGTGGTGGTCCTGGGGTGCACTTTCAGTGAGCCGAAGCTGGGGGGGGGGGTGCTGCAACACCCCACTAAGGGCTCCGGCAGCTGAGAGGGCCCCAGCGATTTGGGACAGAGCTTTCCCCCTTCAGGAAGCAGAGTTCCACAGAGTTAAAAAACCAAGCAATTAATAGACTGGCCAACATGAGAAAAAGGAAGCAGGCTAGGAACAGAAGTAAAACTCTAGAATCC